>JAUMHM010000086.1:13399253-13431523 GCA_032362435.1 Melikaiella ostensackeni
TTTTTCCGAGTGACTACTGAGTGGGCGTGGCCTAAATGTCAAAACGCTCGATCTCCCATACCAAAATGGTATGGTCTTTCTACAGTTTGAGCTACGAACAGCGCTGTGCTTTTGTTGTGTGTAGTCCTTACTATCAAATCATGTAGTACTCGTATATGCGTTAAAAGCACGGAATGAGTGCATATTCATACTCATGTAATATGATTGTTTACTTCACTCGAAGAGCATAATTTTCATGCATTGGAAGTTCGACTATGTCCTTACTTCGGAAGTAGGAGTCAGTACTATACTCTAAAAGCATGAATTTTTTCTCAGTGTGTAAATAAAAAATATGCTATTATTTCGGTCTTTAGAAAATATGGGTTTCCTTGCTTGGATGCTTAGGGGATATAAAAACATCCGTCAAACATCCTGTATACACAAAATCGTGAATCTGTCAAGTTCAGGGGTGCAAATGTTTGTTTAAATGGGTCTGATCTACAAATAAGGAGGCATCCAGCCAAATCTAACAAGAAGTTTTTGAGAAGGATAGCATTGCCATAATAGACGAATTTTTTTTGTCAAAATACATGTTAAAATTAGAAGTTTGAAAATTTTTATAGCAAAAACTGTTCATTCTTAGGGTATCGTTGACCCAGGTAGAAACCCTCATGTTTTGGTCGGGTATCTACCCGTCGTAAAAAGGGAAAGTGAAGGGAAATTAGAGTTGGTAAGGGAAAGTGAGGGATCGTGAGAGGAGGTGTAGGAAACCTAGAGTACATGAGCAGAAATGGAGGTCAGTGAGCGAAAGGAGAAAAATCAGGGAGGGGTGAGGGGGAATGAGGAAAAGTTAGGAGGAGCGAGGGGTGGTGAGAGGTGGAGAAGGAAAATGCAGGATAATGAGTTGAGGAAATGAGTAGTAGTGTGAAAAGAGGGGCGGAGGGGGGAGGTTCCGAACGACCTCATAAACGACTCATTCTGATAAATACCTTGCGAATTATTGATACACTGATTTGAAATTATAAAAAAATTATAATTAGACATTTTGACAAAAAGCAATTTTATCTGAATTTAGTGCAAGCTTCCTCACGTACTTATATAAGGAAGCAAGAAGTGTTTAGAAATGAGAAGATAAGCACGGAAAAAAGAGCATTCAAATAACTATTTACTTCTCAGCAAGTTTCCAAATTGTTATGACTAATGATAAAAAATGAAATTATTGATGTCAAACTTACCATACCAGCAGGAGGGATTATGAAGGTCAGTAAGGTTGCAACTGCTATGAAAGGAAAACATATCAAAATCATTTCACGGTATTATCTTGAGATCAGGAATGCTCTGCGACTTTTCCAGACAACTTCAACAATGAAAAATTACTTCTAGAACTTTTATTTTCAACAGCCGGTCCACGCGGATCTGAATAAAGATTTCAAAAATCTGTGAAAAAAAATTGTACGCCGATCTAATAAGATCCATGGATGCACTTTACCGATATAAGATATAATAAGTACAGTTAAATTGAAATTAAAATCATCTATGCAAACATCAGGTCTCTAGACAGACGATCATAAGAAGAGAATTTTCACAATCTGTGAAAAAGAACCCTACTATAACGACCAACATCGTCTCATAAAATTCTGATTATCTCATCATCCATTCGGGCTAAGGGTCAGAAGAGGGTAACCCAAAATTTTTGAAATTGATTTTTCGTTTGTTTTTGAAATCTTCTACAAATTCCTCACATCGACTCGTTTGAAGAAGTGCGAAACTCTCTTTTTAGTTCTTGCATGAAAAATGGTCAAAGTTGGCTCGGAGCTATCGTATATACGCAAATTGCGAACATTTTTATGTTCACCTGAAAACTTTTGTAAGTGTGGCTTACCCCCTTTTGACCGCCAGCCCTTCATCTGTATTTCTATCTTATTGAATTTATGTCTGTGAGAAAAATTTTAAAGTTGACAAATATCTGCGTTGCTCAGAGAAAAGAGCAAACAATCGGTGGACTACTCAATAAAACGAACAAGGTTCAATTTTAAATTATTAAAAATCGCCTAGAAGAGTCGTAGAAGATTCTCAATAAATGCTTGAGGAAATAATTGAATCTCCCGGACATCAAAAGAAAAAGTGATAACAGAGCGTTCATAAATTTAAGAAAGGAAACAAAAGAATAAATGTTTAAATAATAATTTATTTCACACTTGCATGGAGTTGACACTCCAATTTGCCTGTAGAGTGAAAAGAAAGTTGACTTTTACAACCCACGAGTGTCAAAGCAATCTTCGCACTTGCGCACATCGCAAGTTCCATTCATTTCTTCCCTTGAGTCCGGCGAAAATATTTATGGCAGCCGTACGTGACTGAAATCTATCGTGCTATTTTTGAGGAACTAAAATCTACGCGAAGTGAATTGCTAGTGTAATCAAGCACGTCAATTCTCTGGATCCTTATTATCGAAGCACCTCTGCCTTAGCTTGTGATTTCAACCAAATCTCAGGCTTTGACAGTCCTAACCTAAAAAGGTCTTTCTGGTGCGAGCGAGAACCTGTTCGCGTTCGGCAAAATGTTCCTTTAGTGCCTTTAAACTTATAAGGCCTGGGCGCATCTAATAAAGCTATTCTGCTCAACTACTCAGGGGGATGACCTCTGCCCGTCCACCTGACCTAACCCTTGCATTTTCCGAAAATCCCGTAGAGACCCTTCACTCTCTGTAGGCGGTAGATGGTTTGTTGTCCTTGGGCACCCTGAATAGTAACTTAACAAGTAAGTCATGCAAATATCGTGGCCGCGATCTAGATAACTCGATTAAAGAGAGCGGTAATAGTAAACGACGCAATTCTCAGGACAACACTGCCGAAACGCTTTTTCCTGAAGATGATGTGGAAACACCAACTAAATCACAAAAAAAGTCAGTCCTATGAGCGAAACAAAAAGCCTCACACACACTCACAATCCAAGGCCAATATATTGACTCATAATCCACAACTTGCATCAAATCATAAGAAACAACAACTCTCCTTTGCATTCCGCTTCCATAATGAGCAACATCATCGAGTCTCTTGAGGGTCTCGTTTCTGTTATCATCTCTGACACTTCTTTCGGAAAATAGGGAAGCAAAAACCTTCTGAACTGTGTGTTATTCAACGTCAAATCACTTTTCAATCTTTTGCGCCCATTACAAGATGAACCTGCGAACTCGACCTCGAATAATTAAAAAAAGAAGCAAAAAATTCCATATGGTGCAAATAAAGAAACTAAGAATCGTGTAGTGGAATTGTTGCGAAGTACCAAAAAAATAGGTGACCTTCAAAATGTCTACGATGTATATGAAACACTTTCACTATCTGCAACATTCCTCAATCCACACAAAAACTTTTATCACATAATTCCCATTTTATTAGAGCTGACAGATTTCCATTAGACGTGGCGGACTTGCAACAGCCATCAGAGAAGAATGCAATTTCTCTAGAATCTCTACAGTACTTAACATAGAAAACAGCTTAGAAACTCTCACTATTTCTGTTAATTCTTTCCAGGTAGAGCTCTTGATCGTTTCGGTCAAGGGAGTTCCCTTGTCGGATAACTCCATTCCAGCCAATACTTGGTCAATGCTGTTTAATTGCATCTCAGCCGTCAACTCTACCTCATTCTTTATTCGAGGTGACTTCAATAGGCATCACCCCTCATGGGGCAGCTCTCACAGCTAGTCCAAAAGTTTTGAGCTTTGCTCCTCATTATATCAGTCAGACTTCATGTGCCTGAACAATATTAGAACACCTTTGCGACCCGTCCAGGCCAATCCCCCTCAGTTCAAGATCTCTCATTTGTGACTCCTAATCTATATCCTAATTGCTGATGGGATGTTTGGGAAGATACCATGGGAAATGACTAATACCAGGTGGTCTCAAGCCTCGGAGTGTCTATCCTCATTCCATCCTTTTTTTGCACGAATATAAACATAAAAGGATAAAAGGATTAACCATGTCTTTCGACAGGAATCATTTGTTTTTCGAAAATCTCCAAATTTGCTACTATTTTTTCAACTGAAGCGTGTGCCATTCTGTAAATTTTAGTTTACATATTGTCAAGAGTAACATAACTAAATCAATTATCTTTTGAAACTCCTCAAGAGTCATTAATAGCGTGGCAACTGTGTGTCGGGAAGATATCAAGTCTTGCATCATTTTTGTAATCAGAAATAGACTGGCGATTCTAGCCATGCTTAGTCACACAGTAACCCTAGTTTGGATTCCGGGATACAGGACAATTCGAGGAAATGAGCAGGCTGACAAGGGCGACATGTTCGCGGCCAGTGACGGGGCTCTTTTTCAAATTTCTTTGTCCACTTTCGACTCATTTGACACCGCTCGAAAGTCTCTGCTGGATAGCAGTAGGGATTGTTATACTAAGTATGGAGAATGTAAGGGCGTGCTCTACACCCAACGTTTTCACCAACATAGCCCAAAAAACCTTCGTTTGCTTCCTTTATCGCACCAAGAGAGTATATTGTCTCTGTCTGTCGCGTGAGGAGCAATCATTCTCTTAATGATAGACTAGCCCGGAAAAATATTGTAGATTCAAGCCAGTGTCCCTCCAACCCTAATATTGATGAACATCTGGATCATATTCTGTGGCTTGCTTCGTTCCGATAAAATACACGGCACCCTCAACAAAGCTCTCTTCAAAGCCTTAAAATGCCCTCTTCCTTTAATAGCTACCAATTTTTAGCCAATCTCTCTCTACGAGTCGTCGCATCGACCACTCATCTCTGGCCGTGAGCCGTTCGGAAATAGCCGGGTCAGTGTGGTCATATTCCTGATACAGTTTTTTTGCTCTTGGATGGTTAAAATCATTTTCAAGAGCTGCTAAACTATTGCAAAATATGAATTTATTGCACCTATTTTAAGCGTGTTTGTGTTACTGAAGAATAACTCAGTATTAACAACTATCCCCTGGTTTAAAAATGCATATATTTTGTTTGTAAAGAAATTTAAAATTTGTCGCCCACGTAATGTGGCAGCGCATGCGCGGTGGTGTTTGGGTGCGGATGTCCCTTTGCTCGCGTAGCGTCCTTGTGATATTGGCTTCCGAGCACCACTGCGCGTGAGCCCATGCCTGCTTTCTTCCCCCGTCGAGAGAGAATCTTTCCGTTTGTTTCAGATGATCCCATTGGGTAATACAAAATCCCAACACTAGCTCGTGACCGTTTATACAAGGCTGCTTAAACAAGTTTGGTGTGAACGTAAACCAGGCATTACGTGATCTAATAGAAGAAGAAGAAATATTACCCTGGAGACCGGGTCGAAAGAATTTAAGTCCCGCTAAGTAGTCAGCTGTTCCATGAAAATCAGCGCGATCAGACAGGATAAACATTTATGGTTGATGTACTGTCGGTAATGCATATTTACTTCATATACTTTTTTTTCTCTTCCTTATATACATTCTTCTCGATATGCAGACACAGAAGTGACATTTTCATACATTTGTGAAATAAAAGATCGTGTAAAACAAAATATTGTCTCAAGTCTGGGTTAAAATGAATCAAAATTATTTATTTGTATATACTCAATAAAGATCACTTACTGAGTAAACACAAGAATTCTTCTGTTCCTCCCATGTTTAAGAGCGGTTGAAGTTGAACGCAGCTTTTCTGTAACTGAATATTGAGACAATAAGAAAGGAGGTTATTAAAATTGTCGTACATAATGGCCGCGAAATATATATATATGTCGCGAACATATTTTCAAAGTTTCATATCACGCGGTCACAATACCAACACAAAATAGAATACAATAATTAAAAATATTTCTCTTCATTTTCATTGACATTCATTTCTAGAGAACCAGAATTTAAAAATAAAAGAAGAGAAAATATGGACAAAAGAGAGATATGTAATAATATTCTCCGAGTCAAACTAGAAATTATCTTGAACACTTTTCATGATCTTGGCACTTTTTATCACTGAGAGTCGGTTCCACAATCTTGATTTTCAAGACGGGTTGAGAAGGCCGGAAAATGCACAAAATGGCAGCTGTCAGGCTGGACACCCAAAACTCAGAGCAGATATCGCCACTCCTTTTGGCTCCTCGGGGCTCACGTTTTCTACCAATTTCTATTATTCATGGCATGCGCAGTAGAAGCTTTTTTTCACGCATGTGTCAAGCTTAGCCGATAGCTGATCATCCTGATCAGCATGAACAATACAATATTATTAAAAAAAACATGTGTCCCATGGAGACAAAAGAAGTGACATCTGCTCTGAGTTTTGGGTGTCCAACCTAGCTCATATAATGTTGACATACGAAATGCGACTTTAGTTTTAGCAGTTCTACCAACCAGGTCCTAAATTCACACGAGAAATGTTCTACAACTTTATTGGACGTAGATTCAATCATTCAAAAAAATTAATTAAACAGAAAATATTTTAAATGTCTACTTATGTTTGATTATCATTGAAGGGAGCTCGCTCCTATACAGTAAAATTGATTTTAATTTTAAATACTTTTAAATACAAATCCTCACTGATAATATTTTCTGTACTCTATTACTAGAATAATAAATCCCATTCTACATAATTTCGATTGATTTCTCTATTGCGCCAAAAAAAATTCTCGAAATATGCCTATATTTTCGTGCTCTACAGTGGCTTAACCCCTTAAGAGCACACACCCATATGATTTCTTTTATTTTCCTCTGAGAACACTATTGCTTCTTTGATTCTCATGAGTTCGGTAGATATTGGGAATTTCTCAAAAATATATTTCAAAAATTTTCAATCTCTACCCAAGTCGTGAGTTTGGCAATTATTATTATTTATACAGCAATAAGGATAAGTAATGGGTGTGTAGAGAAAGAGTTAGGACGTAGATCAATCTAGAAATCATTGAGTGCTGTTCATTCTAACGATATACTTGTCCCACAACACTGCCCTGACAGAAGTCACTCTCTAGCAATCACCCAAGTTGCAGAGCTTCACAGAGCTATTATATTAATGTACTGAGCAAATTTCTTTACGCGGAGCCATTAGTAACCAAAATCTTTCGCTTCAGGCATCACTCTTCTTCTAATAATTAATTGCCTCCATACATCCCTATCCTTACATACCTCTTTCACTTCCCTTACATGCATTCATCCTTTCATGCAAGCTCTTGTGTTACTACGACTCCTTATATCCCTTCGCTCTAGAGTCTTATTCAGAAATTCCAACCATTCTTTCTTTGGTCGAACTCTGGGCACGCTACCACTCACTTCACCTAAATGCACTTGCTTCGTTAAACGTCCTTTGTCCATTCTCTTAACATGGCCAAATCATCTCAGCAAATTTCTTTTACTCTAGTCAAACAATGTTTTTACTACATCACGTTCTTTGAGGACGCACTCTTTACTCACTTTTTTCATAAGCGTTTCACCGCACATATTTAGGAGTAATTGCACAGAATTATATATTACAATTTAAGTTTTATGCGTTATACATTTTTACTTCTAATTTATAGAGATTTCTCACATTCTTACTTTGGCCGCTTCTAATCTAATTCGAGGTGGAGTCATAAACATCCACTTTTCCATAAAAAAAAAAGATTTAAAACAAACGCTACGCTGATTTGGAAGTTTTTTTAGCTTTCGCGTTGTGCCTTCAAAACATTTTTGAAAATCCTGCAGAAGATTTTCACTTTTTTTTCACATTTCACTCAGTTTCGATTCCTTCTCATCTTCTTAACTTTTGCGAATATGTGCCAAAATTTCTATTTCACTGGCAATAGGAATTTGTCTGTATCAAATTCATTTGATATCGTGTATTAAATAGAACTGCAAACAGTGCTTGCTCCATTTTTTACAATTCCCGCGAAAGTAGGGAACATATAGCTCTCGTTCGTAGTATATACACGTACATTGAATAAAAAAACCGTACTAAATGTAGATAAAACTGTGCGGACACGAGTAATTTTGGTAATAGCAGATTCCGTGCAAAGTTAAATTCACAGCATAGACTGTTATTTTCAGACAATAATTGCTTTTTCAATTTCAAATAGATTTCAGCATCTCTCGTGTTATAAATTACTTCTTCGATCACCTCTCCTCCTGTTTCATTTTTATAGCAAGTTACGTGCACGTCAGTTCTGGGTAATTTAAAAGTGAATCCAATATGACGGTTAGAAGAATTACTATACAATAAAGAGTTCTACTGAACGTGAATTTAGCCCCTCTTTTTTCTGAATAACATTTTCCGATCAATTTGTTAAGTTCTATAAGATTTAATGAAGGATTTTCAAAATATCTTAGATTACTGGAATTTCGGTTGTGGTGTGAACTGCAATGTGGGATTGATTCACAATGCACTCCGATCATTCTTTTGAATCTTTCGTTAATTTAACACGACTTTCGCGTCGTCCACCTGCCAAATTTTTTGAAGGCTGCTGATTTTGAATCTTTTTTCGAACATTTTCTAGTATTTTTTTCCCAAACACAGAAAAGCACAACAAAATTTCTCGCAAACTGAAACATTTTCTCCGTCATTACGAAACAAATAAATCCAATGAGTTAACCGCCCTACTTTTTTACCTGCATTCGTTTCCAAAGGATTCTTGCACTCCAACATTCCACACAGAACCAAATTTTGTTTATTATTCTTCCCGAGATTCCTTAAATTTTTATGTACTTTTTCTTGTTGAAGTCTTGAAAATTTTCGGTAACATTTTTGTCCACAGCAGGACTTATAGGTTCGAAAGATCTTCTGGGGATCATAATATCATCAACACCGTCTTTTTTACTTCAAGACTTTTCACACTGAAAAGCAGGTATAGTAGCGTCAACATTTATTGTTAGTGTTTATGCGTCAGTTGATTGATTGATTGCTCGAAAGTTTTATTCAGCGTAAGTGTTTTCGTTGTTTTCACAACATTGTGGATGAAAAAAAGGAAGTAGATATGTGCACAATTATGGTTTTTCCTTGAAATTTTAACTCACAAAAAGATTTTCTTATGAACACGCAGTGTCATTTACAGGTTATGTTGAATTGTAATAGATGGATTATTGGGAAATTTTAATTTAATCATGGTAATTGATCAAGCTAAAACAATAGTTGACTATTTAGTTCCAAATCCCGTTGACATAGTCGCTCCCCAAAATCCCAATATACACCAGAATGTAGTCCAAGGAAACATTGGAATAAACCAGGTACCGAAAAGAATTATAGGATCACCTGTTTCTTCCAATGATTTGCTTACTGTCGATGAATATATACTTAATCAAATTTCAGTTTTAAATTCGACTACGATCAATAATTCTAACCCTATCAGACAAAACCCTAATTTAATAAATCACACTCCTCCCATGTCTAGGCAACAGTTTTCAGGTACAGGCCATCTTAGTGTGAATTTAGTAGCAGAAGTGAACAAATTTCTGAAAATTTACTTAACCAAGCAAAATTAATTAATCAGCAATCTAATGTGGCGTTCAGTGAAAATAGTATTTATAGGTCAGGTTCTAATCTTGATCATCCGATTCGGATACTCCTACCCCATTTTCTAATGTAGCTTCTCTCCAAACTGGTCCCTTCAGTCATTCTATTCCAAATAATGCTAGAAGAGATCCTAGTTATACTCGACAAATTTTTCGAAAATTGTAAATGTCTCCCTCAATTTGAAGCTCATAGTCCATCTGAACTTAAATATCCTTCATATCCCCGATCCAAAGATTTTAAACCACATATAACTTTTGACCCACATAGAGTATTTCGTCCAGCAGAACAATATCAATTCCCGAATCTAAATTCATATAGAAACTGTCCCCCCACTACAACATCTCCCTTAGACTTTATGAAAAAATGGAATTGGAAATATTCAGACAATCATTCTGAAGACTTTCTTAACTTTCTCTCTCTCTCTTAACTTTTTCTGAAGGCTTTCCTGATGAAAATTATCGAAGGTGAAAATATAGTCCCTGTCACCGATTCTGCTTCATTACAAATTATTTCCTTTTTCCTATCCGGGATAGCCTTACATTGGTATCGTAGCTTGCAACATTTGTGGAAAGATTTTACCGAATTCGCCTTAGGTTTTAGAATCAGATTTATTGATGCTGACTTTCAATTTGAATTAAAACAAGAATTGCCCGTTGCAGATTATTTGACATGTATGATGGCTGTTTCAGGTCGAGTTATCCTTAGTTATCCAGAAATAGAAGGAGTTAGTTTGGCTCACAGATATTTGTTACCCCGAATCTAGTTATTAATCCCGAAACAAACTGTAGTTACTTTTTTTTCATCCAGAACAATTGTGTGTCGCAGCCAAGAAAAGTGATAGTGTTGCAGAAATATATAGACCCCCTCCAGTTCCTGAAAGATCTTGAATACCAGGTAGAGCTTACAAAGATAATAACCCTCAAGATTTCATTGAGAAATTCTTTTTAGCCAATGATCGAAATTCCGCATCCCAAAATCCCCCCCCCCCCAATGTTCGGATAATGTGAAACAAAATAACTCTAGAAATCATTTTTTTAAAGATTCTGATCGAATGAATTCAAATAATCAATCGAAGAATCCCTTCTTGTTCAATAATAGTACTCAAAATGAAATACGGAATAGAACTTCGGACGAAATCCTTTGTTGGAACTGTGATAATTTATGTCACAAATTTGAAAATTGTTCAGAAAATTAAGTCAAGTTCTGTTATGAATGTGGAAGAAGAGAATTCACTCTAGTAACTCGTCCTAAATGTAACAGAAACTAATTGAGGAGTTATTTGAGAGGTCAAAAGAGTCTCCTGAGTTCTCTTCCGACTCTAATCTTGAGATCAAAATTAATAATAAAAACTTTAATGATTTGTCCAATGTATTTATAATTAATAAGAAATTAACTTCTGACTCAAATGAATCTTACTCTCCTCACATTTGTTTACAATTAGATTTACACGATTTCTACTTAATTCCGATCTTGATTTCGATCTTAATTCAAGTTCTCTTAATTTGGATGTCCTATATCCCAATATAAATTATAAAACTAATCGTAACCCACTTTTATGTCCTGGAGAAGCCCCTATCAGTAAATTGCAGTGATTTTTAGATAGTAATGCCCTTGTGAATTTTAAAGATTTCCCAGAAAATATTTTTGATTTCACAAAAAATAAAATACTTCCTATTTTTAATATTTCTGACATTTCTGAAACCTATTGAAGCTTAAGTTGATGGTGGAGTAACAAGATCGTTCATGGGATCTGATAGTTTGGAGTTAGTAGAGAAATTAGGTTCAAAAATCGAAAATAAACACGGAGTAGCTCAAGTTGCTAATAGTCATATAGAATTAAATTTTCTAAAATTTTTCGAAATTAAAGTTCATTTTGAAGACAGAACCTGGATCTCTTAGGATAATGTTTTCAAGAATATAATTTTAAAGTCATTGTTTGGCGGCCTGATATGTAGTGTGGATTAAATGAATAAGCTCAAAACGAACCATTAATTCTCAAAGAATTTCTTCTTGAAGAAGAATCTGAAAGTAATGGGAAACCTGGATTAACCATTCGCATTGAACATGTAATAGACATTGAAGATCATCCTTCTATTAAACGAAGACACTATACTGTTTCCCCTAAAGTCCATGAAGCCACAATCGCTGATTTAGATCAAATGCTGGCAGATGATATTGTCGAACCGTCTGACAGTCCTTGGTCAAATCCAGTCATAATGATCAGAAAACACGATGGATCCTACCGATTCTGCTTAGCCTTTAGAAAATTAAATAAAATAACTAGATGTGATGGTGACCCCTCACCCAAGATGGATACTATTTTAGACAAGCTACGACTTGCAAAATATATTTCTACTTCAGATATTAAAAAATGTTCCTTAAATATTTCATTAGAAAAAGATAAGCGTGATTAGACAGCGTTTTCTGTCCCAGACTGAGGATTATTCCAATTTGAACGAATGCCTTTTAGTTTAAGTAATGCCCCCGCAACTTTTTAACGTCTTGTGGATACCCTTGTTGGATCTGAAATGGAAGGCGATGTTTTTGCATATTTAGATGATATTTTAATTGCTACTGAAACTTTTGGAGATCATCTTAACTATCAATAGTTCTTAAAAAAATTAAAGATGCAAATTTAAATTTAAACGCTTATAAATTTGAATTTTGTTGTTTTCAAGCAAACTATCTTGGTTATATGGTGAATGGAAATGGTTTGCTGGTAGATCCCGATAAAATGACCACTATTTGAAAATATCCAGTCCCGAAAAATGTTAGAGCATTACGTCGCTTTTTACGAATATCCTCCTGGTATGGAAAGTTTATGCGAAACTTTGTTAAGAATACAGTCTCTCTAAATTTACTTTTGAAGAAGAATGAAATTGGTTCTGGTCTGAAAAACAACAATTAGCTTTCGAACAAATTGAGTCATATTTAATTGAAGCCCCTATTTCGTCATGTCCTGATTTTAATCAACCATTCGTCCTGCAGACCAATGTCAGTAGCACAAGTCTTGGTTCAGTTTCAACCCAAACTATAGATGGTTCAGAATATGTTATATCTTACGCTAGTAGATCAATGTCGGATGCTGAAAAAAATTACACTACTACAGGACAAGAATGTTGAGCTGCAGTTTTTTCTGATAAAAAATTCAGTGCTTATCTATAATGATATCATCTCACAGTTATAACACATCATAGTAGTTTACGATGGTTGTACAACCTCAAAAGTCCTACCGGAAGATTATCAAGATGGGCTTTGTCACTTTCAGAAACGATTTTGACATTATCCATCGTAAAGCCTGTTTTCATCATGTCCCTGATACCTTTTTAAGAATGTTCGAAAATCCCGGAAAGAAAATCAGTTTGGCTGAAGAAATTACTCCCTTATGGTATATTCGTCGTTTTTTGCAGTTTCAGGTTTTCCAGAAAAATTCTCAAATTGGCAAATTAGACATAATAGATTATATCACTTTAGACCTGATCCTATTATTTCATCTTTGGTTCGTGACCTGAGTGAATGGAGATTAGTTTTCTCGATGAAGATAGAGCCAACCTTTTCACTGAAATTCTTGATGTCCCACAGTCGGGTCATTTAGGCATCGAGAAGGCTTACAAGAGAATCGCAAAAGATTATTTTTGGCCCAGTTGCTTTCAGGTTGTGGCAGATTATGTACGAAAATGTGACATTTGTCAGACCTGTAAAGTCGAACAAAAGGCTCCACCAGTTGAAGAGCCTTGGACGGTTATCTCAACACAGTTGTCTAAACACATTTTGATTCCAGCTTTCAACTCCCGAAGCGTCAAGCACCTACTTTCCATGGGAGCTTTGATTCGTGGCTCCCGTTCCGCGATGATAATCGCAAATTTATAGTAGAAAGTCGCGTTCAAGCTTTACCTGAAATTTCTCATATGTCAAAGAAATTATCTGAGCGCGCATTGTTGCATCACGTGCAGAAAAGAATCAGGGCTCTCGGAGCTCTCGGCCAACCAGTGGATCAATGGGACACTTTACTAATCTTTATAATTCGCGAAAAATTAAACAATTACACTCGGGAAAAATGGGAAAAATTTGTCGAAATACAGAATCGTCCTTGTTGAACACTATAATTTCATTTTTAGGACGCCGATCACTCACTGAAACTACGCAATCTGTTCACGAATTAAAAGACTCTCAACGAAGTCAACAGTCAGGAAATAACAACTCACAGTCGCGGTTTAATTCTTGAGCCTCTCAGTCATGCATGAGTACATTTCTCGATTCTAATTCGGAGAATTCGCAATTCTTATGTATACTTTGAAAAGTTCGCATCATCCTTATGGGTGCGAACAATTTAAAGTTCTGACTCCGCGAAAGCGTTATGATATCGTTTGTAAAGCATCGATTTGTCCCAATTGTCTTCTTACAAATCATCGCACAATAGATTGTCGAAGAGGCCTATTTCAGAAGTGTCTTAGACGCCATAATACACTTTTGCATTTCAGTCGAAAGAAACCCGTAGAGAAAGACTCAAACGCGAGAGAATTACCTTAAAAAAGCATTACTACTGCGTGTGCAAGTTTTCAACCTCTAACCCAAAGCTAGGTAATTTTCGGGACAGCGATAGTTGATATTTGAGACAGCATGGGTCAGTATCGTCCTTGCCGATCGTTTATAGATTCATGTCCTCAGTGCGTTTCCATCACTGAGATATTCACAAATACTCTAGGTCTCCAAAAAAAAGAAATTAACTCAAAGTTAAAGGGACTTGAAAATCTTCAACTCAGAATAAAATACGCCACTTCAACTCAAATCATATCGCGGTACGGAGAAGTCGATCTTAACCTATCATTCTTAGTTTTCCAAGTACTTTCAGAGTTGATGCCTGCGATTTCTATTGAGAAAAACTCCATACGAACTCCAGACCAGATCTCTTTAGCAGATCTGGAGTTTTTTAAACCATCAGGGAACGATATTCTAATAGACGCCGAACATTCTCACAATCTTATGCGCACTGGTCAAATTGATGTCAAGCGACAATTGACACTCTTCCGAGAAACTGACCTCGGCTGGATCTTTGCGGGATGGTACGTCAGCCCTCAAGTACCCAAATTTCTACTTCAACCACAATCGCGAGTGTCTTCCAATCTGATTAAATTTCAGGAGTTACCCATCTCATAAAGACAAGGAGAAAAAGTCCCTCGAAAATACTTTCAGAGAAAGAGCAAGCCGCGGAATATCTTTACAAAAACACAACTGAGCGCGACGAGTCCGGTCGCTACGTAGTTAGGTTGCCGTTTAATGATGAAGGGGAATTACTTGAACACTCTCAAAATGTAGCCTCTCAACAATTTCATGCGCTTGAAAAGAGGTTCGCAAGGAACCCCGAACTCAGAACTCAGCACATAGACTGCATTAACGGTTATTCCAATGTAGGTCATATATCTCGTGATAATAATGAGGGCCTTTTACGGCCTGGTTATCATCTTCCTCACCATGCCGCAATGAAGGCCAACAGCCTTACAACTAAAACAAGGGTCGTGTTTAACGGTTCCGCTAAAACTTCTTCCGGAGTCACCTTGAATGACACTCTTTTAGTAGGACCCACAATATGAGAAGATATTTTTCTTATCGTTACTTTTTTCAGATCCTTTCCAGTCGCACTTACTGCTGATAATCATGCTGATAGTCATGCGCTCCGTTTCTAGCAATTCGAACATTGCACCAACTCGCAGACGATGAGCAAAAATCTTGTCCTCTTGCGGCTACTATTTTAAAACTCGACTTTTATGTCAACGACCTGTTGACCGGAGCACAATCGGTGCAAGAGGCGTTACATTGAAAGAAGATTCAATCAATCTTTTACGATGAGGTGGATTCAATCTACGAAAGTGGGGATCGAATTATCCCGCATTGTGCAACGAATTTTCGAACGCATCGGCTAATGTTTACCTCTCCCTGGATCCTTCAGAAACAATAAAGGCAATAGGAATCCATTGGGATCCGACGACCGACTCTATTGTATATACGGTCAATTTAACAAATTCAACAGATTCCGTAACAAAGCGATCGATACTTGCTCAATGTGCTAAACTGTTTGACCCGCCAGGTTTGCTGGGTCCAGTCACTCTTGTTGGCAAAATTATAATCCAACAACTTTGGAAACTTCAATTGGGTTGAGATGATCCAGTTCCAGTAGAAATTCAAGACAAATGGTGTGAATATAAATCGCAATTAAGTTTACTTAAGCGTATCAGGTACCCGCAATGCGTAACTCTTGAATTTCCAGATGAGGTGCGATTAAGTGGTTTCTGCTACTCGAGCGAAGAGGCCTATGGTGCTTGCCTTTTTTTCGGACGACCGATAACCAAGGCAATCACTATTGTGCTGTCATTTGTTTAAAATCGCGTGTTGCTCCAATAAGAACCAAAACTCTGTTAGGATAAGAGTTATGCGCCACTACTCTTTTTGTACAGTTGCACAATGCGACAGTTCGCTCGCTTCGAATTGAATTTTCAAAGACTATTTTTTGGTCACGCGCAACTATTGTCTTGAACTGAATCAACATGGCACCATATATGTTGCCCACAATCGTTGCCAATCAAGTCGTTGAGATTCAAACAACGACTGAGTCTAAAAATTGGGTTCACGTACGTACGCATAAAAATCCTGCGGATTTCAATTCTCGCGGACAGAATCCACAGGATTTCTTAAATTATTCTTTGTGAATGCGTGGTTTCAAATGGCTTCGTGAAGATAAAAACGTGTGGCCTCAGTTTGATTTCAAGTCACAAGAAAATTCAGAGCCGCAACCATCAGAAAATGTCTCTCTCAAAGTTATTCAACGAGAGTTTCATCTTTCATCAAGGTATAGTACTTTTGAAGAATTCCAATTAATTGTTTTTCTTATCGTTTAAGATTTTGTACTACTACAAAAATGAAGGACAAAGATTTCAGATTTCAAGGTCCACTTTCAAGGGACGAATCAAATTGAGCTAGCAATACAATTATTAGAAAAATTCGAGCAGATGCGTTTCCTGACGAACTGGTCTCATTATCGGAAAAGGAATCTCAATCGAAACAGTGTGCTTCTCTGTCTCAACCCTTTTCAGATCAAGGCATCATTGAGGCAGGGAATAGAATAGACAGATCGGCTCTTCTCGAGTCACAAAAACACCCTATCGTCTTTTCGAAAGGATATCATATCACAAGAATTATTATTCGAGATCAAAATTTACGTCAGTTGCATGCAGGAGTCAATGCCACACTCGACGGGGTTCGCCAAATGTATTGGCCGCTAGATGGGCGAAATTCTACTCGTCACGTGATACGACAATGCGTGAAATGTTTCAGACCAAAACATTGCAAAGTCAAGTATCCCTTGTGTGACTTACCACAGAACCGAGCAACGTTCACTCGGTCCTTCTTCCATGTGGGATAATTGCGGACCTTTTTTCACGAAGGAGCATCATCATAAAAATCGTACTAAAATGAAGACATATGGTATGTATCAATTTTCGTATGTCTCGCTACGAAGGCCCAGTTCATTCAGAACTCGCTAACAATTTAAAATCGGAAGCCTTTCTCGCTTGCTTAAAACGTTTTTCCGCTCGTAGAGGACTCGCTTTTTCGATGTATTCAGACAACGGAAATGATTTAGTAGGCGCGAGTAACGAACTACGGGAATTATACATACAAGTAAGCTCATTGGAGCAGAGCGAAAGTATCGGGCAGTATCTTTCGAAAAAAGGAATTACCTGGCATTTCATACCACCAAGGGCTCCTCACTTTGGGAGTCTTTCGGAAGCCGGACTTGAATCATTTAAACACCATTTTACGAGAATAGCATGAAACTCTCTTTTGAAGTATGGACAACTTCACACGTATGTCGTGGAAGTTGAAGCAATCCTTAGCTCTCGCCCTGTGACTCCACTTTCATCCGATCCTAACGATTCACTTCCTTCGTCTCCAGCACATTTCTTTATGAGTAGTTCTATGACTAGCTTACCTGAAGACGATCCACGTCAGACACCAGCGAACAGACTAAGTTGCTGGCAAGTCGCCCAGCAGATGCGGCAACACTTTTGTAAAAGGTAGCACCAGGAGTACCTTCATGAGTTAATATTTTCCAGCAAGTGGCATTCAGCAACCAACCAAGGAGACATTGATATCGTACGACTTGTAGTCGTGAAAGAAGACAACCTCTCTTCGATGAGATGGAATCTCGCTCGCATCATCGAGATGCATCCTGGGCGAGACGGAGTTGTACTCGTACGTGTCGCAACGATCCGCACATCAACAAACACCTGTAAGCGGGCTGTGAAAATTCTTTATTCGCTTCCAGTTGGTTAAGCGAATTTACATCAATCAAAAGTCTTTTAATGCCTCATGTATCTTTTTGCAAATGTATGCTCTGAAAGCCATAAGAATCTAAATCTAATCTGAGTGGTATTAATGCATAGTATGCGCAATTATTTTTTTTTGTCATATGTTTACCAATTCATTCTTTTTCAATTTAGAATGACTGTTAACGGAAATACTTTATGTGTATTCACTCAAGTTATTTAATCACAACTTTTTATAGTTAAATTGTGATCAAACAACGGAACTTTCATCAAAATTCTTTTTACTTTGTCGAATATCCTCGAATTGTTTATAATATTCTAGTTTCGAACGTAAACCGTTCAAAGGGGCCGACATGTTACGTAGTAACAACTTTCCTAATTTCCAATATTCTTTTAGAAAACTTTGAGTTTAAAAAAAGGGCAAGTAATTTCAGACTTTGTATCTAGAAGCAGATGTTCGACGATCGTATAAAAGGCAATAGAAGTGAAGCTATTTACAGTCCCTTTCGAAATTTTCCAATTTATGAATCTCATTCCGAGTGTAATCTTGAAACTTTCTGAATTTTCTTCTGTCTTCTGTAGTTATCAGCAGAACGTGATTTGTCGTCAACCCTAGGGATCAAGTCTAGGACCCTTCGGCAACTTTTACCGTTCTTTAACTTCGAACAGAACTCCACGAGGGCTCTATAATGTCTTCGGGTTCTTCTTCCAACTGACAAATGGATGCCTACGATTCTCAAAATTGCCACCCACCTTAGGTTAGCGAAATTGAAGACACACCCTTCTTTCTCCTCCGACTGGGCCCCGATGCCGCTTTTTCAGTCAGATTTCTCCTAGCTTCCAAACGAATAGCTTTGAGTTCCCGTGAGGGCGGTCCTTATACGTAAAGTTTTTCTGTATCTTCTGTTACTATTACAAGTTCAATAAATGATTTATTAATTATTATGTATTATGCTGTGTGCCAACCTACTCCTATCCTTCTGGTCGTAGGTCTATACTTATTGAACATCTTGGAATGCTGTAAGGATTCAAGTTCTTGTCTGATGATTTGATCTTCCGCAATAACTTATTCGCCCCGGCACGAGATTCAAGATCTCTGTTCTTGTTAGAAGTGGGCTTGATTTTCCATATAAGTCGGAGAGGATGTCTTGGACAATAATTCACCATCTTTCGGACCGGATTGGTTAACTTATTAATAATACTCCTTATTCGAAAGCGATTATTTGGTGGACACTGCACCCTTCAGGGACACATCCCCGAACTTGTTTCGTTTGATATCGATATCCTGTTTATTCAAGGTAAATTTCATCTTAGAATCTGGAAGGGAGCATTTCCCTGATCTAGTGTGGCCACCTTTTGTTGAAATTTGTTATAGATCATTTATAATATTTGGCACACCATTTCCGCGTTCCCCAAAGTTAATCAAGAATTCCATCCCTTCAACCTCCAACTACATTTTTTAGTAGAATTTAGTACATTATTTCACCCAAATTGTCTGGTCTTGGTATCAAACGGAAGATCATTTTAGTTTCAGGAAATTAATTAATTGCTCCATTTTGTCCCAACTTTTGTCCTTTCATTATTCAGTTCTTTTCTCGAATTTAGTTATCTTTTTCTAACCATTCTGCTACTAAGCATTTCCTTATCCTGTAATGAAATTAACGTATTCTGAGTTTCTAGTTTATGATTGTCCTATATTTTCAAATTCAATTGAGAAAGTTTGCGATTTGAAGAACCAGCACCTCTACCATTTTCCAGAGACGGGACTGAGCTAGCATATTATTTTCCAGTCGACTTATTTAATGAACTCTATCCGTTTTTCAATAGCAATAATAGTTTTTGTTTTAAAAGTGAAAAATGCCATAAGAAAATCGAAAATTCAAATCTATAGCTGGAAAACGCAAAAGACGATGAAAGCATCAACGGCAAAATCACTCACCTCAAAAAGAACTGCGAAATTGACTGTGACTATTTGTTCTATATATATTCCACTCTCAAACTGTCATTAATAAAATTAAAATATTCATAAAAAATATGTGTGTTGCTTATGCCGGTTCTAAGACTTTCCAAGTTTTTTACTACCAATTCAAAACATATATTTTCAACATTTTTGTATTAAATTCAAATTTTCTCATGGTCTTTCATGGTTTTCTCTCATTTACCATTCAGTTATTTGAACGGATTTCGTGCAATGATCGCTTCTGTCTTTTATTGTATTTATGCAAAACCCAAATTTTCTGGATTCGAATATTGTGACAATGATAAGAAAGGTTATATAAACCACAAAATAAAAAGATTTAGAAAACCTATTTTCAAGTTTTCATATCACGTGTTCATGATACTAACACAAAATTGTAGATAGAAAATGAAAATCTTTTTCTTCATCTTTATTGACATTCGTCTCTAGAAAACAAAGTGAGAAACTGTAAACCTTGTTTTTTTTCAGTGTATGTGATTTTGATTTATGATTTGACATCCATAAACATATCGAAAGAATACTAGAATATTAAAGTATATAGAATACTAGGATAATAAAGAATACAAAAACTTCATAATAATGCCGAAAGTGATGAAGAAACATTTCGTAGTATGCACATATTTTTTTGAGGTATATAGTTTTGATGCACACTAAGATTCATAATAAACGTGCACAGAACTCGAACAAAGCAATCACAAGAAATATTTGAATCTCACGAATTTGGTAGAGATTGGGAATTTTTTTTGAACATATTAAAAAAATTCCCAGTCGCTACTCAAGTAGAAGAGTTTTATATTCCATTAAATTGCTTTTTCTCAGTTCTGTACGTCTTTCCGATGAAATTTAGTTTAAAATAAAACTAAACCTCTAAAAAATGTATACTTCTTAAGAATGTTTTTAATCTTTCTCGACATAAACGATATTTTTTAGTAATCTCCTTATTATTTTTACATTATTTGATATGCGAGGCTTCAAAGAATTAAAAATTTATGAACTTGTTTTTGAAAAATCCCCAATCTTTACCGAAGTCGTGAGTTTAATAATTGTTTTAACTTCTGCTTTAGAGTTCTATGCACGTTTCCGTTAAAATTATGCGTGAAATAAAACCGTATGTATACACCCCTTAAAAATATATGCGTACTAAAAAAAGGTTTTCAGATCGAAGATGAAAAATAAGAAAATTGGTGCGAAAGAGAAATTTGTATCTACGTGATTTTCCATATTATTATGTTTTAGAAATTTATCAAGTAGGTTACATTGTCTCTCTTCACATTACATGGAATGCCTGCTTATCAGAATTCTCACTTTTGAATACAAACTACTAAATATTCTACTAATTTGTTTATAGTTTAATTTCTACTCATTAACTATTACCATTTGGTTACTAAGTAAATTAGTAGAAATTGAACTACTAGAAATTAAATAAGTGAAAAATTACTGATTATTAGAGAAAAAATTATTCTTCACTCTTTCAGATTTAGAAACCAGCGAAGGATTTTCATTGAAACCGTTTTATTTTAGATCAAGGCATACGTATTTGATTTTCTGGAAAAACGTTAAGGTATCCAAAATGCGTCATTTTTTTTGTTATGCTTTTCGAATCTCGAAATTGCTATCGGTTTCTCGTGATGTTTGGAGGTGGGCTCTTTTATTTCTTATCGTATTTGTCCTTTGTTCCGTTTGGTTCTCAAAACGGATTTCGTGCAATGATCGTTTCTGCCTTTTATTGTATTTATGCGAAACCCAGCAATTCCGAATCTGAATGTTGAGAAGATAATGAAAAAGGTCACATAATTCACAAAATAAACATATGTCGCCGGAAAATTTTCGAGCTTTCGTATCACGTGTTCATGAAAGGAACACGAAATGAAAAATATAAAGAATGAAAATCGTTTTCTTCACCTTTATTGACACTCGTATCTACAAACAAAGTAATAAATAAAATACTTTGTTTTTTTTTCACTGTGTGTGATTCTACTTTAACACTTTACATTCCTAAACATATTCGAAGAATTAAATGTTATTTATTACAAGAATTGAAATTTCGATTTTCAAGGTTATACAAATGTACAGAGGAAGAAAATTGTGTTCGGACTGAATATAATGTAATATAAAATGAAAAACTGAGAAAATTCGCATGAAAGAGAAATCTGTATCTATATGACTTTTCATATTATTAGCTGTCAGAAACTTACTAAGTAGTATGAATTGTCTTACGCTATATTATAAAATACACATGGGTTTGCTTCACAAGCCCTGAGTTCATACAATAAATGGTCTTCAATTTACTTCAGATTTATTAATTTAGGTTCAGTTGAATTCACTTTTGTTCAGTGGTATATGAAAATTCAGTTCAAAGTTAGTTAAGTTAAGTATCTCAGACTTCATTAGACGTTGACTCGATAACTTAAGAAAATTAATTAGACTGAAAATATTTTTAATGTTTTACTCTATATTTCATCATCTACTGTGAAGTGTTTCCTCTTTGACAGTGAAATTGATTAAGATTTTGAATAGGCGGAGTCTACACAGCCGGCGCCGGCAACAAACGATGTTGACGGCTGTTTTTCACGAGATGTTGGAAAGGGTTAGGAGTTTGACAAAAATTATTTGTGTGACCAGTCACAAGAGTGCTTTCCCGCTCCCTCCATGAGACGTTGGAAAAGGGGCGGGGTTTGATCGATGTTATTTCTGTAACCAGTCACACGGGTGCCCTCCCGCCCCCACGAGATGTTAGAAAATAGCAGGGGTTTGACCATCATTATTTCTATGACCAGTCACAGGGGTGCCTTCTCGCTTCCCACGAGACGCTTGAAACGGGTAAGGGTTTGACCAATATTATTTCTGAAACCAGTCACAAGGGTGCCTTCCCACCGCCATGAAATGTTAGAAAAGGATGGGGTTTGACCAATATTATTTCTGTAACCTGTCACGCAGGTGCCTACCCGCCCCCACGAGACGTTGGAAAGGAGTAGAGATTTGACCAAAATTACTTCTGTGACCAGTCACAAGGGTGCCTCTCTGCTCTCACGAGACGTTGGATAGGGGTAGGAGTTTGACCAATATTATTTCTGTGGTCAGTCACAGGGGTTTCTTCTCACCCCCACGAGATGTGGGAAAAATGTAGGAGTTTTACCAAAAATTATTTGTGTTTCCAGTCAAAGAGATGCCTTTTCGTCCCCGCGAGATGTTGGATAGGGTTAGGGGTTTGACTAAATTTATTTCTGAGACGAATCACAGGAGTGCCTTCCCGCCCGTACACGATTTTTAGAAAAATGTTGTAAACATCACATTTTTCTTTTAAAAAGGTGGTTTTTTTAAGTTTTGGCATTGAAAAATGTTTTTTTTTTCAATTCTCATGGCCATATTCGTAATCTGTGCATTGAAATACATCGTTACACGATTTTCGGAACTTCACACCCGGGTGGAAAAAAACAGCCGGCAACGAACACTGTTGCCGGCGCCGGCAGGCTAGCCACCACGTTTCAAATATTTAAGAGCACGCACCTCTATGATTTCCTTATTTTCTTCTGAGAGCACTTTCGTTTCTCTGGAGCAGCAACTGGAGGAAATGTATTACAATATGTGTTTCGCTCGATATTGCGTTAAAATGATGAAAAAAATACTAAAACTTTATAATAACGCCGAAAGTGATTGAGAAGCATTTTTTAGTACGCACACATTTTTTTGAGGTATATAGTTTTAATGCCTACTAAATTTCATAAGAAGAGCGCACAGAACTCGAACAAAGCAATTACAAAAAATATTTGAATCTCACGACTTCGGTAGAGATTGGAAATTTTCTATTAATATATTTTAAAAATTCCCAATTTCTACCCAAGTAGTAAGTTTGATAATTTTTTGAATTGCTCTATTCGAGTTCTGTGCGTTTTTCCGATAAAATGTAGTTTGAAATAAAACTGTATCTC
The DNA here is from genome assembly GCA_032362435.1 of Melikaiella ostensackeni. Taxonomy (NCBI): domain Eukaryota; kingdom Metazoa; phylum Arthropoda; class Insecta; order Hymenoptera; family Cynipidae; genus Melikaiella; species Melikaiella ostensackeni. Next base: position 13,422,918 of record JAUMHM010000086.1, read on the forward strand.
TAAAGAATGTATGCTTTCTCACAATGCTTTTAATCTCTCCTAACGTTAATAAAAAGTTTTAGTAATCTCTTTGTTATTCTTACATTATTCGATATGAAAGGTTTCAAAAAATTTAAAATTTATGAACTTGTTTTTGAAAAAGCCCCTATCTCTACGGAAGTCGTGAGTTTAATCATTTTTCAAATTCCTGTGTTGGAGTTCTATGCATCTTTCCGATAAAATTAAGTGTAAAATATCACATGTATGCACCCCTTGAAAATATATGCGTACTAAAAAAGGTTTCGTAATCTGTGATACACAATGTAGAAATTGGTACGAATGAGAAATTTTTATCCACATGACTTTTCATATTGTTATGTTTTTAGAAATTAATTAAGTAGGCTACATTGTTCTCCTTCACATTACACGAAATGCCTCATTATTGGAATACTTACGTTTGAGTACGAATTACTACAAATTCTACTAATTTCTTTAGTTATACCATAGTTCAATTTCTACTAATTCATTGAGTTACCATTCGGCTAACAAGTGAATTGATAGAATTTGAAGTACTTCTAATTAAATTAGTGGAAAACTATTAGTTATTGATAGAATTTTCATTTTCTAATAATTTAGGTTGAGAAACTAGTGAAGGTTTTCTATTTGAGCAGTTTTATTTTATATTCGGCTATCTGTATTCATTTTATTTTGAGGAAAACCGGTGAAGTATCCAGAATGTGTCATCATTCCTTTTCTATGTTTTTCGAATTTAAGAATCGCTATGGGTTAGTCATAGTGGTGGGAGCTTGGCTCTCTCATTTATTATTGTTTTTATCTCATTTTCTGTTCGGTTATCTCAACAGGTTCGTACGACGATCGCTTCAGCATTTCATTGTATTTATCCGAAAACCAAATTTGCTTGACCTGAATATTGAGACAATGATAAGAAAGGTTATATCAACTACAAAATGAGCATATGTCGCGAAACTGTTCTTTAGTTTTGATATCACATATTTATGACACAAATACGAAATGAAAGATAAAGAATGAAAATCTTTTTTTTTATTGACATTTATTTCTCGAAAACAAAATAATAAACTGCAAACCCTTTTTCCAGTGCGTGTGATTTTAAATAAGGATTTCACATTCATGAAATTATTAGAAAAATTCAATGTAAACTATTATTCGCACTACAATTTAATTTTCAACTTGAAACTTTTTTTATTTTTCCACTGTATGTTTTATTATCTGCTGTAGGAAGTCTGCCCCCATACAGTAAAATTGATTATAATTTTGAATATTTAAGAACACGCGCCTTTGCGATTTTTTATTTTATTCTGAGAGCACTATTGTTTCTTTGGAATGAAAACTGAAGAAAATGTTTCACAATATGTTTTTCTCTTTATATAATGCAAAGTTGATAAAAAGATTACTAAAACTTTTTGATAAAGCTCAAAGTGATTATGAAACACTCTTTAATGAGCACGCATTTTTTCAAAGTATATAATTTTAATGCATACTACATTTTACAGGAAAGACGTACAGAACTTGAACGAAGCAATAAGAAAAAATATATGAATCTCACGACTTTGGTAGAAATTGAGGATTGTTTAAAAATATATTTATGTAATCCCCAGTCTCTACCCAAGTAGTAAGTTGGATAATTCTTCAAATTGCTTCATCCGAGCTCTGCACGTTTTTCCGATAGAATTAAGTTTCAAATAATACTATACCTAAGAAAAGTGTATGCTTGCTAAAAATGTTTCTTAATCTCTTTCGGCGTTAGCAAGAGATTTCAGTTCTCCGCTTTTTTTACATTACTCGGTATGCAAGGTTTGAAAAAGTTGAAAATTTATGAACTTGTTTTTGAATAAGTCGCAACCCCTGCCAAAGTATATATGCCACGTTTTTCGAATTTCAGAATCGCTATGGATTTGTCATAGTGATGGGAGGTTAGCTCTCTTATTTATTTCTTCTCGTCTTATTTTTTGTTCGGTTATTTTCACGAGTCTCGTAAAATGGTCACTGCAGCCTCTCACTGTATTCATGCGAAAACCAACTTTTCTGGACCTGAATATTGAGACAATGATATGGAAGGTGATATAAACTACGAAATGAGGTAATCGTCTTCAAATATGAGATAAACTAGTTTTAGTTTCCAATATTTTTTTTGGCTGACGATTTCGAAACTATGTAGAGTTCATTATGTATGAAATTCTTTATCGAATGAATGGTAAACATTTATTGACGACATATAATAAAAAAATTTGATTACTTAAGTACCAATAAAGTTTCAGTGTTCGTCAATCATGACGATTGTACACGGAGTATGAGTATAAGTGCTTCAGTTACCGTTTACGTTATTTTAAACAAATTCAAAAGAAATATATTTCTGAACTCTATATACATCGAAATTGAAACATAAACATTGATTTACCTTATCAATATCTTTCAGTCAACAATTAAAAACCTTTTGACATCTCGTCGAGATCCTAACCTAAAACATCACGATTTCACTATACTTTGGTGAGTGCCTAAACCTGACGTACAGAAATTCATTTTCTACAATTACATTCAAGTCACAACATCATATATGGAGGCAGAGGAAACGCTTCATCTTCAACAGGAACATATGGCAAAGTTTTACCATTTACATCCACGGGTTCTGGTGCAGGTACTTGCAGAGTACCTCTTTCAAATCTCTGACCCATTTTGCTTTCCCTGAATACTCCGCCTTCGCTCCTTCTTCCTAAAACACCTGCATCAAATACACTGAAAGTCTTATATAAGTCCAACTTTGGTTCTTGCATAAAATGGCCTTGGACATATAGCGGACCGACTCCAATGTCAACAATCAGGTCCGTATGAACTATTTCTATGTGATTTTCGTTCGCAGTAAAAAATATTTATTCATTTTCTTCAAATGTTTGTTTGTTCTGAAGGATAAACGTTGCCATTTGTTTTTCTGGGAGATTTTTGTAACATATAACGTAAACACTGAAAGCGAATGAAGCGAAGTGCGCATCGTGTAAACTGACGAAATCATGCGCTTGCGTGGCACAGCCCGCATTGTTAGTGCGGTACTGGACGAGTAAGCTGGCTTTAGAGTGCCGCTCTCTGCACACCGTGCACCCCTGATCCTCGAACGAAATTCTTGGAATGACATATTGCGGACTGGCTTACTGGGGACTTTCAGTGTATAATGAAGCGATAGTGTGCATCAGCTATGGACATTATATCCATTCCAAATCGCTCCTTGTATGTATAAAAAGCCGATCCACTGTACGATGGACCCTGTAGACATAACTTGTTACTTTTACTCCACTGAACATACAATAAGCATGATTTTTGACAACATTTAAGCTTTCAAGCACGTATATCATTATCAAAGATATAGGTGTTTGCAACCCTATTGAAAATTCTCATACAGGATTCCACCCTAATTTACAGAGAAAAGAACAGATAAATCTTGCTGAAAAATATATGTCATTTTTACCTCTATAAGAACTAATTTTCTATCTGCAGCTTCGATGCAATGTGGAAAATTCCATCTGTCCTAAAAACTAGGTGCATGTGCGCACTAACCTTCTGTTGTCAAGTGTAGGAATTCTGAATCCTTTAATGCAGACCAAATGGCTCAGCAAGTATCTCGACGCAAAATATCTTTGAAAAATGCGTAATGGTGTGTATGCTGGAATCGGCTCTTGAATTTCATACTGCTTTTCGAATATTTTTCTACTTATACATACATATTTTAGGTAATGTTCCACGTCCCTGATTTCTATTTTAAAGACTAAATTTTCACTTGCTCCTTGTGCACGACACCCTATTGATGATATTAGAATGTTTTTAGATTTCGATTGTTTCTCTACGTTTCCTTGGAAAAATATTGTATGTTTTTGCGATGAGGGTTGTTTCGCCAAATGAAATGCTATGTTGTGTTTCGATATGATACTCAGCTCGTACTGATGGCGTGAAATGTTTTAGCCTGATTTTACTCTCATGTTCTTTTACACTTCGGCTCACCGATCTCTCGGTTGCTCCAATGTCGACTTAGTCACAAGAGCAAGGGAGTTTATATAATTCCGGATCATTGAGAGGTGCCTTTTTATCTTTAGGGTTGCTTAGAAGTTGTCTCATTTTCGCAGGTGGTTTAAATATGGGTGGGATGTTGTGTTTTTTGAGAATTCTTCCTATTTGCTCTGTGATACCTTGGATGTAGGGTAGGATGGTGGTCATTTTTCTGTCTCTTCCTTTATAAGGTTGTGTTCACTTGTTTTTTTGAGTGTATTTTCTTATGGCTTTATCAATTTGTTTGTTTTTATAATCGTTCTGTATTACGATTTGTTTGAAGTTTTGTAATTCCTTTTGTGAGTTATCATTATCTGTTATGGAGACAGCTCTGTATACAAGGGAGTTGATGACCGATTGCTTGTGGAATGGGTCGTGGTAGGAGGAGGCATGTAGGTATCTGTTTGTATGGGAGGGTTTTCTGTAAACTTCATGTCCTAATGTGTCATCAGATCTTTTGTGAACTAGTACGTCCAAAAAAGGCGATTTTTTCGTTCTGTTCAATCTCCATGGCGAACTGGATATTAGGATGTAATCGATTGATGAAATCGGAAAACTTATGTAGTTCATCTAGTCCATGTCTCCAGATGACAAAAGGATCATCAACGTAACGGCACCAAAATTCCGGTTTAAGCTTGGATTGTTTGAAGATTTTAGTTTCTAGATGTTCCATGAAGATGTTGGCTATTACAGGTGAGATTGGAGATCCCATTGCTGCTCCTGAGGTTTGTTCGTAGAATTGGTTATTGAAAGAGAAGTAAGTATTATTGAGACAGTGTTCTATCGAAGGTATGAGATCGCGGGGGAAGTTTTCAAAGGATTTAATAAGGCCGATTGTATGAGAGATTGGTACTTTCGTGAAGAGAGATACTACGTCGAAACTATTTATGGATTTTTGAGAGTCCGTAAAGTTTCGGGGAGACGGGATTAGTAGGTATTAAGTTAGACATTGTTTTGTTATCCAGTTTTGAGTCTTTTAGAACGGTTTTTGTTTTGCTGACTATTGTTTGTTGAAACCCGAAACATCTCCTTTTTTTTGAACATGAATTGAATATTTTTTGAAATTTGACTAAAATATGGAAGAATAAAAATATTGAATGAACCAGATTATTTTACTTCTTTTTGAGTATCTGAAGCTAAAATATTATTTTCTTTGCTTTTAATGTGACTAATTCTAATTCTTATACGCTTCTCAATCAATTTTTTGTTGGTAACGATTAAAAAAAAATAATAATCCTAATAATATTCAAATTTTTGTTTGTGGAACTAATATTGGGACAAACCTACAGCTCTGTCAACTGAGTCTTTAATTACAGCATTTTTGATTCGAATAGGATGAGCCGAAGAAAATTTAACATTCTACCTGAATATGTACTTCTTCTGTACCAATTAGTAATAATATTACCAACCTGAAGTTTGATGATAATAATAATAATGCGAGTTTTTACAGTTTTTACATTCCCAGTTGCATTTTTACATGTCAGTTAGGTCTTGATTTCAAACTATTCATCTATTTTATATGCTTAATATTAACTAATCAGTAATCATTCTGTAATCGAAGGTAACTTCACAGCCCTTACCCTTCTCTATTGCCTTTCCTTCCAAATCTTTTGAAAACCCACAGAGAACGGGATTCGGTTTCTTATGTAAGGTCTTAATTATATGATTTTCAAATTCCGTTCCTGTCTTTCCAGCTACCCACTCTGCTACTCCCTTAGTCCATTTGCTGTTTAGAATGTCATTTGCGCCTCTACAGGTCCATATATGTTTCATTTCCTCAACCTCTCTGTTGTAGATTCTGCAAGTAGCATCCAGGTATTCCTTGTTCCCAAGTTTCCCTACATCTCCACATCTTAGTCTCGCCCATTGCTCTTTCATCCACCCCTGTACATTTCCATCCTCCCAGTACTCTTCTAGGCTCACGTTCTTTTTAAGTTTCTTGTAGTCGCTGCAATAAGTAGATCTGTCGATTCAACTCCAGTCACTCCGTATTTCTTGCTCGATTTTTTTCCACCAATGCTGCCAAGTTATTTTGAATCCTTCCTAGATTTCCTCCATTACATATTAGCTTGGTAGTTTCTCCATTCCCTACTTCATTGAAAGCCTTTTTGAGAGCCTTTCCCCAAGTAGAAGGATTCTAGATAAGTAAGCCTCTTATCTCTTCTTTAAGGCAGATTTCCGGCTACCTGTTATCGCCCATCTGCTAAATTTCTAAAAGATATCTACCCGCTCTCATTTTTGTCTCAGATTCAGGGCTTTGTCTGCCAGATTACATTTTTCACAAATGTCCAGGCGTAGTTCTACTCAAGCCCATAGTCGTCTTTGCATATTTTCCTTGTAGTCTTTCTATTTCTTCACTTTTAACCCAACCCCAAATCTCCACTCCATATAGACATCCAGCTTTCACTAGAGCCTCCATCAGGTAAAGTCGTTTTCCCAGTTTGTCTAGACCAGCTCGTTTCATAACCCCCCACGCTGCATTCGCTGCGCTTTGCGCCTCACCCACCAATTTCAATATATGTTTTTCATGTGTGCCCCCTGTACAAAACCAAAGTATTTATACCTATCAACTATTTCCAATTTTGTACCATTAATTTTCCAAGCTTCTTCACATTTTCTTTCACCCCCTTTTTGAAATACCATTACCTTAGACTTATTCGCATTTACCGCCACTTTATTTTCCTCTACGTATTTTTCGGTAATTTTTAGTAAGTCTGTCAGTCTTTCGGGTGTGTCTGCTACGAGCGCTAAGTCGTCCGCAAATTTCATTCCAAAAATTTTGACTCCTCCTGTGACAGTTCCTCCTACATTTTTTCTTTCCCATTCCACATCCATGTCCTCGATAAATGTATTAAATAAGGTGAAGCTTAAGGGGCATTCCAACCTTACTCCTCTAGGCGTCACGAAGCACTCCGTGATTCCATCTCCTGTTATTAATTCGTTCAAGGTCGTTCCATATATCTCCTGGATCATCTCCATCATTCTGCCTTGGATGCCCAGTTTTCCTAATTTCTCTAGAAGAATTTCTCTACCCACCGCACAGTGGGGCGAGATTCAAAAAAGCTGGTCAAAACTTGATAACTTAAAATGGTACGATTTTCAAAATATTCAGACCGACAAGGTTTTTTGGGTCGCTGATTTTGAAAATAAGATCAGAATTACAAAATTCAAAATGGCGGACATTTTTCGCGAAAAGTGTTGAGATTTTGCTAAAACCCATATTACGAAGGTTTTTTGGGTCGCTGATTCTAAAAATAAAATCAGATCTACAAAATCCAAAATGGCGGACATTTTCCGTGAAAAGTGTTTCGATTTTGCTAAAACTCATATTACTAAAGTTTTTCGGGTCGCTGATTCCGTAAATGAAATTAGAATTGCAGAATTCAAAATGGCGGACATTTTTTGCGAAAAGTGTTGCGATTTTGCTAAAACTCATATAACCAAGGTTTTTTGGGTCGCTGATTCTGAAAATAAAATCAGAATTGCAAAATTCAAAATGAGGGGACCCAAAATGGTGGACATTTTTCGCGAAAAGTGTTGCGATTTTGCTAAAACCCATATTACGAAGGTTTTTTGGGTCGCTGATTCTGAAAATAAAATCAGAATTACAAAATTCAAAATGGCAAACTCAAAATGGGTTCAGTATAACTTGATGATTGAACACATCATTACACAATGTAAGATCATTACACAAATGTAAAATTATTACAAAGAAAAAACAAGATAACGCGTTATGAAAATGACCGTAACCGTTGTGACAAGTTGATGATTCAACAATTATATTAATGTGGAAAGATTTCAAAGCTCATAATCTCCAAATTCGATTCAAGGTTTCAAAGCAATTAAAAATGATAAATCATTGTAGTTAGAATGTTTTTTATTCAAATACAGAATATTCCATAAAGAATTATAGGGCGCTCGTTACAAATACTTCGGGACATTTATATTTATATAAATATGAACATATTTGTTGCATTCACTATGAGAAAACTTACTCTCTTGACGAATTTAAAATCAAACAAGTAGAGAGGTGTAATTAACTAAATGAATTTGACGCTTCAAATTAATCCTTTTTGTCATCAGAATCGTCTATGTCAGACTCGTCTTCGTCATTTGTGCAAGCTGTTCTTGCCGGAAAGTGTTCAAATTTTATAAGTTTTTTTGCCTCTTCCGAAAAACCTACAATTTTCTTTGATTGAGCACAAGTAAGGCTTGTGATAAATGGATCCGAAGATGCAAGGAGTCTCTGAAATACATCTCGCATCGTTTCTGTGCGGTTAAATTTACGAGAAAATTGTTCGCGATATCTTTTTACGTCTTTGTTTCGAGCTTCCTGTGCATCTTCGGATAACTGTCCAATGGGTAAAGGAGCATATTCAATGATTGCGTGACCATGTATAAGAACCTTATGAACAGCGGTGGGCATATTGTACCATGGATACAAATCAACAAGTTGTTTCGCGACACATATAGCGTACTCTCTAAACTTGTCGACGTCAATCGCAAAGCCACTGGCTAAAACTTGCAGCAAGACATGACTTTTGCGTATGACTTCT
>JAUMHM010000086.1:13431623-13447958 GCA_032362435.1 Melikaiella ostensackeni
GCTACTGAGGGAAATTTGATTCCGATTCAGGGAGTACATTCATGCAAAATAAACGCTAACTTGACTTACGTATCGGATTCGATGCCTGGAAGTACACAAATGTAATTTTGTCCTGCAAAGCACCGCTCAATTTTGTTTTAAGGTTATGTTCCGGATTTTCTAGTTATATAACTGAACTGATTCTATATATGAATTCAGCAAGTTGAAATCTGTAATAAAACCATGTTTCACAATCATATACTCAAAAATACGATCTTTTGAGGTTATGTCGAAAACCAATCGCGAAAGGTGCTATTTTGACCTCAGATTCGGACTCAGCGACTCAAAATACATAGAAATACATGTGTCTCGTCAAAAGTACCAGACTTTTTTTTTGTGCGGCTGTGTTATTATTAATAATAAAATGTGGACTATGTCCGCTACATCTTTGGTTACATCTTTTTACACTCCTCCAGTCTTATTCACATGTGCTCCTCGTCTGTACTCATTACCTCATCTTTCCTCTCACATATCACTTTCCTTAACTTAAAGCCTTAACCTATCGCTTTAACGGCTTCTATCAGCACTGCAGTGTGCAGTGCCTCGTCTCAACGCATCGCCCTACGCTTCGCATTCCTATCTTTGCCTTAACTTATTTTTTTACGCTGTGCCTCGTGACTATTACCTCCTCGAGGTTATATTCATTTCCTTTGTTTTCTCCACTTCTGCCTTTTGGCCATATATCTTTTTATTACACAAATTATCCATTTGACATTTTTCTCAATTTCTATCACCAACAAGACTACTTATACCCCCCTCTTTTGCCTGTCTTCTATCCTTCTTCTTCCTCTCGAATTACCTTAGCTAATCCGCCACCCCTCCCTTTCCTTTTTGATGCAGAATCTTCCTCATTGTCATGCTTCCTTTATCTATTTTTCCCCAATCATTTAGCCAATGCTTTGATGTTGCTCTGCCTCGCTCACATAACGTGCACCTTCTTCCTTCCTCTTTATTCCAGTACTTATTCCCCTCTTCCGTATTTCCACATCTCACACGCGCAATTAATTTTTGATATCCTCTGTCTTTTTTTCCAAATATCTTGCTATTCCTTCTACTGTTATCAACTTATATTTCTTATTATATTAAGCTTCTCTTATTTTATTTTCTATTACTTGCTTAAAAACTTTTTCATCTCTTTCTATAAACTTTTGCCGTGCGTTCATTCTCCTTCCATGCATTTCCTTGACCCATTCCTTCGCCCATATACACCTATTCTAGTACCTTCCTATTTCTCTTATTCCATTATCCTCCCCTCATCCATTTCTTTCTTCCCTTCACGGATGCTTTTACTATAGTTCTGCCCTCGCTCTCCAGTAGTTTCTCTTCGTATTTGCAAGCTCTGTCACGTGTTCTTACTTTTATTTTTTCCTGTCTATCTCCTTTGAAACTATATACCGTGCCGTCCATCTGTCCAATCCTAGCGTCCATCCAATGTATCTTTCATGTAACCTTTCCACCTCATATTTTTTCCAACCCCATATCTCCACTCCATACATTAGAACACTCAGTACTAGCGCCTCAAACATTCTTATTCTTCTCTTGCAGTCTTCTTTAAATGAATTCTTTTCTATGCCCCATACCTTCTTCATAACTACGTCTGCTCTTTTAACTCTTTCCTTGGCGTGATCCCTTATATTCCCATTCTTTTAAAACAAAAATCCTAGGTACATAAACTCCTTGAATTCCTCAACCCCTTCCTCACTCCACTTTTAGTCCATTCACCCTTTCTTCCTACTTTGTTTTCGCCAAAAAACCAAAACCTTTGACGTAGCTACATTCAAAACCAATTGATTTTTTTCTAAATACTTCTCTAATCTTTTTATCATTTTTCCCAAAACCTCTTCTTGTTCAGCTACTACTACTATGTCGTCCGCGTATGCCGAAGTCCAGAATCTGTCCCATCTTCCATGTCCGCTATGAACACCGCAAAAAGTAGTGGGCTCAGCGGGAATCCTTGTCTTAATCCTAACTCCGTCCAGAATTCCTCCGAAGTTTCAGCTCCCACTTCTACCCTATCTCTCGTTCCTTTGTAAATTTCCTTCACTTACTCTATAAATTCTATCTTTATTCCTCTCTTCCCCATTACTTCCCACAACTTTTACCTATCTACCGATGGGAACCCTGCTTTTAAATCAACGAAGAAGGCACATACTTTTCCTCCTTTTTCCCCCAACTCCTTCTCTACCACGTGTTGAAGAATATAAATATTATCTATTCTACTTTTACCCCTTCGAAAACCTGCCTGACTTTCGACTCCCTCTTCTGCCTCTACTTCTTCCTTTAGCCTCTCGGTTAGCACCATTGCATATACTTTATACGCTGTGTAAAATAACGTTTTTCTCCTGTAATTTTCTACTTTCCCTTTTTCTCCTTTCTTAATAATGGGTGTAATCGACCCGTCCCTCCACTCCTCAGGAAGGAATCTACGCTTCGTTACTTAACAAACCACTGCCTTCCTGCTTTGCTCTTCTTCAATCTTTTAATTTGTGCTTCTGTTCCTCATCCTCCAAGTCCTCTTCATCTCCTTCTAATTTACTTTTCCGCCAATTATCCGTTTTCTTCTCACTCGAGCCTTGAAAAATTTCTTTGAAATATTTCCCCTACTTACCCATACTTATCTTATCCCTTATTCCCCCTCTTTGTTCCTTATTTTATTAATAAACTTCCATGCCTCCCCTTCTGTTTAAATTCTACTTATTTCCTCCTCAAATTTCTTTTTCATCTTTTCCTCTTTCTGTTTACATAACTCTCTATAATCCTTCCTAGTTGTGACATAATCTTTTCTCTCCCTTTTTCCCCTCTTCCAATATTTATACTCCTTTTTAACCTGAGTTTTCTTTTTCTCATATTTCTTTTTCCACCAAACTTTTGTCGAATTTTTATCTTTTTCCGTTCCATTTTTAAATTTCTTTGTGATTCAAGTGTTTTTGACCTCTTCTTCTAACTCCTCTTATACTTCACTCAACACTATCTTCTCAGACTCTAACTTTTCCATTTTTTCTATATAATCTTCCTTCACATCCTCTCCACACTTCTTTCTTAATTATTTCCCTCTTATTCACACGAGAAATTCCGCGAGGATTTTCAAATTTCTTTAGGAAATCCGTGAGTCAGGCAATTGATCCTCACGGATTTCTTCGTGCAAAATCTTATCCGAAAATTACACGAGTGTTTCCCCCAGGATTTTTTCAATAGGGAGGTGTTAGATTAAATGGAAGTGTCACTTGAAAAACGTCACGCACGTGATATACATATTTCCGTCAGATAAATTTTTATCTTTTGCCAGATAAATTTTATCTTCCGCCAGATAAATTTTGTCTTTGGCCAGATAAATTTTATCTTTCGCCAGATGAATTTTATCTTGAGTGGATAAATTTGCTGCAGTGTTTTTATCCAATTTGAAGATAGAATTTAGTCCTGGGGTTTACTGTGTTGGATTGGCTTTGAGGGTAGTTGTCCCTACTATCTAGTTGGTTGAACTCATAACTTCAGTCAAGATTGTTGAACTTATTATTAGAATTAGATACTTCTATTTCTACTTGCACATATAGTTTTGAGAGCATTATTCATTTACGCTCCGTACCACAGAATTCTTCAGTGTATTTTGAAGAAGCTACAATCTCTGTAAAAAATTACACTCTTAGACTTTCACATATTTTGGCCATGCATTTGAAATTTTGAAGACGTTTTCAATTATTATTGTCAGTTCACGCGAATCGCGAATTTATCAGTGTAAAGCGATTGGCCTTCGTTTTCCTTCGCGAATCTTGGTGGTCTTGATACTCTTACAGTTGTGGCAATCGATAAATTCGTTATTCTGACCTTTTTTATTGATTACACTCGATATAGTAGTAATATCAAAAGACGCTTCAATAGTTCATTTTCTGTCCCAGTCATTCGGTCCTTTCATAAAAAAAACACTGCTGCACTTATATTCGCAGTAACGGTTACCGATGATAACAGTCGAATATGTATTAAAAAAACGTAATTCTGTACTCGTGTACTTCTTGAAGTAACTCAATCTCAATCCAATGATTACCGATCTCAGTAGTTACGTATCGGAAAAATTGTTCAATCGCTACTCTAGTATACAGACACATATTTTCGATAACATTTTCTTTACTATTGTTCATGACTAAATGGATTAGACTACTAGTCTTGTGTCAATGATTTCTTATCTCAATCATTAGGTTTCAGAAAACAAATTCATATCTCTGTTTTAATACCGTAGATGCGTATCATTGAAGAAGAGTTCTTTTCTAAATCCCCTAGGCGGAAGAACCTACCTGTTGGATAATGAATTCAAGAAGTACACGAGTACGGAATTACGGTTTTTAGTACACATTCGACTGTGATCATCGGCAACTGTTACTACGAATATAAGTGCTGTGGTACGAAGCGTGAGTAAATAATGCTCACAAAAGTATATGTGCAAGTGGAAATAGAAGTATCTAATTCTATTAATAAGTTCAACAATCTTGAGTGAAGTGATGAGTTCAAGCAACAAGGTAGTAGGGACAACTAACCTCAAAGCCAATCTAAAGAAAATAGTTTGGCTAAGTGAATAGTATTGTGTAATATTATTCGTAAATTGACATGATTGACACAATGAGCATATTTTGTTTATCATACACATTTGGTGTATGTAGCATGTACATGTATGGCGTATGTAATAGCACACAAAAAAGATCGAAAAGTGCAAGATGTACTATAAAATAAAATGTAAGCAAAAGCGTATCTATGATTTCGAATAATGCTCATTTGAGAGAGTCATGAGGTAAAATTAAGAAGATTCCTCGTTTCAAAGGAATGGCATACTTTGTAGAGATCAAAAAATAATTTTTTTTTAACTGTGAAGTAAAATTGGGATCATTCTTGCCAAAATGTGTTTTAACTGAGGGCGTGAGTGTATTATAGGAGAAAAATTGTGGCGGTACCAAAAAGCTTTCATTGAAATTTTTTTTTCAAAATTAAAAATGTTAAAGATTTTTTTTCTAATGCCAGAATTGACTCTCCATTTTTATTTTGAACCGCTGCGATATCTTGTACAATATATATTCAAACCATCGAAATTGATACAGATATTTTCGAGAAAATTTAATTTTTTGACTTTTCAAAATTTTGCTATAACTTTAGTAAGAATTTTTTTTTGAAATTGGCCCTTGGGGTAAATTAGTCTTATAATGGTAGAAATTTACCATCCAAATATGAACCAAATATCTGCCAAGGCAGACCAACCATGCTTAGCCAGCTATGGCCTTTTTCCAGTACCTCAATACCCCTGTCCTTTCATTTCCTTCCGCAATCTTTAAACCTACAATTGTCAGATTGTTTCTTCTTTCCCATTTCTCCCTTCTTTCAACTATGTTCCGTAGTAGCAATTTTTTCATTTTTAATGTTTCCTTTTTAAAATTTATTTTTAAAATTTATTTATGTTACATATTTGGATTTATCAAGACCTCCAAGATTCTCATGCAATGTGGGAGCAGGAAGCAGGTAAATTATTATTAATAATATTTTTCTTACTAATACACGTAGAAAATAATTAAGATTAATTAATGAAAATTGTGTTTTTCCAGAATCTAAAGGACAGGAAGCTGGATGAAGCTGCCATCGCTTCGACGAGGAAATTTACGAAGTATTAAGTCTCTTTTGAAGTCCCTCTTGCCTCGGATCAATGTCGTAGGATGAATGGTCCAAAGACCGGCACGGAGGCAGGTTGTAATTAGAAATCACATAGTGACCATCAATCGATTTTTTTTGCCATCATTAGCGATTCATTTTTCACCATTTATATATTTTCAAAGCACAGGTTTAGTCTTTTCTTGAAGTGCAGCATACAACTTATTTATTTTTTCAATTTTCAGTTTTCTTTTCGTATAAGGTAGAATGAAACTATAATCAAAAAGCAAGGAAAACTTATTAATTATTTTAATTTTTGCACCAAGAAGATATTTACAGGGATACTGCGTTTCGGAGGAAATATTTAGAATGTCTTTTCATAATTATAGTTGAAACTTTCCCTAAAGGCAAAGAAATTCCGAGGGTTAATATTTTGTTAGTAATTGTTAAAATTCTAGCTTTTTCAGTATTATTAAATTTCCCGAGTAAAAAATGATAGTTCTATTGGAATCCCGGATGGAGTCCCGCTAAAGTACTGGGTATGAGACAAATCAGTAACTAAGTACCAACTTTTCTCAAAAATTTTTTAAAGCCAAAATAGAGAAAAAAGTAATATAAAAGTTCAATTTTATTTTTTCTCAAAATTTTGACAAGTGATCATGGTATTTATATTCCAAAAAGCTCCTACTAAAATAGAACTAAAGTACCCAAAAAGTTCAAAATACGCCCTGTTTCATCAGGACTTTTTTTAGGATAAAAGCGCCGGAAAAGTTAATTTTTTTTAATTTTCACAAATGCTCTCGGGATTTATGTTTCAAAAAACTCCTACTGAAATAGAACTAAAGTACCAAAAAAGTTCATAGTACATCCTGTCTTAGCAGGACTGTTTTAGGACAAATGTACCGGAAAAGTGCCACTTGATTTATTTTGGAGTTTTGCAAGTCCTAATTAATTTTTGGGCCACAAGTACAAAAAATGTTCTATTTTATTTTTTTTAACTTTCACAAGTGCTCATGGTATTTATATGGTAAAAATCAATTAGCACTTGTAAAAATTTCAAAAGAATGTCAACTGGAACTTTTCCGGCAATTTCCTCCTGCTCAAAACGGACGTATTTTGAACCTTTTTGGTACCTTAGTTCTATTTCAGCGCAGGACCTTTTTGGAACATAAATCCCATGAGCACTCGTGAAAATTTTGAAAAAAAAGAAATAAAATGGAACTTTTCTCGTTCGTTTGTCCCAAAGCATATGAAAGGACTTGTTAAATTAAAAAAAAAATTAGGTGAAACTTTTCCGATTCTTTTCTGCTGAAAAATTTCTGAGGGCACGAGATATATCTTGAACTTTTTTTTGTACTTTAGTCCTAATTCAACAGAACTTTTTTGGGACTTCAATCCTGTGAGCACTTGTAAAAATTTCGAAAGAATTAAAATATAAATTTTCTAGTACTTTTGTCCCTATTTGAACTTTTAAATATTTTTAAGTAACGTTGGTACTTAAGTACCGATTTGTCTCATACCTAGTATTTAGCGAAAATTTATCCAAGATCCCCATGAGACTTTTTGTTTACTCGGACAATAATTGATATTTCATATGCACAGTGAATTACAATTTGTCAAACTTTACTTTTTGTTGTATTTGCATTCGTCTTTTAGAGGCATTGAGTTCGAATTTCAATTCTTACTTAAAATATAAAATACAACTCAAATCAAAAATTAAAATTGAAAAGAAAATTACTAATCTGTAGCATGAAATGTCTTTTTTGGCGTATACCGTTTTGTTTGATAAACGCAAAATCTAATCGTGCGTTGTATGTGCGCCTTTTGTTTGTAGATTTGCTCATTTCCGTGCAGAATCTTTGGTTTTTTCACGCGAGTCTGCCTCTAAATGCGTTAACGGAGAGGCTTAACTAAAGAACATTGTTAATTAATAACAATTGCCGTTGTTATGAACAAATTTCATTCAAATAAGCACATTTTTGTGCGTGGAATTTAAATCCTTCACTTTTATAAACAAATATAATAAACAAAAATCCACTTTTAATACTGCATTAACATTTCAGGGTGAAAAAGTATATTTTTTTCACCTTCTTCACTTGAAAATGACTCAATAAAGTAGGATCTGTACGAATATTTGACTTAAGTTGAACTTCTCTATTTGCATAAAGAAGTTCAATTTAAGTCGAATAGTCGAAGAGATCCTAGTTTATTAAGTCATTTCAAAGTGATGAAGTTGAAAAAAATATACTTTTTTACCCTGAAATGTTAATGAAATTTTAAAAATTTATTTTTGTTTGTTATATTTGTTTATGAAAGTGAAAGATTTAAATTGCGAACATAAAAATGTGCTATTTTATATAATATTTGCTTATAACCATGGAAATTGTTATTCATTAACAATGTTCTGTAGTAAAGCCTCTCCGTTAACGCATTTAGAGGCAGACTCGCGTGAAAATCCCAGAAATTCTGCGCGAAAATAAAAAAATTTTGCTTTTGTTTGTCCAATTTGCTTGTAAAAATAATTGTTATCATATCTTGACGACTGATAATGAGAATTTGAAACTTCTGTGAGCGTATCAAGTAATGAAACTGAAAAAGAATGAAATTTGCAAAAAACTAAGAATCTATTAATTTTTGTATGATAAATGCTTATAACAATAATAATTTTATATATTTCTTACATGTTTACTATTCAGTGTTGCGCTACAGATAAAATATAGCAATTTTAGTCCAAAATTTTTTTTTCTCTCATCAAACCACTACGTTGTTTATTTGTTGCCCCAATTTGTTTATAACAATTAAGTTGATTATTATGCAAATTATTCATATCCTGGGAGTGGCCCCGCATGAATTTAAGACATTTTGTGATATCTGACAATCATTCGTAAAGAAAAAAAAAATAACTGCGGAATTGCCCTTCTTACCACACTTTGCGTTAAATAAATAAATATAAACAAAGCCAAATTTAAACATCGCATCAGACAGATTTTTTAAGTATTTATATAACTGTAATTAAAAAAAAGTGTAAATTGGATGAACACTGAATGCTGTAGACTTTTTTGAACAGTAAATTTCTGATTTTGACCACTGTGGGACGGTGAGAATGAGAATATTTCCAAAAAATTGTGTAAGAAAATTGTTACGAAAACAATTTTTCCAATCTTTCGAAATAATCAAATTTTATAATAAAAACAGAAAAGCGGTGATTTTACCTCTAGTAGAATTTCTCTTGACAATTTTGAACAAAGCTGTTGTATTTGGTTTCTCGTAGTGTTTATGTGAGTTTTTGAGCAAACAATTGAATTAGAATCCCTGGATTTTCGCCGCAAGAAGTTAGAAAGAAAAGAAAAAAAATTTTATTACATAATCTTAATTTTCGAGTTTTGATAGTATGGATTTCAATGAAATTCAAGAATTGGGGTAATGGGATGGAGGTTACTGGAGGACCGGCAAAAAATATCAAAGAATTTTATTCAATTAGTAAAAAACTGAGATTAGCTACATCACAGAAAGATTTTTTGATAAAATGCAAAGTTCATGGGGTTTTTCCAAAAAAGATTTTTGATATTAACAAGAAAGTTTTCTTTGATTTTAATGATAAAGGAAACGGAGAGACCATTAATGAGACGACTAATAAATTTAGAAAATCTATTTTGAATCTAGTTATAAAAGATTGCCATGCACAAATACACAATTTAAATGAGAACGTGAAGAAGATTTTTGATAATTTGAATAAACAAGTAACGGCTTACATCATCTAAGAATGCTTTGCAAAAGAAACTGAATCCAATAAAAAAGCCCTTGATAATAATAAAAAACATCAACGAAAAATTGAAAACATTCTCAATATCCAAGATGATATACAGAAATTGACTCCGAATATTCACTTAACTCTTTTTCATGACCAATCTGACCCATGGTTTTTAAATTTTTCAAACAAAGAGATTCCACAAAGGGTGATCAACATTTTAAGGTTGGGTGGAGGCTTTAGTAACAAGTATAGTGAAAAAAGTATATTCAATTCCTTGAAATCATTAAGGAATTTGAAGCTAATATTTCAGAACTACCAGAAAACAAAATACAAGAATTTAGAGCAAGATTTGTGGGTTTACCGAATGATTTTTAGAGTAATGATGCTTCACAAGCTTATTAGAAAAGAATTAAATGAAGGGTTTTTTGAAACAAAACTTTTTTTAAAACATTATCCTGAATTATTGATTATTGAGGCTGATAAAGGGAGTATTACGGTTGCAGTATTAAAAGATGTTTATAATCAAGAAATGATGCACATTTTGAATGATAAAGATAGTTTTGCAGTTATTCCAGATGATCCTACACAAATGATTCAAAAAGGTAAATTTGAAATTCTTGAGAGAATAAGGCTTCAAAAATTTTTTGGAAACAGTATCCAAAGGTGCGATATTGACACAATCCACACAATTCTATCTCTGGCCTATGGCCTGGTCAAAGCTCATAAAGCAGAATTTCCTTTACGACCGGTTATTTTGACAGTAGGTTCACCCACGAGAAAATTAGAAGAACTTCTTAATGAAATTATCAAGAAATCAGTTACCCTTTCGGCAAGATCAATTAAAAACAGTGCTGCTTTTCTAAAATTAATTGAAAATGTTAAAATACCAATAAATCATATTTTTGTCTCCTTTGACGTAATAGCCATGTTTCCTAACATTCCATATGAAAGAGTTAAACTTGCTATTGAAAATAGATGGGACGTGATTAAACTTCATATTAAGATTGCGAAAAAATCATTTCCTGACGCTACTGAATATGTTTTCAATTCTACTTATTTTAAATTCAATTGTACTTTCTATAAACACAAATTTGGAACTCCGATAGGCTCAGTCTTTTCCCCAATTATTGCTGAAATTGTGATGGAAGATTTGGCAAATGAAGTTTTCAACAAAATTAATTTTGAATTGGACTTTCATGCAATATATGTTGATAATTCTGTACTTTCTTTACATGCACGGAATGTAGATACACTAATTAATGTATTTAATAGTATTCATCCAAGATTACAGTTTACTGTTGAAACTGAAACCGAAGGTAGATTGAATTTTCTTGATTTGACCTTAATAAAAATTAATGAAAAATATATTATTACTGATTGGCACAGAAAAACTATTTCTTCACGAAGGGCATTAAATTTCAATTCAAATCATTCCATTAAAAAAAAAAGGAATTGTAAAGAATTTGATTGACAGAGCTCTTAAATTATCCTTCCTACTTTCCACGAAAAGAATATTGAATCATGCAAACAGATTCTTTTTCTAAATCATTATCCTATTATTTTTATTGACAAACATATGCATAACAGAATCGTTCAAATTAAGAGCAAAGGCAATAATCAGAACAAAAACAACGTACAAGATTACAATAGATTCAATACAATTGTACTACCTTATTTTTGAAAAATGTCAAGTATCTTGAAATCAATGTTGAGGAAATTGGGCTTACATACGACATATAGGGCTCCTTTCAAAAGCAAATTGTTGGAAAATTGGGTAAAGACGAATAAGAGAAACTGGAAAAGCAATACATAATTTACAAATTCAAATGTAGACTCGGTCGTTACTCGGTCGTTACAAAACATAGACTTATACGTGGGCATGACTTTAATTGGGATAATGTTAAAATTTCGTATCATGAGTCAAATAAAAAAAAAAGACTTCATGGAAATGCTATTTAAAAAGAGAGAAGGTAACAAAGCTATTAATTTAAAAAGATATCTTGCGACATACAATACAATTTGGGATGGAATCATTAATTGGATACAGTGACTTCAGTTTTGTGTCATAATTTTGAATAAATCTAAATCAATTTTCAATGAATGAATGAAATATGTACCAAAGGAGTAATTTCTATCCATTATCTCTGTTTTATTTTCAGGTAATAATGATTTTCTAATTAACAATTCTTCATTTTTGTATTTGTTGTTTTCCTGTAAATTATCCCTGATGAGGAAGTCTAAATTGGTATCGAAACATGTTGTTCCCCAGAAGTATAAAAAAGACGGAGAAAAGAGAGAGTGTGAGGTTGGTTTTGAATCACTCTTTCTTCTTTCTCCTTTTTTTTTTGTTTTGAACATTTGTTGTTCATCTGTCTCTAATGAGCCGAAAAAGCGGATAGTCTCAAAGTCTATTTTTGAGTTGTGAACTTTTTGGTTGTTCCTCGTTAGTACACAACAAATTTTCCTAAGAATGTGCATTTCATCCCCTGTGGCGGCGGCTTTGCCGCCGTCGAACGGCCGTTATAATTAATACTATACATCGAGAATAAACAGAAATACAATAAAAGTTGAATAAAATTATGAAAAAAAGTTGTGAAACACCTAATGAACAACTTTTTCTTACTTAAGAGTAACTTAACTTATGAAGGAACTTCGCATTTAGAAGTCAAATTTTTTATTGCATTCAATCTTACTTACATTTTTTCTCTTGATATTAAGCTTAAAGATGAAATATTGGTATGGAATGAGCATAAACTTTCAAGTATTTACAATAACAATAAACGTAAATGCAAAGATTTTTTTGTACTCGATTCGTCGTATTCATTTTTCTGAAATTCCAAGTCAGTTGTGAAATTTGTACAAAACCTGAAAAAAAACTCTGAAAGCGAAACAAAAATTAAAAATTCAAAAGCATAACAAAAATGCATTTTTGAATTTCAAATCATAAAACACGTACTCAAGTCGTAGAATTTGGTTTTGAAAAATGCGAAGTCAACAGTGAAATTTGAACTAAACTTAGAAAAAACTCTGAGAAAGTGAAACAGAAATAAAAAATTGAATACAGAAAATGGAAACTGTAGTTTTTAAATTTTGATCATAAAAATTGTACTTGAGTCGTCGAATTCAGTTTCCACAAATTTCAAGTCCCTTGTGAAATTTGCACAAAACCTAAGAAAAACTCTGAGAGCGAAAAGAGAATTCAAACTGAAGAAACATGAAATGGAAAAGGCATTTTTAAATTTTCAATCATAAAACTCGTACTTAAGTTGTAGAACTAAAAAAATAGGTTTTGAAAAATGCGAAGTCTACATTAAAATTTAAACTAAACTTGGAACAAACTCAGAGAAGACAAAACAGAAATATGAGCTTAAATACAGATAATGGTAATTGTTTCTAATTAGAAAATTGTACTTGAGTCGTCGAAACCAGTTTTTAGAAATTGGAAATCAGTCGTGAAATTCCAAAATAACTCGTAAAAAAACTTTCAAAGCAAAGGAAGAAATTAAAACTTCCAAACAGACAGATAATTAAAAACATAGTTTTCAAGGTAAATATCTACAATAGTAAAATTGTTGAAGAAAATAAAACATTAACGGGCGCGTTTATCGTCAACATCGATTTGGAACCTCTCAAATTCGAATCGGAACCTAACCTCACTTCTCACGATAATATTTTTCTCATTTTCTAAACACTTTCGTCTCAGCAAACCATGAAAATGTATCCTGTGGGTCTTTAAAACGATTTTTGTTTCTACTTTTACCTTTTTTCCCATGCATTTCGGTCTAAATTTGCCGAAATTAGACGCGCCTGTCACTCACTGCATAAATAGTTCGACGTGCAGAATACATCAATTTGTACTTACGATTTAAAAGCGCCGAATTTCGCTGACCTCACTTTTTACGACAACATTTTTCTCACTTTCTGAACATCTTTCGCTCAGCAAACCATAAAACTGCATCCGGTGGGTCTTTAAAACCATTTCTGTGTCCGGTGTTTTGGTTTGTTTTGGTTAACTATGTTTACGAAGCACATCAACGCAGATAATCGATGTATTGGATCGATAGCATCGATAACAATCGATATACCATATATCGGATCGCGACTATATCGAGCCCAAAGTATTTCTTATGGAGAAAATTATTGACTTTTGCCCATTATTATTGCGAAAATGACAATAAGTTTGTGATTCGGACCAAGTCATAAACCTTCCGAGTGACATGATGAATCATCGTACAAATTTTCATGTCATTCCGTGCAGTGGTTTGGTAATTATAAGAGTACTTGGCACCCCAGTCATATGAAAGCGAAATAGTTAAGAAATCATATCAAACTGAACTTTATTATTATAACTTAGATGTGAATAGTGAAGAGAAACATTTTTTATAAATTATTTTTCATTCATAAAAGAATAATCTGTGTTAAGTTAATAAATTATCAGCTCTTCTCTAGTCTGCATTCTTAGGTGGTCGTCCTCGACTTTTTTTGACTGCTTCAGCAGAATCAGTAGAATTGGTACATTTGAAAACTGATTTTCTTTGTCATAAGTGTCTTTGGTTTTAACTTTCTTTTCCTGGTAACTCCTTTAGCAAAATCGGTAGGATCGTTAATATTCGACGATTGATTTTCTTTATCCTTAATCTCTTTGGTTTCCAGCTTTTCTCTTTTTCTACCTTCTTTAGTTTTTCCTAGAATTTCTCTTCGCCGTTTTCGTTCTTGTTTTTAACTTCCTTAGTTTTAGCTTCATCCTTTTCCGATTGAATTTTCCTCAATTTCTCATCTCTCCATACCTGATATGTTAAAGCATAGATGACTTTTTCCTTCATTTGCCCTCCTTTTCATTTTGGGGTCAGAGGATAACGCAAATAATCTTGTATAGTTCCATTTTTTACATATTTGACAGCAATTTCCTGTACATTTTTTGGTGGAATCGCTTTTCAAGTCAAATTCTATAGGTTCGTGTAATATTTCATTAATTGCATTTTGACTTGAAATCTGATAACTATACTCTTCTATTTTCTCTAGACTATTTAAATCAGCCTTGTCATTATTCAACAAAATAGTTCAGATTCTTCTTCAATTTGAGCGAAATTACATCCTCTGTCTGGAAAATATCAGCAACATTCGAAAGAGCAACAAATTCCATGTTATTAATATTTATTTCATCAATTTTTAGGATATCCGCATTGATATCTGAAACAACAGTACATCTGATCCTAAGGGTTTCAGGCACTCTTTTGCTACTGTACTTTTTCCCAGAAACTTTAGACTTTAGAGGCTTAAAACAAGCTACATCTGCAGGCTGTAAGAATCTGGTCGAACTTGGGTATAAACAAATGAGCACAATTCCCAATTTCGAACGCATGACGCTTTAGCTGGTATATTTTGTGCGTAGAATGATCATCCACAAACAAAATCACTGGAAACTGCACATTATTTCGTACCAGATCAGGATATGAGACATTTTTAATGTAATCATACATCATTTCTAATGTAATGATACATCATTTCTGATTTCATCCAGCCATTTTCACTCTTGCTGATACCCCAATCCTGAGGAACTGATTTTGCAACTGCTGAAGACAGTCGTTTGTACGGAAAAACTATTTGTGTCGGAGTCCATCTCCAGCAGCAGAAAACGTCAGAAGTATGGTAACATTTGACTTTGGGTTTCCACTTTCTACTTCATATACATTTCGAGCACCTACAGGTGCTAAAACAGTTTTTGTAGAGGGGCATAATGAAAAATAAGTTTCACCGTTCAAAACTCTTCTAGCATCTAGTAGAACAGGTAAGAGGTTTTCTTCTTCCAAATGAGAATGAGTATCCTTGAACCACTTTTGGACATTCTCTGGTGACACTGCTGCACTTGCAGGCGAAACTCCTTCAGGTTTTCTTTCTGTCAATACTGGATGCCGCTTTAAAAATGCATCATACCACGCTTTACCCGGACAATTATTTTTAAAGGAATTTTCTCGCGAACAATCATTTAAAAATTTTTTGACACTTAACTGCAATTCCTCTTTTCTTACGGGGAAGCCTTTTCGATAGCAGTCTGAAACCCAGTTCACAAGTATAGTTTCCTCGAGATCAGTAGAAACTGTATCAAGTTCAGGTCGTGGCCTTAAGAAGTTCTGACTTAAGTGAAATTGAATCGTGGACCTAGGAACTTTATACTCTTTTGACGCTTTGTTTTGCGGCAAACCAACTTGACGAATAGATTTTACAGCCTTAAATAACTCTTCTGGAGTATACGTACATGGTCCCGTTTTTGGCATTTTTTCTGAAATAAAGGAAAAATACAATAAACTGTTTGCTTTAGAAAATAACAATTAGATAAATAAGCAACAATTCGAGTGATGTTATGGATGACAATCTTTAAATTATATTAACGCATTGATGTAAAAAGATAGTTTGGAGGTTAGACTATACTGAGACGGAGTTATATCTTACGATAAGCAAAATTTATGAGGCTTCCTTGAAATCGTGATAAGGGAGAAATATATTTTAATAATTTACTTACCATATCTTTTGAGTGCAGCTCCAGTAATTTACCTAAAATTATCGTTTTTGCCTTGATTTCGGTCTTTCATTCTCACTTCCACAAAACAACAGACGAACATAACCTTAATTTTTCCGAGAATAGAAATCATTGCAGGAACCTACAACCCAATTCTTGGCAGGGGGGTGCCTAAAATTGCATACGTTGCTTCAGACTGAAAACTCATTGGCACCCCCTATTATTAATTAAATAAATTATCATTGAATCTTAATTCCTGTGTTAATAACAATATTTACATTTTCTAGAAGGGTTCTTGAAAAAAAATAGTCATTTCGGTTAATTATTACGTTGCTACGGTTAAATTGAAAACTGCAATTATCTAAAGATTTTCTTTAGTAAACCTGAAAATTCTTGGCACCCTGGA
>JAUMHM010000086.1:13477218-13487638 GCA_032362435.1 Melikaiella ostensackeni
CAAAGGAGAAAACCTGCAAAATCGACGAAGCTTATCATCAATGGAATGGAAATCGAAGTGGTGATGTACGATGGATTCCCCATTCAGAAAGATGATGCCGTACGATTAAAGGAACTAAAACAGCAAATGGTTCTTAAAGGTTCGTCCCTTTTGTATTTTCATTTTAAATCAATCGCTTTATAATTTTTACGATTCTCTGGCTTTATGATCTTCATTCTCATTATTCTTCCCAAATTTCGCAAAGATTTAAAAAGATTTCAATGATTTGACAAAGATTTCGCTAATTTCACAGAGGTTTCAATGATTTCACAAATCTTTTAAAAAATGTCACAAATACTTCAAAGATTTTAAAAAATTTCAGAAAATTTCAATGATTTTACAAAAACTTCAGATTTAAGCAATTTCACAAAGATTTCGACGATTTCACAAAGATTTCACGAAGGCTTGTACATCAGATATCAAGAGTGATCAATCCCTCGATTCTTACTAGTTTTTATTTTTAAAAATTTTTCATTAATTTTTTAGGAATTCCAAAATCTGAGATCAACGCAGCGATGAAACTCGAGAGAAGAAAGGCGGAAAAGTCTTTGGCTCGTGTGAGGAAGCAAGTTTGCTTCCACTGTCGGAAATCTGGACACAACTTATCCGATTGTCCAGAGCTTGGAATGGAGGAATCCGCAACTGGAATCTGTTTCAAATGTGGTTCGACTCAACACACCCATTTCGAATGCAAGGTAACGAAATCTGACGATTACAGATTCGCCACCTGTTTTATATGCAGGGAAGCAGGACATATCGCAAAACAGTGCCCTGACAATCCCAGAGGTCTTTATCCAAAAGGCGGTGCTTGTAAAATTTGCGGAGACGTTACGCATTTGCAAAAAGATTGTCCAGATAAAGTGAGAGAAAAGGAAGAATCGACCTTAACTGTTAAAACCATCGCCGAAACTAGTTTAGAGTCTTTAGAAGAGGAAGGGGAAAAAATAGAACCTAAAAAAGAACGCAAACAGAAAATTGTCAAGTTCTAGTGGCATAGAATCTATAAATAAAAATTGTGCAGTTTTAAAAATGTAGTTTCTTAATTCGTTGACTTTGCAGGGTTTTAGAGAAAAATACTGTCGTTTGATTGTCTAAGAAATCATAATTTAATCAAGTAGAAATGTAACATGTCAAAAATCGTAAAGCTAGGCAATCAATACAATACCACTGAACACAGACTTCACCATCTGAAGCATAATTAAACGTCCCTCGAAGTTTCAACTCTCTGAATATAATATATATCTATTTATATATTTAAATCATTTAGATCCATTACTGTTTATACATTTTCTTGCATTATTCTACACTGATAAAGTGTAAAGTCTGCCTTTCATGTGCAGGTACTTGTTAAAAAAAAAGTACTATTACATCTTACGAAATCAGCAACTACGCCAAATCTCTTTGACCTCGAAAAAAGCGCTGTTGGTGGCGCTGTTGTCACCACACAAGTGGCATGTACAATTCTTAATTCTAGATTGTGAAGGTATCTTAAATATAGTGTGCAAGTAGAGAAATAAAAATATTTGAACTATTTGAGACAACTCGAAAAGTAAAACTTTATACTTTAAAATTATGTTTGCACTTAGAGGAAAGATTAATAAAACGTATAAACTCAGAGTTTTAAAATGCACTTTTTTATAGTTTAATTTCCTACGACTATCACGTGATTAGAGATCCATACAAACTAGAAATCAATTTTTTCTATCGAACTGTTAAAGATTAACACTTAATCTCTTAAGTACCTTCAGCGTTTTGCTACCGAGTGTTAAAAAAAAATAATTAAAAATTAATATTCCTCAACTTAGCTACTTTAAATAAACAATATAGCTCTCCAACTGTGAAAGTATTTCTATAAAAAAAAAAAATTATGCTTTTTTATGATACGGAATTCCGTTTTCCATAGAATTAAATTCGAAAATAAGTTCTCTCGTCATTTTAGTAATTAGTTAGGTCTTTGTACACTTTACAAAGTAGATGGAAATTACCATTAAAACGTTTCGTTTTTTGATCCCGTGGACGAGAAGGCCTCAAATATCAAATAGAGACTTTATAGACACGTGTGTCCGTCTTAAATTAGATCTAAAGACAAAAAAAGGATTGATTAACCTAAAGTGAAGAATGGATGATAAACTAATTTTAGTTTTTACTACCAAGAAATGGATATCTGACGCTTTACACAATATTTTGTCAGCATAATTATTTCATAAACGAACTCTATTTACAAATCAGATTCCACATTTCACTCTTCCCTACTGAGCTTTGAAGATTATGATCTTAAAAAATTATCGATGCATGCTACGAACAACAAGTGGACAAAGAAATTATTAAATTATCGTAATTATATTCACACTTCATTCATTCTGATGCTTCAACGAATTTCGACGCAAATCACACCTCTTAAAGACATTCCACATAATTATTATCATTTTACAATTGCCCATACCGTCTTTGGTATTCGCATTTTTTGCTCAATCATTCTTATCGCTAAGGCTCACAAAGAGTAAATCCCTCGGATTTTAATGTAATATATATGGTTGAAATGAATAAAAACCTCAACTTTTTTCTGAAACATCCTGCTAGGTGCTTTCTGCTTTGTGGGCAGATTCTATAATTTCCTTCAAGCATCGTCCGAATTCCTCGATTATGAGTTTCTGTGAAGATTCATCATCTAACATATTTCGCTCTGATTCTTCTGCTTGGGCCATTAAACACTGACAGGTCATTTCGACAACTTTGTCGGTTAGGAAATTGAAGGGTTGTCTGTAAAAAAATATAAGTAATTATAATGTCATCAGAAAATTCAATTTTCGGGTTTTCCAGGGTTGCTACAAAAGTAAGGCTTCAAAATTGCATGTCTTTTCTAGGTTTACTTTTTCCAACACATTCTACTTGGTCGCAAAATAATTCACCAATTTCTTGTACAATTACTGATCAATGCAAATGTAAACGGCTTTTCAATAATTATTGAGTTCTAAACAAGTCTCACCAATATTATTATAAAATTTTAAAAAATTGTGGAATTATAATCATATTATTTTCATTAGTAGAAAACTTAATTCGTATTAATTCGCTTCAAAATTCGTCGTGAAGTGCTAAAATAATTATTAGGACTTTGAAGTAGGTGCGAATACAAAAAATCGAGAATGGCAAAACATGAATTTGAAAAATTCGAAATTTTAAGAATTTTTATCACAGCATTGGCAGTAATACCAGGCCCTATAACCTGAATTTTTTCAAACACGGGGTGGTACTTAGTTCATATAATTCAACAGAATACATATATACAAATTTTCATCATTACGAATTTTTGAAGTTTTCAGTTTTTCGTTCATGAGTAATTTTTTTTTTATATTAGGAATATAGCAACTATATAAACTATATAAAAACCTTCTATGACATATGAAAAATACACAATAAATAATAATAAGCAATAAGAAATAGGAAATAAATGAGAAACAATAAATTATAAAAACGCAGGCGAAATCGCCTTTTCCATTTCATCAGATACCTTTTACAATCCAAAACACTCTTTTCATAGCTATCCTTCATCATGATCGAGGAAAATACGAGTACATCAGCCCAGTTCTTGTCAAAGAATTATTTTTTTATAACAAAACAATCCTCTATGAGGAAGTACAGTGTTCATGAAATGACCACAATGAAAGATATACCATATAATAAACGCGCCCACCACACTACTCTGCAGCGTTTTTTTCAAAATTCCATGACTTTTCTATGTTTTCCAGAAATTTTTCAAAATTCCATAACCTTTCCAGGTCTTGTAGCAACCCCGGTTTTCCTTAAAAAACTTTAAAGGAATTATTTTTGCAACCTGAGGCTTGAACAAAATTTTCAAACAGCCGATGAAACCATTTCATCTAAAATCCAGAATTTTTAGATGTTTTCAAGTTTACCTAAAGTTCTCAATAAATCTGACCAATGAGATATTGTTTAATAAAATATACACCAAACTTATTCAAATAAAAACTGAATAAAGAAAACTTCAATAATATTCAAGTTACTATATTATAGTAAATATCTAAGGATAAAAAATTAAACTCGCAATTTTTTTCAGTTGTTTCTAGTTTTTTTCTGTTAAAGAAATTTCAAAATAAATTTATTTTCCCCCAAAAAATCACCTTCGTTTATCCAAAATTTAAACCTTAGTAAATAAGAATGTTTCTATGGAGGGATTATTTTAATTTTAATTACTTCCATGTCCATAAATATTATTATTTTAGACAGACATCAAATTAATATTTTGCAAAAACTGTAATTATGTAGTTCCAATTAGCAAAAAATTAAAATTTTGAACAAAAAGTTTATGACCTGTAAAAATTTGTTATTTCTATTCTTTTTAAAGGTTTGGGTTTCATATAAAACCTTAGACTACGTATTTAGAACATCCTACATCTTCTTTAACTCTTTAAAAATGAAAAAAATATAATCAATTGGAAGCGTAATTTCAAATTCTAAACGTCCTTTTCTAATAACTTTTCTATTTTTTTACCAAATTCTTGTCAGGGTAAGGTAAAAATTACTTTAAAATGTCACGCGCTAGAAAGGAGATTGAAATAAAATGATCTTTTGCAGCTTTTCAATTTTATAAATTCACTTCAAAGAAAAAATCCCTAAACTTTACTGCAATTTTAATGTATAACCATTTTTTTCTAATTTTTGTACTTTCCTACATATTTTTTTTCTGCAGATTAAGAAAAAATGTCATAATTCGACGAATTAGAATCAAGGTTAAAGAAAAGTTGAAAAATCGAATCAGAACAGCTGAAAAGTTTCAATAGGAAACTCCTGTAGCTTTTTTCCTGGTTAATTCCTTATTTTCCTTAAGAAATTGAACATAAAATATCAAGGGGTTGATCACACTTGAAATCTAGGCTGGTGAACAAGCCTTCGTGAAATCTTTGAAATCTATGAAATCATTTGAAATCTAGTGTACACTTAAAAATAGTGGTCAATCCCTCGTTAGATATATAAATTTTGAACGTACCTAGTGCCAGTGTTCGAAGTAGCCGGAGGTCTAAAAGCGATTTCTGCATACTGTTGCATCTTAGCTTTGTTGAGAGTGAGTTGAGCTGTTCGAACTTCCGCAGCATCAGCCAAATCTCTCAAGGATTTTTTATTTGTACTCGTTTCCTCCACATTTCTACAACCTACGCATTTGCAATTTCCTGAACACGGGATTTTCGCCTAAGAAAGAAAATAAAAATCGACAATTAAGATAAATATACCTACCTATTCCGAAAAAATCCATTTTTCATAGTAAAAAACAAATTTCAATTAAATTTTAAGATTACTCGACTGATTGTACATACCTCATAACATTCGCAGTAATTTTTCAAGCAGCCGCTTCGTTTGCAGTTACAACCTTTGTTGTGTCGTCTGATATCTTCTTCGCGACCTTTTCCGATTTTCGGTCGGAAAGCATTTGGATTACGTTCCAAACAAGACTTGATGGCTCTTTGTCTTTCTTCCTCATTTCCTAGATTGTTGGAACAGTTGTTGCAATTGCACATGTTACAGAATTCTCCATTCGCGAAGCAATCGCAGTATCTGCGAACATACATTTTTTTTTGGAAAATACTCCATAGCTTTTTAATATATAAATAATTAACTGAGTTGAGATTATAGGCGAGAGATTTCAGTTATATGAAAAGAAAAACGATTTTCTGCTCTCTCAAATAATTTCCAAGATTCTATTCTATCTACAAGACAAGATGTGCTTCTGTTTCGAATGATAACAAAAGATGAAGAGTGAATCAAGCATTCTCCGATCTTCTTTTGATTTTTTTGAATATGTACTGCTATCTTACTTTAGTTTCTGATTGTTTAAGAATTAAGATAAAATACTTACAATTTGAGACATTGGGATTTTGTACAATTGCAAGGTTTTCTTGGACGAATTCCATTCGGTTCTGGAGGGGGACCTGACGATCTTTTACTTTCAGAAAGAGAAGAAACTGATAAATTTCCACTGGAGTCCATCGAATTTTGTGAACTATTAAGCAAACTTGGTGACTGATTGTGTGATTTGCTTTTGCCATCTTCCTTGTGTTGCTAAAAAGAACAAGGAGCTAAATAATTAGATATTCAATTTCCAAATTCGTATTCAATTTGATATTAAGAAAGATTTAACAAATTATACCTGGTACTGCGCTGGGAGAACAATTATGTTGCTGAGATTTGAATTTCCGGAGATGACAGCCTGCCCGGATGCAAGTTGACTCAAAGCGGAAGCGGGAATAGTGACTGTACTTTTCGGTTGACCCCCAACGGTCGCAGAAGCAGGAATTAATAATCGTTGTCCAGGTCCACCGAGTCCGGATTTTGGTGTCATGGTTCTTATTGCCTGTTTATTGGTGTTCAAGGGTTTATAACCTTTATGAGTGAGCAAAATATGTCTTGTATGCGTACTAAGCTTAAATTGCTTTATACATTCAATTTTCTACGCATTGATTTAAAACTTGAACAAACTATTGATTTTTACATTAATAAGACTCGAAATTACTTTAGAGATAGAAAATAGTGTCACTAGTAGCATACGTTTTGAAAAATAGTGACATGAATTTTTTTAAATATTAAACTAGAATGTTTTTAAAAAGTCACATACCTATGTGACATAAATCGCATGGCATTTCGAAAAATTGATTTCTTTAGGAATACAAAGTGAAAGTTTCACATAAATAACTCAATTGGTGATATTTTTGTTTTTTCAACGAAGAAAATTAGATCAAACGCTTTACGTACTGATAGAAAAATACAAAAAAAAATATTTAGCAAGTTTAATTTTTTCTATTCTAGTATAAACTTGTATTTGCACAAACGAAATCAACTTTAAAATTAAGACATAGATTTAAACATTGCTAGGCACATTAAAATTCTTTTTTCAAGTTACAAGAAATACAAAAATGGAAGAAAACAGTATTGAAAATAAATTTTATATAATTATATTGACAAATTTGCATTCTATGAAGGTATTTTGAATTTCTAATAGATTTTTAGTTTAATTTATAAACTTAAATAATTGGAAGTACTATGTTTCAATTTTGTTACTTTATTGCAATTTTTTTATAAAACTTTTATTTCATTTCTTATACAAGGGTTGATATAGAATTTTAATTGCAAAATTCCACGCCTTTTCCTGGATTTTCCAGGGCAATTTAGAAAATTCTAGACCTTACACTGACAATCCCATTCCAGAAAAATTAGAAGAACTTTAATTTTGGAATTTTGTTAATTTAAATATTTTCAAATTGGAATATTTTTCAAATTCTTGTTTTCTTTTTTGCAAATTGAAGTGCTTGTGAAGTCAAAAATTTCAATTTTCTGTTCCATTGTTTATTTTGAACTCAATTCCATTCCACGCTTGAATCTTTTCTATTTGAATACTTATTAATAAGGAAGGATTTTTAATTCTATTTATTTTCAAAACAAAAAACTTCTAAACTCCATCTTTTTTATATTGTAATACTTTTTTTCTAAACCTCTAGTTTGATTTTTTTATTAATACAAGAAGAATGCTTTCATTTAACATACCACAACGAAATGGAACGAAAGTTTCGGACGGGTCCCTTAATTTGAAATTGTCCATTTTTTAACGTTCTAACGGAAACTATTCAATTTTTTACTTTGTTAATTTAAAATCCTATAACTACTATGGCTTTCCTTTAGAGATTGTACAACTTTTAACGATTTAAATTCAAAACTAAACCATTTTTAATGTTCCAATATATAATTATTCAAGTATGAAGGTATAAATGCTTCCAATTTGATATGTTTAATCTTTAATGTGATCAAATCAAAATGATGATTTTCAAACGCTTTTAATTTAAAATAATTAATTTTGGAATGATAGTCAATTTAAAATAGATTGTTATTATAAGTCTTTCATTTGCAGATTCTACAAATTTGAAACCAGATATATTAGAGTTAAAGTTATTCAATCAAATGCTTATAATTCGAATTTGTGTAAATGCAAATGCTTTCAATTTCAAATTATTTAATTTTGAATATTTCAAACTTAAAATGACTTAACTATAAGACTTTAAAGACAGTACGATTAAAATAAGAAATTATTCATTTTTTAATAATGGAATTTGAAATAATGCGATTTCGAACATTTTCGACTGAAAAATGTTCAACTATTACGGCTTGCAATTTAAAATAAAATGTTAAAATCTTGAATGATTCGCACAATTATATACTGACCAATTTCAACGCTATGAACTTAAAATTGTCTAATTGGTAAAGCTTCAATTAGAAATGATGCAATTTGTAATGTTCTCAACTTAAACTATTCAACTACTAACGCTTTCAAATTAAAATTGTACAACTTTTTATAAGCTTTGAATTTCAAACAATAGAATTTTGAAAGCTTCAAACGTATTAAATTCAAAATAAAAATTCAAAGTGAAAAAGTCGATTAGTCACATTTTGCTTCAAGAAGTTGAAAAAAATTCTTACATATTATCCGTTGGGGCGATTTTCATGTAAATTGCGAAAAATTGCCTAGAAAAATAGTAAAAAGTAGCAAACTTACTTTGACGATCTGCTGTTGTCCAATTTTCTGGTGAACTCCAACTGTTTGAAGTGTCCCTTGAGGTTTGGATTTTCCAACGGTTACAACGTTGGTTGTTGCAGTGGAAGGCGTGCTGACCAGTCTTACGTACTGTACCTAGAATTTACAATAATTAACATTTTTTAAAATACATTTCAATCAAATTATACGGTTCGATTCTCAGATATCATTTTTTCTTACCTGTCGTCCGGGCATTTGAATCTGATGGACTTGATTTGATGTGACAATGTTTTGATTAGCTGGAATTCTGATAACTTGATGACCACCTCCAAGGACAGTTCCTGGTTTTAAGGAACTCTAAAACAATTAAGAAGAAATGTTAACAACTAGTACTTTTTTTAAAACCATATTTATCGCAAAATAAAATCTAGAATCAAAATATTGTTGAATCAATTTACCTGTCTAATGATGACTTTTTGCGCCGTCTGTTGCATGCCTCCCTTGGATTGAGAATTTGACATCGATTTTCCTTGCATCGATGGTGCGGGCAAAATTTTTGTTGGGGATTTCATTGAGTTGGAAACGAGAGTCATCTTCGAGGCCCCTCCTGATTGCACCAGTTTGTTAACAATTATCCCCTGGAAGACACATTTAAATACATTTAAATTTCGAGGTATTCAAAGATTTAAAAGAGTTTATAATTTAAGAATGTGAAATTCAATAACAGGGTTGCTACAGAAGTCCGAATTTTTAAAATAACTTTTCCAGGATTCTTAAGTCTACTTATGAAAAAGTTCCAGTCAACTTTTGAAAAAGTCCAGTCAATTCTATTCAATTTCAACACATTCTACTGGTCGCAAACAAATTTACCAACAATTTTTTTCACAATTATTGATCAATGCAAGCCCTGGTGGAAAGTCTTTACGACAAACTACAACGTTCTATGAAAACGTCGCATAGAAAACTACAAAGTATGAAAAATCAAGATCAATTTTATAGCTTTTTTTTTTTAGAAAATTACGAAAATATATGTCTGCAAAACTAGATGTAGTTTTTCATATTTTACTTTTAGAAAATTACAAATTTCTACACACAATAATTATGAATAGCTACAATTTTTAACGAAGAAATAGGAAAATCTACAACTCTATAATAAGGGTTTAGTTTTTCCTAATTTTTAATAGGGACTTATAGAAAATTATGAATTTCTCCAAAAAATAACGAAAATTTAGGATTTGCAAAAACTAATTATAGTTTTTAAAATATTTTTTCTTACAAAATTACAAATTTCTACACATAATTAAGAATAAATACAATTCTTTACGAAGAAATAGGGAAATTCACGACTCCAAAATGAAGGTTTAGTTTTTTATAGTTTTTGATAGGTTTTGTAAGAAATTACGAATTTCTAAAATGTTAATATGTAATTACATATTTCTATGTAAAATTAGGAAAATTTAGAACCTCAAATCGATAATTTTCCACAATTTTATATGAAAACATTACCCTCGTAGTAGAACGTTGTAGTTTTCGTGAATAATTTTTCCAGAGTATTTAGATTTTCTAAATTTTGTAATTTCTCGAAAACGGCGAGATATGTAAAAACTAACCAAATTTTAAGGGGTTTCTAAAGAGGTATGATCATCGTCCACCCCGAAGAATTAAGACATACTACAACAAATTATGCCTAAATCCTTTCTACGATAAATTAATCCCTTCAAGTATACGCCATTATATAAAAAAGCGCGAAAATCTATGATGTTTTACTATCACTTTCTACGAAAAAAATATTCGAAGTCCAAAATGCATTAAAAATTCGTAGAAATTCATAAAAAATTTCGTACAAAT
>JAUMHM010000086.1:13487738-13511650 GCA_032362435.1 Melikaiella ostensackeni
ACAATGGGTCGTTGAGTGATACCCTAAACTTGGAAACGTGCACAGACCCGGTCAGCTCCGACTTCACAGGCGTAGAAACTGTGTAAGGGTTCAGGGAACCAATCTCCTGGATAAAGCATAGAGAAACTTCAGGAGTTTGGGTCCCTGAACCCTTACACAGTTTCTACGCCTGTGAACTCAGAGTTGACCGGGCATGTGCACGTTTCCAAGTTTATGGTACTCGTATCACTCAACGACCCATTGTCATCTGGAAACCCGAGACACCAAAAAAATAGAAGCTAATCGTTCTTAAGCGAATAAAAATAAATGAAAGAAAATTGTATGAATGCAATTTCTGATAATGTCCAAAATTGTTTAAGTTCTGTCCCGATTTTCTACTGTATATAGCAACCGAGTTAGAAACCTTCACTTACAAGGCGCGTACAGGTGAACATTTGTTTATTTAACAATTCCCAACCAATGCCAGTATTAGTAGGATCTTGAAAAATAGATGTGCCAATTTTCAGACATTATGGCCTTTTTTCTACAAAGCTATGGCAGGTTGAAGTAAGCCAATTAAACAATGCTGCCTACCTGTATTAAATCAAACAATTTACGGACAAAATCATATCAACTTGTATTTGTTAGTTTGTGAGGCATAGTTTTTAACAGAAATTTTGTTTCGAAAATCAATTTGTCTCGAGAAAAACGACTGTTTATTGTAACGCATTATAATTTCATAAAATAAAACCTCTGTTTCCTTTAAAAATTAATTGACACTCGCGCTAATTTGATGAACAAAAAACATATACGACAACATTGCATGTTTAAAATAGCTGTATTTTCTAATAATAAAACATACAACAAGCGGAATGGAGAGTGGACTGTATGAATAAATAATAAATGCTACGAAGAGAATTACAAGAAAGATTCTGGGACGAGCTTAGTACAACGGACGAGAATAGAATAATGTCGACGACGAGGCGAAAGGAGGGGTGCGAAAATTGGAAGATTTAAAAGAGGGAGAATTGATGACGTTCAGGGTCAAGATTGGTTGAAGAAGTGCAAAGTAGGAAGTGTAGGCGTGGAAAGAAAATCAAGTAGTGGGAAGCGGGTATGAGGCCCCCGTGTAATGGGTCTTTCCGAAATCAGGTAATCACGACACAGCTGCAAGTAAATCATAAATTTCTGCGGATTTGGTTTGTTGGCAGAGGAAAGGGCTATACAAGTTTAAGAAAGGATGTCTCGGGAAGTTATAACTAAATTACTGCTGCAGGGTCATTCTTACATCTGTCAATTAATAGAGACGGGATAGACAGTAATTCAGAAAAGATACACAAAAGAATGGTAGAAAGTGCCGAAACGTGACGAAATTCGAGAAGGGAAGATTATAACACGAAATATGATTTTAACGGCGATGAAAGTTGAGTATGATTCAAATTCACAAAAAGCATATAAAAATTAATTTAGAGTGATGCGCTGCAACAAACTGACTGGGCCTCGTCGATCCCACGGAAACGGGTATAACGTCCGGACTATGTCAACTACTTCTTCCTCCCGGTTTTCCTTTCCGCTGACCATTGGTGCTTTCTTTTCTGCAACCCTGATACGATTGAGTAATAGTATCAGAGTTTCATTTATTTCTTTGTCCTGCTCAGTTTTGTTGATTGCTTCTGGGATGCTTGGTTAAGCAGGGCTTCCTCAATGCTTGTTCCGTTTTTCCTTGCTAATTTCACTCGGTAGGGATCCACTCCGTGTATTGACATATTCTCCTTCCTTTTGGCTAGTGGCCTTTTCCTCCCATTGATGTGCCTAGCTGGGTTGAAATTTTTCTTTCGAGTACTTCTTGTCGTTCTATACTCGCTAGATCTTCTTTTTTCATGCTACATTGTATGGCCACACTCTCGTGGATATCTGTGGACAGATACTAGGTGGTTGCTTCCGGCATTGCAGCTTTACTTTGCGAAGGGACGTCGGCTAATGACGCCCACGCAGTGCCCTCTCTTTGCGCGTGGGTGGATGCTGCAGGATGTATACCTTTCTAGCTACTTGCTTTTTCACTGTATACGGTCCTTCATAAAGAGCCAAAAACTTTGCCATTATTCCATTGGCAACGTTGGACACATTACGTGCACGAACTAGCACCCACTCTCCTTCTTCAAAGGTCACTTGCCTTTCTTGTTTTTGCTGAGTTTCTGGATCCGTTTCTCTCGCTTTTCCTTTATACGATTTCGGATGATCATGACGTATCCGTGAATATCGTTTCGTTTCTCCTTTTGCTCAGGTGGTATGAACTCCTCCCAACATTTCAGGGGCCTCTTGTTCCAGCATGCTTCATGGCGGGTTATTCCTATAGTCTCATGCTATGATTCATTCAAGATGGTCTCTATATTGTGAATTTGAGAGTGCCATAACCCATGTTTGTCGTGGGATAGTAGTCTTCTGAATAAACGTGCCAATTCTCTATTTACCCTCTCTACCATATTGGCCTGTGAGTGTAGTATCGATGTGAGTGTCATTTTTATACCTCTCTCCTCGAGAGTTTGTCTTCATTTTGCACTAGTAAACTGAGTGCCTCTGTCTGACAGAACTCTCTCGGGTCTTCCCACAGTGTCAATTAAGTGATCTAGGCTTTTTGTTGCGGAATGAGTTGTTGCCTTTCTCAGAGGGTAAAGCTTGGTATATTCAGAAAATGTATCCATAATAACGAGGATGTGTTCATGACCGAATCTTGTGGTGGTAAGTAGTCCAAAGAAATCCATCCAGATGAGCTTCATTGGCTTCTTCGGTAAATTCGGCTCCTGCAACGCCTGCGAAGTAGTTGTTGAAGTTTCATTTCTTTAGCAGGAGTCGCAGGTGACAATGCAGCGTCGGGTGAGTCTTGCCAGTCTTGGGTGGTAAAATCTCTCCTTAAGTATGCACAGGGTTCGGTGCGGCCCCCCGTGGCCAAAGGTGCGATGGCATTCTTCTATTAGGGGCTCTATAAGCTTTGCCGGAATATAAATACGACTCTTTAGATGTCCTTTGTGATGGAAAATTCCTTTGTGTAGCTTCAACCGTTTTTCGATGTTTCCCTTTTGATCTTCCAGTTGATTCATAATTTTATTGACTTTTTGATCTTCTTCCCGATATTGCTCTAGGCGTGCTAGATTCCTTTTCGTCTCTGGACTGCCTTGGTAATTAAGCTCGTTTATCGTCAATTTGATCTTTGATGGGCTCCTTTCTAATCTATAATACGTAGTGCATCTTCCATTATGTTGTTTTTATCAAGCACATGATCTATTTGGATTTTGTAATCCTGGATACCCAACATGAATCTCATCAATCGTGCATTCACAAACCGGCCTGTCTTCAAAAAGCTTAATTCCATGTGGTCAGTACGATTGATGATACTTGTTCCTTGTAGGTAGGTGTGGAATTTCATTAGGGCCCATACAACGGCTAGTAGTTATTTTTCAGTAGTAGATTTGCTTAACTCAGGCCCTTTCAATGTTCTACTTGCCAAGGTTATGATTTCTCTTTCCTGTAAAGCGTTTAGCTGGTACAGTACTGCTCAGAGTGCATAATTACTTGCGTCGGTCTCCAGGTAGTAGGTTTTCTTTGGCAAATCTTTTAACGTGCATACTTTCTCTGGATCAGGTTTTATGCCTTTGGTGGTTATTATGAATACTCAAAACCTGGTCTCTTGTTGAAAAAAGACTTTGTTAAATTAAGTGTTAATTTGTGGATTCTTAATCTTTGTAGAATCTGCTGGAAGTGTTGAAAGCGTTGTTGGTTGGACTCCGATGTAATGAGTGTATCATCAACAAATGAGATCGTATGTTCTTCTATTTCTTTTAACGCATGGTCCAGCCCTCGCACTAGAGCTGCCGTGCTTGTCTTGAGACCCAAAGGTCCTGAATTCATACGTTCTTCCTTTGTGTTGGAATGCGGTATATTGTCTCGAGTTCTCGTGTAGAGGCACTTGCGAAAAACTCATGGTCATATCTATAGTTGACATAACTTTGGTGCCCTCACATTTCTGAAATAATACTTCTGCTGGTTCAGGACAGTCCCAATCTTCGATCGGGATCTCATTTAATTTTCTGGCGGTCTTACCGATCCGTCCTTTTTTATTACGGGCTCTATCTGGCTGATGTACGGACTACTTGACCTTTGAGTAATTCCCAAGTCCAACATTCTTTGAATTCCTTCTTCCGCTTTGTCCCGATAGGCCATTGATATGGGGTAATTTCTACCTATGAACGGCTGGTGTTCTTTTACCCGTAGTACGTGTTGGTAGAGGGTGAATAATCTCGTTCCTTGTCTTAAGACATCCCTGTATTTCCGAAGAAGTTCCGTTAGCTCTTTCTTTACATTCTTTCCTCGCTCTTCACTTTCTTCTACTTTTTTCTCAATTTCTTCTTTGGTGATAACTCTAGGTATAGGATCATACTCTTCTCTCTCGCTTCTCCTTGTATTTTCGTTCTGGTGGTCCATGTTCCCTTTCAAGCGTGGAAAAGTCAGTCTTCTTTTACCCAGGTCCATTTTAGCTTTAACTTGATCCAGAACGTCTATGCTGACAATACACGTTCTCGTTAACCAGAAAACAACCACAAATATTACCTGAATAACCTGGTTGGGCAGCTGCACGTCAGCATAAATCTGTTTACTCAGTCGCGAGGCCCTGCCCCCCATGAGTCTTGCAAGAGCCACGCCACTAAGCGGTAGCCTTGGAAATTCACTGAACCTGTCTTTGTTCTGAGCCATAAATTCTTCAGATATGCAGGTCACTTTGGCTCCCGTGTCAACGAGTGCCTTGAAGAGAATGCCCCCCACTAGCAGGTTAATTATGTAGCATGCTGACCTTTCCCCTGTGATTTCCTCATGGATTATTGTTGTCAGGTGCTCCTGTTTGTTCTGTATTACGTGGGTATGGATTATCTTTTCTCGTTCCACGCCTTGTTTTCTTTTATTCTCTGAAGGCGTGGCATCGTCTCTTTACCCTGCTCTTCATTGGTTGTGTCGGTTGCAAGTCTCTGCTGTATTGCAGGCCTGTCCAGCGAGGGGTGATGGGCTCAAAAGCCACATGTTACACTTCCACCATCACTTCTCACTGCTCAGCTCGAGAGACCTCGGGTGGTGGTCGCTTTCTTGAAGT
The DNA here is from genome assembly GCA_032362435.1 of Melikaiella ostensackeni. Taxonomy (NCBI): domain Eukaryota; kingdom Metazoa; phylum Arthropoda; class Insecta; order Hymenoptera; family Cynipidae; genus Melikaiella; species Melikaiella ostensackeni. The sequence continues at coordinate 13,492,858 of JAUMHM010000086.1, forward strand.
AGAATAGGGGGTCTAGTGCTGCAGACACCTAATGTCTCTAAAGGTACTTTAGGGCGACTGAGTTCAATATTAAATGAAAATAAAAATCATTGCTTAATATAAAAATAATGTTAGAAATGTATTAGCAGTAAAAAAAATTATCCTCGTAAATAAAAAAAGTATAGAATATGTGGTGTAAGGTAGGTGAACAATAAATCTTCAAAAATATTGTAAAGAAACGAAAAATAATGAAATTAAGGGTAGCAGTACAGAACTAGATTAACCAACACTTTTATTGAAAATAGATTTATTCTATACAAAATTCTTCAAAAATCAAATACCCATCGTAGTATCAGGATTTTTTCGAAATATATATAATTTTCTGATACAATAATTAAAATAAATTACGTATATAAAATTTAACTTGAAATGTACTTGAAATTTGAACGTAGTAATAGTTTTGTTCAACCTTTTAGCAGAGACATTTCTGGAAATTATTATCATTAAATCAAACAGAAGTACATATTTGCGAAAAAATGTCTGTCATACAACATTAAAATTAAAAAATTAAGTTTTAACTTAGTCGCCACGAAGCACCCACGTCGAAACGTTTCTGCGGTACTGAACCCCCTAATTTACGCCACGAGAGCACGCAACACGAACCACCACCACGCCACTCTACTGTACTTTACCGAGATCGAAAAGTTTCATTGTCCATGCAGAATTGACTACACGTTGAATGAATGCTGCCTGGGCTAAACTTTTGGCGAAGAAGGTTGCGGACGTTCTTCCTTAAATTGAATAAAAGTTATATGAAACATTTGAGTATTCGACAAGAGTTAAGTACACCTAATTTTTTTATTTCAGAGATAATAACTCTAGGGATAGAAAACGGAGACCTTCCAATAGTGCTAGGTGGATGAAACTTTTTTGGGTATCTTTAACATCAAATGGAACGATTTATAATCATAAAGTTTTAGGTCCGGAAGTTAAGGCATTTTTTACATTTTTTTCTAAATATTAGGGGTAGAAAACGTGAGTGTTCCAGAAGAGCTAGGCGGATGAAACTTTTTTAAATATCTTTAGACATAAAATACAACTATTTTTAATCATAAAATTTTAGAACCAGAAGTTTGGGCAATTTTTAGTTTTTAAAAAATTTTTTTTTAATATTAGGGGTAGAGAACGTGGTTGTTCCAGGGGAGCTAGGTGGATAAAAACTTTTTTGGGTATCTTTAGACATCAAATGGAACTATTTTTAATCATAAAGTTTTAGGTCCGGAAGTTTAGGCATTTTTCACTTTTTCAAATTATTTTTTTCAAATCTTAAGGGTAGAAAACGGGGGTGTTCCAGAAGAGCTAAGTGGATGAAACTTTTTTAAGTATCTTTAGACATCAAATGAAACTATTTTCAATCATAAAATTTTAGGTCCGGAAACTTAGGCAGTTTAAGGTTTTTTTACGATTTTTTGATGTCTTGGGGGTAGATAACGGGGGTGTTCCAGAAGAGCTAGGTAGATAAACTTTATTTCTTATCTTAAGACATGAAATGGAACTTTTTATCACAAAAATTTAGGTCCGAAAGTTTGGGAAATTTTTAGCTTTTTTTCAATTTTTCCAAATATTAGGGGTAGAAAACGTGGGTATTCCAGAAGAGCTAGGTGGATGAAACTTTTTTGAGTATCCGTAGACAACAAATGGAACTATTTTTAATCAGGAAGTTTGGGAAGTTTGTAGCTTTTTTTCGATTGTTCTAAATATTAGGGGTAGAAAACCTGGGTGTTCTAGAAGAGCTAGGTGGATGAAACTTTTTCGGGTATCTTTAGACATGAAATGGAACGATTTTTAATCATAAAGTTTTAGGTCCGGAAGTTTAGACATTTTTTCCTTTTTTTTTATTTTTTTTGATTTTTTTAAATCTTAAGGGTAGAAAACGGGGGCGTTCCGGAAGTGCTAGGTGGATGAAACTTTTTTGAGTACCTTTAGACATCAAATGGAACTATTTTTGATCATGAAATTTCAGGTCCGAAAGTTTGGGCACTTTAAGCTCCTTTTTTCTATTTTTTGAAGTCTTATGGGTGGAAAAGGGGGTGTTCCAGAAGAGCTAGGTGGACGAAACTTTTTTGAGTATCTTCAGACATCAAATCGAACTATTTTTAATCAGAAAATTTTAGGTCCGGAAGTTTGAGAAATTTTTACCTTTTTTTCGAAATACAAATTAAAAATATACCACACGATTCTTCAAAGAAAGGTGACCTGGAAAATATTTTGAAGAGATTTAGATAATTTTTATACATAGTTTTTTGGGCCTTATCATTTTAGGTGAATAAGTCCATCTTCCTGCCGTTGATGCTAGTCTTTTGTAATTTACAAAACTTGAACTAAAAGCCGTGTGGAATAAAAAAAATGTTCCTCTAGGTTCCATATAAACAATTCTTCTAGAAAATTTTTTGTAGTATTTTGAATAATTATATTTTTAAATAAATTCTTATTTTATTTAATTCAGCGAATTCCACAGAATTCGAGGAGGATGGTTCGCCTTCAATAAGTATAAACAAACACAATAACTTTAATTTCGAAGCAATTTTAAATCCAAGAAATTTCTTCCTACTTTGAGTGATTAAAAAGAAAATTAGCTTCCAATTTAACGGGCGACCGCATATTTTATATATTCTTAAATGAAAAGATTGATTAATGTTTAAAATACATTTTCTAAAATTTTAAATTATAAACTCATTAACTTGCATTATTTATGAATGAGGCAAGTTCATAGTTTACATGCATTTTAAACTTGAGTTCTCTGCATTTTCAATTTTTGTTCATTTAAACACTGAAAAAAAAAATTACTGGATTTGTTTCACTTTAAGCTACGCTTATTTCTATAAATTACGTTGTTCTTTTAATAAATCTCATTTTTCTTTCAATCATGCAATTGGTTCTTTGGATCAATTAATATTTTGTCAACTTTGTTACATGTTTATTCTGAACAATATATCGCATCTTAGGACCAGAGAAATATTTATTCCTATTAGAAATCCATTTCGTTGTTTCCAAGAATAATTTAGTTATATTTAGGGTACGCTGTTTGATGACTGTCAAACTGGACGACAGAAAAAAGCGCAGGACAAAAGCACGCGATAAGCGAGCTAAAACGTAGGAGCTGCAGTGTGGACAGACAAAATTGATATAGTAGATTACTATAGTGAATTGATATCAACGACAAAAAGGAAGACTTGTTCCGCTAAGATGGAAAAACCAAAAAAATATTTCTTTTTATTGTATCGGCCTATTTAAAATATTTTTCTACTAACCACTCTTTAAACAAGCATTGAGCATATTTTACATTTGCATATTGGTTCTTCTTAATATTCAAATCGTTGGTGGAGAATGAAAAATGCCACAAATTATTCAAGAAATTATTCTAGAAAATGTCAGAATGAATTTTCTAAAAGACACACACACACACACACACACAAACGCGCGCGCGCGTGTGTGTGTGTGTAGCTTTGAAAAAATGGTTGAACAACCACCGCAGGTTCCTCCTGAGAGCAAATACCATCCAGGAAAATGCCACTGGCTCCCAACAGAAACGCGGCAAATCACACCCATGGCCACGCCTCAAAACCACAAGATGGGTGACCACATGATACGTTGGAAACACGATGAATGGCCGGCAAAACCCTCGTGAGTCTTAAGGACACGGAGCGACTCAAGAATGACAGCTCTTTACATCCATCTCGCAAGTGCCCTTGTATTTTTCTGGCAGACGGGTATGGCTTCGAAGTTACGGGCCTGTGATGATTTCGCACCTCCGAGATAACCGATGACAAGGTCAATCATTTAAGCCGAATATTCTTTGTAAACACCATAAGAGCGACAGAGATGCTAATAAAACACTCTTAGGGTCGCATTGTGTCTGAGGAGATAAGTCGTTCCCGCGTGGGTGGGACACCCGGATAGTATGTGCCGTAGGTGCTCCGAACGTGCATGGCACGCTCTGCACCTGTCGTTGGGAATTTCTTCACGTGAGATGCGGCTACGTTATCCCAAGGTAGAAATGACACCGTTCCGACACGCGAAAATAAAACCCTCTGTGCTTGAGTTAAGTCCGGATGATTTAAGAAAAGCAAACGTTAACTCCATCGACAAGGACTGATCTTTTACATTTCTATGAAAGTTTCCGTCCATTTTCTTGTCGTAGAGCTGTTCGAGGAAGTTGTTGACCTCTGCTTTCTTCACTCCGGCTTTTAAAAGTGAGGAATCTAGATGGAGTAATGCACTTTCCTCACCTCTGATGTTAAGACACAAACTTCTTCCACCAGAAGTTCTTGATACCATCCGGTCCAGCCACGGAGAAGTTTTTCATGCCCTTTAGTGCTTCCTTCACCTCTTCGGCAGTGATTGGCAGACACTATTCCTCGAAAGTTATAAGGTTGTTGCACAGCTTCTTGAAGCGCATGATGTTCTCAATGTCTTCATGCAATGGGTGTTGAACTTCGTAAATCTTTCTCCAAAAAGTCTCTACCTTCTCGGACGTAGGCGGATTACTAACAGAAACAAGGGGTCGCTGAAAAGGCGCGATTTGTCAGCGAGAAACTGTTGATTCTCCCTGATCCACCCCTCCCTCTTCTGTATTCTCCTTCTGTCGTCAGATAACACCCGTATTTTGACAACAATGTGCTGATTAATAGTCAACAGCTTTGACTTGTTCAATGTGTAATGGTGAATCGTCAGTTCGAGAGCCACCTTTTGGACTCTTACCGTAAAAGGCTTACCAGATGTCATGTAGTCAATCACACACTAAATACGGGACGCGTTCTGTCCAGCCCAGTCAATTTTCTTGTTCAGTTGATACAAGTGCCTTTTGGTCATCCATTTCAGCCAGATCTTGGAGCTCAAGAGGAACCTGGATGTTATGTTTCTCCTCATCCTAAAATCGCCATCATCTCTCGGGAGATGCCTGATTTCCGCGGTTGGTCTTAATGTCGCCTTCACTTCTTCGTCTACGGCTTGTTTTTGCAACGGTTGGGGAAGCGTTCCGCGCCATATATAACCCCTACGATCTGAAATAATGCTGACATCGTAGCAATCCAGCAAGTTATCTCTGAGTCGATCTGTCCACTCAAGACGTCGAAAGTCTCGCCGATCCATCATCGTATTTCCATCCAAATTATTTGCAGCACCCCGAACTCTAGACGAACGGCACTATTTGCCGACCCATTGTGAGGTGCTCTGCGCGTTCGATCATTTTGAACCGCATTCACAACTGGGTATGGTGTTGTCACAGTTGTTCCCACGAGCAGCTGGGGAAAGGGTTCATCCTCGTGATTGGCTATACCTGTCCCCATAGGTTAAGCTCACTAAAGTCATTCTGAAGCTTTCATAATTAAAAAGTGATATAGTTCTTCTCCTAAGCATAAAAAGATACACAAGAGATAAAAGTTTGCCTACCTTACTGGGGATGAGTAGACGAAGTTCATCATCACCTTGCCTGTAGCGTTTATGCGGACTAGCTGGACCTCCGCTACCTGCCATACCTCCTGCATCAGCCTCCCTCTTCATTATTCCTGCAATGATAAATAGATTCAAATATTTATAATGTGACTGCAATCAATATTTTTCTACGAGGCGCAGACTGGAACTAACAATTTGCAAGTTTACCAATCAACGAGGCGTTAGATTCCCTATCGTAGTATTTGAATTCCTTGTTCCACTAAAAATGACTGTAGCATCTACCAACCCTACGTACTACAACGGAAATCTCATGCGTCCCACAGCGCAGCGGCAAAAAAAGCAGGCCGCCTTACTTATGAGCTCATTCGAACACTCACCAACTATTCCCAGTTCTACTTCCTTCGCGCTCAATGCAAAAACTGTCCCAACATTGTTATGCTAAGTACATCCAGGATACTGAAAACTTGATTATAGAGAACCCCAAGTCATTTTGAAGTTATGTTACCTCGACTCGCGAAGAGAACAAAATAGCAAAGCACATGCATAAAGGAGCAGGAGTTAATGTCTCCCCCCCACCCTCGCCAAAATCGTGCTTGTTCGTTGCTTATAGAACCGTTATATACAATTTTCAATTGGTGAGAGGCAGTTCCCGCATGAATGGAAAAAGGGTACTGTTATACCAATCTTCGAAAGTGGTAATCGAAAAAATATAACGAATTACAGACACAATAAATTAGAGACCCATAATAATACTCGTCGCGTCTCCTAAAATATTTGAAAGTATAATATACAATGAACTATATCTCGCCTCCTTCCATATAATTGCAGACGAGCAGCATGATTTCAGAAGAGACAGGTCCACAATTTACAAACTTAATTATATACGTGAGCATACGCATAAAAAGGGCCCTTATGGTCGGTTTTAGTTTAGGTGATATTTGCGTTTTTATGAGTCAGGGTCAAATTTACTATTTTCGGGTTCAAGTATGGGATGATAATAGGACCTATACTGAATCTATTACACCATACTCATGTCCCGAATGCATCCAGAAGTGAGTATATTTCATTTTCGAAAAAAAATTATAACACGTGCGCTTACGGTACTCGCCAACTTTAGATACGTTTTTCTTGAAAAGCGAATTTTCGAAGTTCTAACTTCCAAAATTCCCCGGCGACTCGTTTTTCAACCGAAAGGGTTCGTGTTGTGTTTAACATGTCGGGAATTGATCCAGCTATATGACCCTGTACGTAACTCCATACCGACCATAAGGGCCCTTTTCATGCGGACGCCCACATATACTTATTTCCTAGCGAACAAAATCGAGTCCGGAGCATAAGTGGATGCTGTGTACACCGAAAAAAAGTATTTCTTTTTCAAATTGAAAAAATAATTTGTGACCCTCTCGGTTGAAAAACGAGTCGCTGGGACACTTTCGAAGTTGGAACTTCAAAAATCCGCTTTTCGGGAGTAACGCACCTATAGTTGGCGAGTGCCATAAGCGCACGTGTTATATATTTTCTTTGATTATAAAATTGACCCACTTCCGGTCACTTTTCGGGATATAAGTATAATATCACGAGACAGAGCATAGATTGAAGTATGACTATGGAGCCGCGCTCCCTGCGCGCGCTAACCCCCGTTTCAGGTTATATAAACATAGGTTTAGAAAAATGTGAGTCTATGTTTTTTTTATATTATTATTATAAAAGTATTATAAAAAATTTGAGTTTACTTTTTGGTACAATATTGTACTATTTTTTTCAACATAAGGAGGGTGACAAATTTGGGTGTATGTTTTTAGTTATGTTTTCAGTTCGGTCAGTATATTTTGCAGGCAATCAGCAGACATGGATAAATTAATAAATTAAATAAGTGGAAGGAGAATTAATGGAAAGAGGAAGGAGGCTCTGGAAGCCCTCGCGGAAGACTCTGGAGTCCCTCGTAGGAGGCAATGCGGCAAATAGGGCAATATGTCACATGAAGTAATATAACATATAGGGGAATGTGGCCATGGGATACTGTCGCACATCACGACTATGTTTTTGGTTAGGGTAGTATATTAGGCGTAATACAAAACACAGTGTGATATGAGACTCAAGGTAATGTGGCACATAGGGTAATGTGGCACATATGCGTGTATGTTTTTGGTTAGGGTAGTATATTTGCAGTAATATAAAACACAGGGCAATATGACACTCAAGGTAATGTGGCATATGGGGTACTGTGGCACATAGCGTCTATGTTTTTGGTTAGGGTAGTATATTCAGTACAATATTATACTATCTTTTCCGAAAACATATACAAAATTGAGTCTATATTTTTCGTTAGGGTAGTATATTCAGTACAATATTATACTATCTTTTCCGAAAACATATACAAAATTGGGTCTATATTTTTCGTTAGGGTAGTATATTTAGTACAATATTGTACTATCTTTTCCAAAACTCACTCGATTCCTAATTCTTGAAACAGCGGCGTCGAGATCTTTTTAAAACACAGAGAGATTTCCCATCTAAATTTCGCCCAAAATCGATACTTTTGACCTTTGTTCACAAAAACGACGATCTGTACATCTATAAAACGGTGCGCTACCATTTTGATTGCCTCAAACTTCAGAGTGACCTTGATCTTCTGCAGGTTTTGTGCAATGAGAATGAGAAGCAATTGAACATTACAAAATGCGCGGCAATAACGTTCGCAAAGAAGAAGCTGGTAATTAGACAGCGCTATTTCTTAGGAGGGAAGAACTATATAGTCACCCTTGTGCGAGATCTGGGAATCTCACTAGATGAGCTGTCTTTAATGACAAGTGTCTAAGCAAGTCTTTCGATATCCAAATTTCTGAAGTCGCTAACAAGTCTTTTCGCTAGTTGAAACACTCCTCGAAAACAAAACCGTTATCTGGTCCCCTTCATACAAAGTAAATAAAATTGACGTTGAACGCGTCCAAAATTGCTTTCTGCGCTTTGCAGCAAGGTAACTGGGCATGCCAATGAACAGATCACGACTCCGGCATGTCCAAACTAACAGATAGATTTGTATTCGCAGACTTGTGTTTTCTCTACAAGTCAATAGTCAAGAATTCATTTATTAAGATTGGAAATTGTAAAATCTCACAAGACTTGGAATGCCGTTGTCAATTCGCTCGTAAGATGGTGTGAAAGAATAATGAATCTCGTTCCCCTCTTTAGCTTAGTGGGTAAGAGCACCAAACCGGAAATCTTTAGACCAGGGTTTGTATCCCAACTTGGAAGTTATATTCACTTATGAGCCCTAATGAAAATCATAAATTTGCACCTCCGACAAATGCAAGGAAATGCCGCCATCTTGAAAAAATGGTGGGGAAACCCTAGTTTTTTTCAAATATCTCGTCTCCACTGCATTTTGGAGCAAAAGTACTTCTATACAAAATTATAGAAGCATAAAATTCCTGATCACTGTTGCTTAAAACAAATTCTTCTCAGAATTATAATTTACGAGTTATGGCCGAGGAAAGCGGAGCACTTTTTTTGCAAATTTCAAAAAATGTCATTGAAACATCAATTAAGCGGAAGAACGTTGTTATTGATGCTGAAGAAATTCGAGAATTTATTATTATAGTAATTATTATAAACATTTTAAAAATTTGGGAATTATAATCATATTATTTTTATTAGTAAAAAAAAATCAATTCGTATCAATTTGCAAATTTAAAATTCCCGCGAAGTACCAAAATAATTATTAATACTTTGAAGTGCGAATAAAAAAATCCTGTCTTATTTTCAAAATTTCTGTCATATATCTTGCAAACGGTGAGTGCCGGAACTATAAAATATTTTTAGATTTTTCTCTGTTTAAGAACATAGAAAGTGACTCCTATTTGAATATTAAAAAGTTAATATTTAGATCAGCAAAGTAATTTAAAATTACAAAAAGTAAAGGGGGGGGGAAGGAGGGTGGAGTATTAAAGTTAAAATAACTTTTAAGAGAACTTGAAGTTAGAGGAAAGGACTCGAATATGGTACAGACGGTTTTCTGATTTAATGTCTATTTATAATCTAGTGAATAAAATGTTACTAATAAGTGCTGCATGTAGTACATAGTAGAGCAGGGTTGGTGGAATAATATTACATGGGATGTATGGTGACGCTTCTGGCTAGATGTTACGTTTTATAGGCACAACAATTTTGTAGGTAGTGGTTCGAATATGGAATACTTTCCTGGGTATGGGAGACTAATAATAGAAGTATCAGGAAAGTAATATTCAAATAAGAGAATTCGATTAAAAGATGATTTTTCATGAATAAAATTGATCTCACAATTGTTTGAACAATTTTTCTTTGAACAAATCAGCCGAATGCGGTTCAGGTGCATTATCGTCTTATCCCGACTTTTTGCAAGCTTAAACTACTTATTGACTGGACTACTAGAGGTGAGCAGTTCTTCCAGCTTTCGTATCACCGCACGAATTACTGCGTAGCTACAATTGATGTCCAGGTCTGATAAGATTTTGAGTAGATCGGCCAATTAGAATTGTTTTTTTTTGCACTTAGAAATTTAAAAAATAATGTTTACCTTGGTTATATGAGAAAATCTTTTTTGATATTCGAAATACAACAATACTATATCTGATTTATTTGTTCGCGTCTTCGAGACGCATCAACTGACATATTGTTGAACCTTTTATGACCTACTAGTACCGTTTTATGAAGCTTAAAAGAACTTGTTCATTCGGTTTATACGAGGAAAACTTTGTTGAAAGAAGGAATACTACAATACTGTATCTGCTCGTACTTGTTCACGTCTTAGAAACGCGTCAAATGACCTATTGACGAACCTTCCAGGACAATTATGAATAAATACTATGTTCTAAGAAAAAATATAAAAATTACAACTCCAAAATGAAAGATTACTTTTTCATAATTTTTGATAGGTTTTTGTGAGAAATTACGAACGTCCATAAAAAAATAATGAAATAATAGGTAATTACATATTTCTATGAAAAATTAGGAAAATATAGAACCCCAAATCGATAATTTTTTACAGTTTTTCGTATATGAAAACGTATTATCCTCGTCGAACGCTGTAGTTTCTCGTAAACAAATTTTGCAGAGAATTCAGATTTCCTAAATTTTGAAATTTCTCAAGAACGGTGAGAGATATGTGAAAACTGACAAAATTTCAAAGTTTTTTTTGAAGGGGGGATGATGATTCTTGTCCATCCCGAACTGACACAGTATCAATACTTGCAAAATTTTAGACGATACAAATTTGAAAAGGTTTAAAAACTTTAGATATATTGTGTAAATTACAGACATACGACAACAAATGACGCCAAAATCCTCCCTCAGAAGAATTTATCCTTTAGAGTGTACGTCATTCCACGGAAAAGTACGAAAATCTAAGATTTTTTATCATCGCTTTCTTTGAAAAAACTATTCCGAGTTCAAAATGCATTAAAAAATTCTTAGAAATTTTTGCAAAAATTCATACATACTTTCGTTGAAATTCTTAGAAATTTTCATAGGAATTCATAAAAGTATTCGTACCAATTCCTAGAAATTATTTCCACCAGGGAATGTAAAGGGCTTTTCAATAATTATTGAATTCTAAACAATTCTCACTAACATTATAAAATTTTTGTTTAATTATGGAATTAAAAAGATATTATTTTTATTAGTAAAAAAATTAATTCGTATCAATTCGCAAATTTAATATTCGCCGTGAAATACTAAGACAATTATCAAGACTTTGAAGTATGTGCGAATACAAAAAATCCAGTCATTTTTTCAAAATTCCATGAGTTTTTCAGGTTATCTAGAACTTTTTCAGAATTCCATGACTTCTACATGTACTCAAGGTGTTATAGCAACCCTTAATAAGCAATAATTCAATATGAAAATGATGAAACTTGTCAAGTAACTTACTTGTTTTTGATGCGTAGAGGGTATAATATGCTGCACTTTTCCACCGCCTATGAGTCCCATTTGTTGAGCTTGAGCCAAAGTAATCGTCTTCGTCGGACTGGCCATATTTTGTCCGGAACTGTTGTTACTTATAAACTTGATAGCTTGTTGCTGGTTATCACCTTGTGTTGTGAAGAGAACTTGACCTGGTTGAGCTTGGCTACCAGTGAGAATCATTTTTGTGTAAACCTGTTCAATAAATAATTACTAAGGCTTAAGTTGAAATTCTAATACAAAAACTTATTTCTTTAATTTAAAAATAAATAAACTCACGTTACGATTTGCTTGTACAGTTTGAGCAGGCCTTTTAACAGAAGACTGGACAGATTTAACAGTATGAACATTACTCAAGGTAATCGTGCCAGATTGACTCGTCGTCATGATTGGTTTGTTGGGCTGGGCAGACCGCAATTGTACGATATTGCCGTCGGCCGATTTCGCTGTTATTAAAGTTTGAGCCAAACTTTGCAACTGGCCAGCTGAAGCTGTGGAAGGATGTGAAATTTTCAAAATTTGACTGGCGCCTTGCCCGCCAGCTGGAGATACAATCATGATTGATTGGCTTTGTGATGGCTGACTGACGTTCTGTTTCATCTGGAATATAGATTTCTTCTGATTAATGTAATAAATTAATTTTTTAACTTCTTATATGCTAAAGAATAATATTTTTTTCTTATTGAAGTAACAATACTACCTGAAGCGTAGAGACAGGAACTCTTTGCAGCGTCGGTTTCGTTTGGAAAATCATATTCTGATTGTGTTGATTTGCTGTTGTGTAGATGATTTGTTCGGTTTGAACCTCTTCTGAAACTTCGCTCATTTCCACGTCTGGAAGGACAGATTCTACGTCAGGTTCAGATTCTCGTTCTACCACAACGTGTTCCTCGTCGGTCGTCATAACTTCCTCGGCATTCATACAGTCTAATTCTCCCGAAATGCTGGTGTATGTCTCAAAATCATTGCTTGCATACTGTTCGACGTTGTGAGAGAGACTCAAAGCACTTAAATCCCCATCGCTGAGAGTTCGAGAATCTAGAGCCACTGGTTCCACGAGGGCACGCATACTTTGCCCTTTATTCCCAGACATCATGAATTTTTTTCAAGGACTTCCTCCTATTTAACAGATAAGAAAACCCTTTCCTAATGAAATATTTTTCAGTTAATTTGAAATTGTACATTGTGCGCTGTTTGATACTAATTTCAATATCCAAGGCTTTCAATTGGAAATTTTCCAATTTTGAATATTTTAATACTTATAAAGTTATTTAAGATTTCACTATTGTACAGTGTTGTATTTTTAAAGCTTCAAACCTAAAATTGTCAAATTTGGAATTATTAAATCTGGAAGTATTCCAACCAAGATCGTTTTAAACTTTAAAATTAATCAACTGTAAGGCCTCAATTTGAAATAAAATTGTAGCATCTTGTAGGATTCCATTCAAAGATTTTAAAATTCACAAACTGCTAATTAAAATAATTCCTAATCAACTCCCTACAAACACAATAAAGTAACAAAAATGTAATTATATCTTTGCTCTGTCAACATTCAACAAGCTCAATGCTAACACAATTTTCGACTTTGGAAATAGAATATGTGACCAAAAAAAAAGGGAATTTCCAATCAATTAATTAAATTCTCCAAATACTGACAATATTGCAACATAACTCGACCGTCTCCATACATTTTGGAGCAACGCAGCACGAAGTCAGGTTAGAAAACCTCCAAATCCAACAACAAAGTTACATCATTTTTCACAACGCTACCAAAACACAAGCCAAAATCCTAATCAAATAAGAAGTCTAATCAATCCTAATACAAATTTCTTCGAAGAAACCGTAAATCCAGTTGAATGAACAAACTCTCATTCATTGGGCCTAATTTAAAAATTCAAAAATTCAAATACCTATTCCTCCACCTGAGGTTCTTCGATATCCAAACAAACTGCAGACACTATTAATCACATTGAACAACACAATCAGCCTCTTAAACGTCACTTTTCTGATAATGGAACCCAAATATTTGAATAATAATCAAAATTTCGAAGCGGAGTCCTATAAGCCTCACATTAGCGCCATTTATCAGACGAACGCGCCATTTTCCATAAACTGAACTCTTATCATCAAAATTTTAATATTAATCAAGCCCGATTACCTCAAAATTGCGATTATGAAGACAATAGAGCTCTGAATATTACGAGATGGACGTTATTTAACAATTTCAAAATGCTCTAATCGAACAATTGCAGGAAATAGAACTTAACCTAAAAATAGGACGTTAGTATGAAATGCGTCTACTGAGTGGGGGCGTGTCTCAAAATGCACTTTCTGAATGTTCCTGATCGCGGGCAAACGACAAATTGAGACCAGGGGATGTCTAAACCTCTTTTTTTAGCTGCGACACGAGTGTTTGTTATTTTGCCTTACGTACCTGTGTTTGTGACTGATGTCTGGAATTTGTTCAAAATCACGCGCCCACCATTGCTGTCCCAGGCTGCACTGCGCGCCGCCTTGTATAAACAGACCCCAAAGGTCGTTTACTCTCGGAATGTCTTTTATGGAAAACGAATTATCCCCACTGAATTACAACAAACTTTCTATAGATTGCGAGAATTCTGAGATCAAGATTTTTTAAAATCAATATTTGAGCCGGCTTTCGCGCACTTCAGGATTTTCGATTAAACTTCATTCTCCCCTTTCACCGCTCCTGAAAGTTGGTCACAGCGCCCCCTTCGACCAATCAAAAAATTCGTGTGGAAAAGATTTTTTTTATTGTGAGGAATTTTAGATATTTGGAAGGTTTGTTTATGGTCCAAAAGTTTTTTGATTGGTTGAAATTGAATGAAATTTGTTTGAGAGAGGCTTGATAACTTCAAATGAGATGGGAAAATATAGCGACGTTCTTTCTCAAATTTGAAGTAATGGGAAGTATTTTTTAATATTCTAGATTATATATAGAGATTTAGATGAAATTATTCTAAAAGGGATGACTACCTTTTCTGAAAGGCTCCTGATTTAAGAATTTCGAAAGATTTTCAAAAATTCGAAAGCATAAATCTGGAAATGATGCTATTATGAGAAAGTTCCGAGTACGACAGCACCTGCTTCCGACAAGTTGAAGCGAAAATTCAAAAACTGACTGAATTCGCTATTTCTGTTTAACAACAAATAATTTTTATGATGAAATTTCATATTGCAATAGAATTTTTATTTAAGGACATAATTTATTGACTCCTTAAATTCATAAAAGATTAAGGCTTTGATTTCTCAAGTAGGCATAAGCCGCATAAGCATAATCATAAGTGGGCGTAAGGGGTTATGCGGGTTATGTTCAGTTATGTTTGATCAAGGGATATATAGTATGTAATGTGCTATTGAAAGTTCCATCTGGAAACTTTCACTTTAAATGTTTCAAAATGCGAAATTTATGAATGATGCTGAAATTTTAACGAAACTAAAATGTTAATTTTCAACCAAATAGTTTTAATCTCTCTCAAAATGTTGAATTTTTAAGCCAAAAAGGCGAATTTTCTACAAAACAGTTTGAATTTTCAACCCGAAAATATGATTAATACAAAAAAGTTAATTTTCTACCAAACACTTAAATTTTAAAAAAAATAGTTTAACTCATAACCAAATAGTTGAATTTTTTACCAGAAAAATTTAATTTTCTACAAAAAATATGAGTTTTCAACAAAAAAGTTATTTTCAACCAAATAGTTTAATTTTTTACCAAATTGTTGAATTTTTAAGTCAAAAAAACGAATTCTCTACAAAACAGTTGATTTTTCAACTCGAAAATATGAATTTTCAACCAAAAAGGTGAATCTTTGAAAAATGAATTTTTAACAGAATAGTTGAAGTTTCAATCAAGTAGTTGAATTATCAACCAAAAAGATATATTTTTGGATGGAATAGTTAAATTTTCTACCAAAAAGATGAACTTTTAACGAAGTAGTTCAACTTTCAACCAAGTTGTTGATTTTTTGACGAAAAATATAGCTTTTTAACAAAATAGTTGCATTTTCAACAAAATAATTAAACTTTCAGCCAAACAGTAGAATTTTTAACCAAAGGAGAGGAATTCCAAACCCAATAAGGAAATCCAACAATTTTTCTTTCAAAGTTACTTCTTTTTAGTTAAATGTCTACTCTTGAATTTTTGGTTCAGAATTCATCTCCTTTGGTTAAAATTTCAACTACTTGGTTGAAAGTTGAACTACTTTGTTAAACATTCAATTTGTTAGTTGAAAATTCAACTATTTTGTTAAAAATTTCCTTTTATCCTTTGTTTTAGATGAAAATTTAACTATTTTGTTGAAAATTCGTTTTTTTGTTGAAAATAAATTTTTTTTTGTTGAAAATAAATTTTTTTAACTGCAATTTTAACCACTCCATTTTTGTTCAAACATTTTTTTTGCTTGAAATTTCAACTATTTTGTAGAAAATTCGCATTTTTAGCTTGAAAATTCATTTTTGTTGTTGTTGAAAATTTGACGTTTCGGGCTGAAAATTATATTATATTGCTAGAAAATTCAACTTTTTGGTTGAAATTAAATTTTTTGTTTGTAAATTTATATTTTTGGGTAGAAAATTCAACTATTTTCTAGAGAATTCGTATTTTTGGCTGTTTGGTTAAAAATTTATCTTTTTTTGTTGAGGATTCAATTATTTTGTCGAAAAATTGTCTTTTTTGGTAGAATTCGACGGTTTTTTTGTTTTAAATTAAAATCTTTTTTGATGAAAAATTAACATCTTTTTTTGGTTGAAATATTAAAACTGTTATATTTTTTGGTTGAAATATTGAAACTTTTATATTTTTCGTTGAGAATTTATATTTTTTTATTTAAAATTCAACTACATGATTGGAAGTTGAACTTGTTTGTTATAAATTAA
The DNA here is from genome assembly GCA_032362435.1 of Melikaiella ostensackeni. Lineage (NCBI taxonomy): Eukaryota > Metazoa > Arthropoda > Insecta > Hymenoptera > Cynipidae > Melikaiella > Melikaiella ostensackeni. The sequence continues at coordinate 13,509,130 of JAUMHM010000086.1, forward strand.
TTTTTCATATGCAGATTCATCATTGTAGTTGAAAATTCAACTATTTTGTTGAAACTTTTATTATTTTGTTGAAATTTTATCTTTTTTGGTCCAAGATTTGACTTTTTTCTTAAACATTCGTCTTTGTGGATAGAAAATACGTCCTTTTCAATTAAAAATTTAACTGACTTCTGAAACATTCGTCTTCTTGGCTTGAATATTCAACTTTTTTGTTCAAAATACATCTGTTTTTTGTTTAAGTTTAATCGTTTTTGTTAAAGAATTCGACCAGTTGGTTCAAAATTCAACTATTTTGTTGAAAATTCGTCCCTTCCGCTTGAAAGTTCAACTATTTGGTTGGAAACGCAACTGTTAGGTTGACATTTAATTTTTCTTTTAATTCATCTTCGTATAAGTTGAAAAGTCAACGATTTTCTTCAAAAGTCATCTTTTTTAGAAAATTCAACTGTTTTGTTGAAAATTCGTCTCTTTGGATATAAAATTCGTCCCTCTTGGTTGAAAATTCATCTTTCTTGGTAGAGAATTCAACTGTCTTATGAAAAATTAGTCTTCTTGTTTTGAAGATTCAACTATTTGTTTAAAAATGCAACTGTTTGTGGTTGAAGTTTGATCTTTTTGATTTAAAAATTTGATCATTTAGTTGAAAATTCATCTTTCTTGGCAGAAAATTCAACTATTTGTTGAAAAATGCAACTGTTTGTGGTTGAAGTTTAATATTTTTGGTTTGAAAATTCGACCATTTAGTTAAAAGTTCATCTCTTTTGGTAAAAAATTAATCTTTTTTAAAAGAAACGGCAGTTTGAAAATATCAATAAAATGATTTATAAAATATAAATAAATCTTATGCACAAAATTTATAAAAAGTGTTTGAATTGAATGATATCAATTATGATGAACATTTCAAACTTTGGCGCTTTTATTGGCATCTGTAATAATCTAAACAGGTTATGTTAGTTATGTTTATGCAAAATTAAAACAGTTTTGACATTTTTTTAAAAGTATTTTTTGAAATTAAAAAGACTTTTTAAAATATAAATTAGATATTTTCCATCTATAATTATAAATATAGCTAAGAATGCTAAAGTTTCAAAAGTTTCACTGTCTTCGAAACTTTTCATTGATACTTTCTGCTGAAAGTTTCAAAAAGCATAAATTTCCGAAACGATACATTGCTATCAAGCGAGACCTTTCAGTAGCCGTCGGTTTTATCTATTTAATCAATCTAGTGGATAATTTATACGAATATCAGTTTAATAATTTAGGTAGAATTTTCAAAAATACTTTAGATATTGTAATTTGACACGAAATTTATAAAAAACACTCCTGGTTGTGACCCGTGCTGCCATCAATGAGAAACGCGAAAGCCGAAACGGCCAAAAAAAGCTGTTCCACGTGAGTCTATGGTTGTTTATGGCAGTTCATGGTTAGCAAAACGAGCAAAGCAAAACATAGCAAAATTCGGAAAAGATGGTGGTCACGGTGGCCTCGGTACGTCAACAACTTGTGAATTTGGTACATTCAGGAGGTTCTCATAAGGATCAAGCCGACAAGTAAGTTATTATTTATCTCCCGTTAATCTGCGGATTTGATATGATTGATTTTTTATTTCAGGTACCGAGCGATATTGGATGCGATAATCTCATCGTCCGGCGAGGAACTCGTAGACACGTTGAAGGTCTTCATCGAAGCAAGTAGGTTCTTGAGCTTCGATTATTATTTTATTGTATTTTGATTTACTCCTTATCATTTCTGCGATCTCTTTGCAAAATATGAAGTTTTTCGTTATGTTACGTTGTCTAAAAAAAGAATTGATATTTTTTGAACGAGAAGCAATTTTTATGAGTATTTGCATCCTTGAAAGCAGATTCATGATTGATTTGCAAAAAATATAAGAAAGAAATTGGTTGCAATTTTCTTGGTTTTGGTCTGAGATGTCTGAAGTTGTGATTCCTTTGTTCAAATCATTCAGATTTCGTTTCTTGTGTGGTTAAAACTTGAGTATATAAAAAAAGGAATGGTTTTGATAGGTTTTTACATTTCTTATGATCTTTTTATCAATTACTCAACCCCTACCGAAAGAAAATGTCAGAATGTTGACTAAAGATTCTCAGGCTCTGAGAAGTTTTTGAGAAGATCCTACGCAGGCACTCAGGTAACATTTTTAAATATCCAGGTAGCACGTTTAAATGGTCCGAAGGCTTGTAAATGTGCTTTTAGAAATTCAAATAGGAATTTGATCATAAATAACAAGCAGAGAGGCTATCTCCAAAGAGTAACCGCGTCTCGGTGAGGATCCTTTGTTAAGCTTTCAGATTAAAATTTAGATGGATTTTTTTAAATTTTGAAGTTAACAGCCTTAAACATCCAAATTCGGAATCTACGACTTTTTATGATTAAAAACGTATATAACATGTTTCGAAAAGTTCAAAATCAATACTTGAAATATTGAAAAGTTAGAACAACTATACTAATTTAATCTATATGTGAAGAATGATATACAAAATATATATAATATATTATA
>JAUMHM010000086.1:13531166-13562897 GCA_032362435.1 Melikaiella ostensackeni
AATGTTCACGAAACGTCGGCAAGATTCGTAGTTTTGCACACGATTGAAACCCGAAACACCTCCTTTCATCATAAAATTTCAAGTTCAAAATTGTGCAGTTTTGTGTAACTAATTTTAAAACACAGTTTTATTTCCAAGGCTTCAAATAGAAAAGTTATTCAGTTTTTTCAGTTTTAAAGCTAGAATTTGAAAAAACTGCTTTCAAGGCTCTTAATTTTTAATTGTTCAATCTAAAAGATTTCAAATTTAAATGTAAAATTTTTAATATACTTTTTACCGGAATTGTTCAAAACAGCATTTAATTTAAAACTCTTCAATTTTTCAGGTTAAAAATTTCAAACAATCAAAGAATATTGTTCTGATTTTATATTTTACAATTTTGAATGTTTTATTTTGAGATAATGCCTAATTTTGAAGCCTATTCAAATTAGAAGGCTTCCATATCATCTATAATTCTATACCTTGTTTAAGGTTTGATCTTTGAATTTTAAATGTTTCGAATTCAGAAGAGTTCGACTTTAATTCCTCTAATTTGTAGTTCATGAGTAGTTCTGATCACTTAAAATTAATATGTTTTCAGCTGTAGGAGCTTGAATTTTTCAATTTTAATGTCCTAGAAAAATGCTCACAAACCGGAAAAAAACGTGAATTCTCTGCTTGCATTTTAGCGGCCACCATTCTGTCTCTAGACTCTAGCAACGTTAATTAATACAACGTATGAACCTCAAGTAAGATATTATCGATTGTCTGGTGACCATTGAGCCAGGAGGTTAATTCTAAATTTAGATCAGCACATGGTAAATTATATAAATAGAAAGCTATGTACTCCTACTCAGTCTCAAGTAGTTTGGCACTCTTTGACCAAGGGCACGAAGACATTGTGGACTACAATTTACTTATCATACCAGCGATAACATAGCAAATGAAATATTATTTCAAAAAACTTGGACTGCCTATTCATAACTTGTAAATTAAAAAATGATCTAGTAGCAATCAATATTAAGTAATACCATCGCGGAGTTTCTGCTGGTATCCCAGTCCAATTTGGAGCTGAGAATTGACCTTGGCCCTGACATTAGCGTCGTTGCCAAGGTTGTAATTAGTCCCAAGTCCAAATTGAGTAACGTTGTTGCTGGAGTTCCAGGCCAAGTTGATCGCTCCCTCCAATCCTGGCTTCACTTTGTGGTAAATCGAACCTCCGAACTCGCGACCATTATCCCTGTAAATACAAATACAAGTGTAAGTATTTGTGTTCATTATAAATTAAATATTTAAAGTATGTAATTATTTGAAATAAAATTGAACTTACACAGAAGTGTGAAGGGTGAAATCAGAAGCAGTGAATCCAAGTGCAAAGTTGTTTTTAGTGATTTTGCTTCTCTGGGAGTCAAAAGATGCCTGGTATCCAGCCAACCAGCCTAGAAAAGTAAGAGAGAAGGTAGTGTCGAAATTATGAAATATTTTATGAAAGTTTCATAGCCTACCGAATTGGACAACATTTCGGAAATCGGGATCGCAATCGATTCGTGGAAGTGGAATGGTTCTAGATTCTACGATCTTTGGGAGGATTTTCGTTTACAGTCAAGTTGGAATCAAAATCTAATAAGATGAAAAATGTATCATTTTGTGGGTTGATTTTGAACCAATCTATTCAGATTATTCAATTTTTCAAAAATGAATTTTTTTAAACACCTTGATATCCTACAACGGCTGATGAATTAACGAGAGGTCCACTTGAAAGACTAAGATCAAGATCAGTAGTGACTGCTGCATTTTCGTGTTTGTAAACGGTCTTCAGCTTTCCAGTCTTGCTTCTGTCAAATAGAAAATAATTTTATTCGTAATTACTCTTTGAATTTTTCGCGATCTTACTTTCGTTGGAAAAATGGCTTACCCAGTTTGAGGTGAAAATGTGCAACTGTAACTGAGTTTCAGTCCTTGCAAAAGTTTATCAGCAATGGTAATGTCGGTACCAAGAGTGTTATCAGTGTTCCACTTCTCGGCGAAAGTAATTCCGTATTCTTTGATTTTATATTTGGTCTCCAAGGTACCAAAGACTTTGCCAGTGTCTTGGTTTGATACTCCACCAGTGCAGAATTCAACACCGGAGTCAGTTTTAGTCTTGACGTCCAATTTTAGAAGACCAAAATGATAACCATTTCCAAACACGTCCCGAGCGGACTGTCCTAACTCACTATATGTTGGTGGTGACATTTTCTGTTGATAAAAGAGGCAGAATGCTTTTTTTAAAATAAGAAAAGTATTTTTTTTGTGATAAATATTTTATTTTATTCCAATTTCGTAGAAAGTATTAATTTTTAAAGATGATAAGTCCGATTATATACCTCAATAATTTTTAAAATCTTGCCAAGTTAAATATTAATAAAAATAGAATTGTGGGAAGATGAATTTGAAAAAGAAATGTTCCGAATTCCAAAATTAATATTTTAAGAATATTAAACTATTGGAAATGCTAAAAGCATGCTAATTATGAGCTATCACATTGTGCACGAATTATTTTTTGATTATGCACAAAACGAGAATTAGAATATCGTAACCAAAGTAGAAAAACATTCAAATATCTAAACAAAGTATATAAATAAAACAATATATGAATCCTTAAATCAGTCATCACAGTACCTATTGGAGTTAAAAGAAGTGAATGAAATGAATGAATAGAGGAAAAAAGGTGAATAAATTTCGATACAATTTCTTTTGGCACTCGAACAAAACTAGAGGGTGAGGACAAAAAAATATGATTTTGAAAAATAAGGGCCACTCTAGTGGCCATCCGAGATTCAAAAATAATTGCAACTCATTTTCTGGGGTTTAAAAAAATGTTCCCAATCATTTAAATTTTAAAACTCAAGCTCTCAAAACTGAATTTGTAATTTGAAGTACCTATGCAAATACGAATATCTAAAACAAATCTAATGCGGAACGATTTTACGTCTGATCTTTGAATCGTTTAAAATTGAAAATAAAAAATAAAACTCTCGAAATAAAAAATATATAAAATTGTACGTATAATTCAAAAGTAGAGGCCATCAAAATTGAACAATATTTTTTTCGAGGTCGTCACATAGAAAGCAAATTTTAATTAAACATTGAAACACTGAAAACTTTTCAACTTTTAAGACTTTGAATTTAGAATTGACTCATTTATAAATAACCTTAAAGGCCTTCAATTGGAAATTGTACTCATTTATAAATTTTTAATCTAAAACCAATTAATTTTTAACGCTTGCAATTTAATTATTTCACCAATTAAGACTTTCAGTTGAATATTGTACAATTTTGAACAATGTGATTTTCAAACAATGTGGTTTTTGATGCAAAACATTTTTAATTTTTCAATCCAAAAATTGTTTGAAATTGAACGCTTTGTATTTGAAATTGTTCCTTGCAATCTGAAGTAAAATTTTATCATACCATTTTGAAAGATTCAATTCATAATTATTCAATTTTACATGCTACTATAGTTTAAAATTGTGTAATTTGTAAAGTATCAAAGTAAAATTATAAAATTTTTAGCATAGAATTTCAAATTAAAATTGTACAATAACGTTCAAATTCATATTTCTTTAATTTCAAATACTCCTGATTTAAAATTGTTCAGTATTAGAATTTTAATCAGGAATTTTTGATTTTCATCGTTTGGAAATAATAGTTATTAAAGTATCAAAAGGCTTCAATTTCTAATTCTGCAACTTTGAACGATTTCAATTTAAAACCAAGCAATTTGAAACTTTAAATCTAAAATTATTCAACACTCATTAAAGCTTTCCATTTGAAATAAATATGCAGAATCTTAAAGGGTTCAATTTCAAAATCTTGAAAATTCAATTTCTTCACAAATATTGCAGGCCTTAAACGTAATATTACTCAATTATTAAGCTTTTCAATTTGAAACTGTCCAATCTTTACTACTTGAATTTCAAATGATTGAATTTGCAAAAATGTGATAAATCTAGAGACGGGTTCAAACAACAATTGTTGAATTTCAAATACTATAGATTCGAAATGATCTAATGTGTCATGTTTCGAGCTAAAATTATTGAATTTTAAATGTTACGAAAGAAAAATTCTTCAACTAATAATGTCTTTATTTTTAACATATATACCTTTGAGAAATTAAAATTTTATATCTAACAATGTTGTATATATTTCAAATTAAAAATATTACATTGGAAACTCTTTCAATTTGAACCATATTCTGAACAGGAGGCATATTTTCAATTTTTGAACCTTCGGGATTTAACAATTAAAAATTACGAGACTTAAGAAATTCAAATTGTTAAATTCAAGCCTTCAAAATTATATAGCTTTACAATAATTAGTCTTTAAAAGGTTTAAAATAGGTGACAAAAGGTGAATAGGTGACCCTCTGTGATGACTGCTAAATGACAAATTAAAAAAAAATGATACAATCGAGTTTCGAGGCTGAAAATATTTTCCACTGTCAAACAGGATAAAACCGCCAAAGAAACTAGAATCACTAAAAGCGTTTGCATGACTTTAATTGACCAATTTCTTCGCCCAGATAATTCGCAAGTGTTCCCGAAGCTCACAAGCCGTACCTAAAAATTAAATCCGACTACTTCCTACCTGGTTATAAAAGGTATCAAATTATCAATAAAAATTATCGGATAAACTGGAAGTAATACAATTACGATTCGCTCAAGCTTAAGTTCCCAATTTAAACTTAAAACCTCCCAAAAAACTTTACTGAAATATTAAATACGAATGGAAATGAAATATTTCGCATTTTGCCACTGGACAATATCACCCGAATGCACAGTGTGGCAGAATCCTCAAAATGCGGCCAAAAGTCTTAAGCTAATTGAAATGTAACGAAAAGGCAGTTATTATATATGTTTCTGAAGTCGCTGATTCCGAATTCCGCATTAAAAATGCAAAATTCGAAATTTCGGATGCACACGGTTTCCACACAGTCACTTTTAGACCATTTTTTTCTCAAATCACTTTTTAGTCACTTTTTAAACTGAAAATATCACTTCAGTCACTTTTCTTTCAATAAATTTTGACAGAGAACCCAAGGTTTAACCATTACTGAATTCAGTTCTATACCTGTTTCTGAATTTTCTTGAATTCTTTTGAATTCCTCTGAATTCTACTGAATTCATTTGGATTCTATTGAATTTATCTGAATTCTTTAGAATTCCCATTTATCTGAATTCAATGGATTTTTTTTGTTGGATTTCAACATTTTTTTTTTGCATTCAAATGAATTATTTTAAATTTGAGTATCTTGAATTCTCTACAAAATCATCTTGAATTCGTATGAATTTCATCCATTTTTCTTGAATTCCCTTGAATTTTTCTAAATTAACTCCAACCTTAAAGAAATCAATAAATTTTTAAAATATTTTTGAATTGTTTTCAATTACTTGAGTTTTGTGGAAATTCACCTTGAATTTTTATGAATTTTCTCGAATTCTTGTTATTTTCCTTCAATTCTCCTAATTTCACTAGAATTTAATTTATTCATTTTTTTTACTTTTGGATTTTTTTTCAATTTACTTAAATTCTGTTGGATTTGCCCTGAATTCTGTTCATTCCCGTTTTACTCAATTCAACGGAATTTTTCAAATTTTCACATTCTCATTCCAAATGAGAAGGTATTAGCTTTATGTAAAATTTGGCTTCGTCGGGTTTCATCGAATCTCCACGTTTTGAGACCCCCTGAGTCAGAAAAAAAGATTTTTACGAAGGTGTCTGCCTGTCTATAGTCTGTAGCCCGTAATATCGTCTAGGACCGATAACTTTCGAAAGACTGATCAGATTGGATTGAGCTTTGGCACGATTATTTAAGTACCAAAAAGAAAGGACAAGTTCGTTAATCAACCATTTTTGACCATCGGTTCTGGTTTTATCCATCCCAAATGCTTTTAAAAAAATTAAAAATTCAATTTTCCGGCCAAACTATGCAAGATACAAAAAAATGTTAAAAGCAAAATTATTCATCTCAAAAAGATCTGCAAATTTTCTTGAAACAATTTTTTGATAAGATACGCAGTTTTTGTTTTGGGCGTGCAAAATATTATTAAAAATTCAATTTTCTAGCAAAATTATGCGAGATGCGAAAAAAATTATAAGAAGCAAAATTGTTCTTCTCATGAAGAACTACAAATTTACTTGATACCATTTTTTCATAAGACGCATAGTTGTTTTAATCGTGAAAAATGGTAATAAACATTAAAAAATCCATCAACAAAACAAAATTTAACAAAATAATTCGTTGGGCCAATAAAACAGGTTTGGTTTAATAACTAGAATTTTGTTGTGAGAACAAAAACAGTTCAACAAAACGGTTTTGTTGCGATTAGCAAATTTTTGTTCTCAGTGCATGCAGAAAATCGAGCGCGAAGCGCGAGTATCATGATGAGAATGTGTTCCTTAAGACCGATAGAGCCTCAAGTAAATTAATTTCCTTTTTCATTTGAAATAGAAAACAAATCTAAACATCATTTTAAAAGTAGGAGTTCCGAAAATTTTGTTAATGTGAACTGCTTTGTACGTATTACACTGCACATTAAACCGAGCACGAAGTGCGAGGACCAAAAATATCTGAGCGCAAAGCGCGAGGTTCATTTTAGAGTATCTAATCCACAATATAATAAAAGAATATAAGAATTAAATTTGGTTTAATTCACTCAAATTCTTATGAATTACATCAAAGTATCTTGAATTTCCTTAAATTCTTCTAAATTCACTCCCATTTTATAAAAATCAATGGAATTTCTTGGATTTTTTCCAATTCATTAGATCTTTTTTTAACTTAATTTCAATCGTTTTGAATTAACTCTAAATTCTTATGAACTTATCCTGGATTCGTTAACATAAACCTGTAATTCCGATAAATTTCACTGAATTCTTTTGAATTCAAAAGAACATGAGTCACATTATTATTGCACATTAGTTACTTTTTTTCAAAAGCTTCGCTAATACTCTCTAAATCTTCCTCATCAGTACTGCTCAAATATCATTATAATTAATTAATAAAATTCTCAATTTAAGCGTAGTAGGCGTATACGAAAAGAAAATTATTCATTAAGTTAATCAAATGTTTAGGATGTTTAAAAATACATGTTAAAATTTTTAAAGGTTAAATAATATCAAAATTTAAATAAGGAATGAATTTTGATATTATGCATTAAATGATTTACCTTAACTGAGTGTAAATTCACTTTAGCATTATACAAAATCTACAGTTTTGATATTAAAAATGTAATTTTACAACAACATTTTTTGAGCATTTTTTTAAAACTCATAACATATGCTCTCGCTGTATGACTTGCGGACACATTTTTAAATTAAAATTATTCCACAAAGGTGTTAAAACTGGATATAGAAAATCTGCGAATACATAACTATTATAGGGTCGTGTTTCTTTGGCTGAAAACGTGTTAAAAGTGAGTGCTAATTACAAATATTTTGCCACATGATTGACTGGTTATATTAGAATGTAATTTTAAGAATTTTAAGTTTATATGGTAAACATAATAAATAGGGCTTTAGTCCGTGTTTGACGATTCTGCTCCACTGTTGAATGACCCAATTCAGGTAACCTTCAAATTCATAATTAATAAAAATTGCAAGAAATCAAAAATCAGGATGAACCGCGAAATTATTAAAGATTTTATTCAAGAAATGGAAAAAATGTCGTGTTATAATCAAATTCTCGGTAAAAATCACTCGCTTTATGAATTTTATTGGATAGAAAGCACTATAGAGAAAGCAATATTGACCTGGTATTACATAAGTCATAAGTCGACAGTTTCAGTCCATCGGAGCAAGTAGATTTTCTAACCTAAGATGAAGGTTGATATCAAAGCAAAAAAAAATCAATGAAAAGACTTGAGACAAATTAGGAATCTTATTTTTGATCGAGCTTTTGCCTCAGGCATTAATCCGGCGAAGGTCAGTCAACGGCAGACGACATCGTCGTCGTCGTCGCGAGCTATGCATGCCGGCGCCCGAAATTTTCGACTGAAGTGAATTTCTTCATTTTTGGCTTTGCCAATCAGCAAAATGAGCAACTAAGTGTCGGAGATAAAAATAATTGGGCAATCTACTTACGCTTTTATTTAAGAAGCTTGGATCACGAAGAAACAACGACTTCGGCAAGGAACAGTTTGGCGAAACAGACCACCAACCAAGGAGACGAACTAAGACGCATGCGCCGGAAGTCCCTAACCAAGAAGACTTCTTTATTAGTTTTTATTTTTTTGCCAAGTCCCGTTAAAATTCTTGGGAATAAATAAGTGGTTTGATAATTTTCGATTTTATAAGTTCCAAATATGGAATGAGTTGTAAAGTTTTTGAAGAATTATGTCAAGTCTAGAGTGTTTTAGTGCCAGGTAAAAGACAAAGACATTTCCGATTTCACAGCTGTTTTAAATTTTAGTGTTAGATTATTTTTAGAATTTTAACTTAAGTGTGAGAGTTTTCATAGTTCAGAATTTAATGGAGGTTAAATTTAATAAGGTGGAGTGAGAAGTAGATTTGTTTTTGAAGGTTAGGAAGATTTTTGGAGTAGTGAGAAAAAATGGGTGGTTTTTAAATTTGGAAGGCGGGAATTCAAGCACTACGTGAGTCTTTTTGAAATAATTTTGGTAAATGAAAACAGTATTTTAATTGAAAAGTCTACTAGTTGCAAAATTGAAAATTGGAAACGTTCTAAATAGACAGGGGGTCAACTAATTTTCGCCCACCAAATTCCCGGTAATTTCCCGATTGTAAATATCAAATCTTCTCTTATTAGAAGCACGAATAAGAAATATCTAACATAAGGTTTTGCTATGTGTAATATTTATACATTGCGATATCTTATTATATTTAAACAAAATAATATTTTTGTAATTTATGGTGTCTAAAACTCACAAAAGAATATAATACAATTTCGATGTCTTAATTATTTATGCAGATTTGGTTAACATAAAAGTTGTTATTATTTAAAAACATATCTTTGGTTAATTATTTTGATATTTTAATTGGTAAATAATTCTTAGATATAATTCTAAATTTCTTTCGTATCCGCATTTCAAATAAATTCACAAATATTTCAGAAGATTTAAAATCTTTTCACAAAAATTTCAGAAGATTTTAAATCTTTTCACAAAAATTTCACAAAGATTTGAAAGATTGGTTAATAATCATTAGATACAATTCAAAATATTTTGAAGATTTCGCAAAGATTTCAAATATTTCAAAAGGTTTTAAATATTTTAAAGATTTTGCAAAGATTTCAAGCATTTCAAACATTTCACAAAGATTTCAAAAACGTTTCAAATGATTTCAGAAGATTTCCAAGATTCCGAAAAAATTATGAAAGATTTCAAACATTTCAAAAGATTTAAAAAAATTGTCAATCATTTCACAAAGATTTCAGAAGATTCTAAATCATTCCACAAAGATTTCAAAAGATTTCAGAAGATTTCGCAAAGATTTAAAAATATTTCCAAGATTCCGTAAAGATTTCAAAAGATTGTAAATCATTTCACAAAGATTGCAGAAGATTTTAAATAATTTCACAAAGATTTCAGAAGATTTAAGAAGGTTTAAGAAGATTTCCAAGATTGGTATTCTAACTGGTAAATAATTAATAGATACAATTCAGAAGATTTCCAAAAATTCAGAGATTTCAGAAAGATTTCAAAGATTGGTAAATAATTCCTCGATATCATTCAAAACATTTGCAAGATTTCGCGAAGATTTCAAAAGCTTTCAAAAGATTGTAAATTATTTCACAAAGATTTCAACAAAATTTGAATCATTCTAAAAGATTTCAGAAAGGAAGCAAAACTATATACAAATATTTCACAAAATAAATTTTCAACCAATCTTGATTTAATACCCGGAAATAATCTACAAAGTTATTAAAAAATATCACTGAATTATATGTCCTAATTTAAAAAATACAACATAAAGTTTATTTTTAAAAATCGATATTTTTAAGAACGTTCAAAAAAATATGCAAGGATTCAAATTAAAAAGGCCTGCGCAAAAAATTAGACTTTCATAAACATTAATTATTAATTATTATATCTCTTAGAGAATTCCGTTTGTTCAGAGCTAAAACATTGTTCTCAATTGTTATAAAATTTTTGAAAAGTTATAATTCTGAGTACTATTTAACCATATTTATTAAAATTCTTTAATTTATTTAATCCATTTTAAAATTTAAATAATAACGTTCCAAATGGAACATTTTCAAATTCAAAATTTGAACCTCATGTTGTACAATCTCAAATTTAAAGCATTTGGAAATCATTTTTTAATTAAATAAGTTTGAAATCGAATAACTTTGAATTCAAAATTTAATAAATTGAAATTTTAAGCGTTTAAAATTGAACAATTTTGAATTAAAACTGTTCAAAATCTAGTAATTTTAAATTATAACATTAAAAATTTGTTGGTTCCAAAATTAAAGCACAGAGAATTCTACAATCTTAAAAATAAAATCATATCAGGGATCATAGCGGTTCAGTAGTTCAATTTTAGGTAAAAAGGGGGATTTTTCCGAAAAAAGATGATTAAAAGGGATTTATTACTAGAAACTTTTTATTTAGCAAGTTTTGGAGTCATTTTTTGTGTCTTTAACATTTTTTTTAGATAGCTTTTAAAAATCTGTTAAACGCTTCAGCATTTTCTGCTGATAAAAATACGTAAAAAAATTCGAAAAGATCAAACATTGAAAAATAGATAAACAGAATTGAAAAAAATGCTCATGTTTGAATTTGTTTAAATGTATTTTCCTAAGTAAGATAGAAAGAAATAATTTTAAAAGCACAAACATTACTATTTGAAAAGTCTACTTCTTCTGTTTTTGCATCCTTGGACTTACATTTTTTGAAAATGTATTTTTATCAGTTGAAAGCTTTCAGATGTTTAAAACATTTTTGAATCTTAGCTAACAAAAAAGCTTGCAGTGTAAAAAAAACAAAATTTAAAAAATATTATTATTCACGAAAGTAACAATACTACGGAGATAAGAATTTTTTCAAATACGCTGTTTGCTAACATGTAAAACCAAACCATATCATTTTCCACTTTTCCTCGTAAAATACAACTGTTTTTGGTGGAAGAGTCTACTATTATATTTTTGGTTGAGAATTCTTCTTTTGAAAAATTTTATTATTTGGTTGAAAATTAACTTTCTTGACGAAGATTAACATTTTCAGGTTGAAAGTTTAACTGTTCTGTAGAAAATTCGTCTTTTTGGTAGAATTCAGCATTTTTTATTTAAAATTAAAATCTTTTTTGTTTGAAATATCAATTATTACATTTTTCATTGAGAATTCGTCTTTTTTTATTAAAAATTCAACTACTTGGTTGGAAATTCATTTTTTTGGCTAAAATTCCACTTTTATGTTAAAAATTGAAACCTTTTTTGGTTAAAAGTTCAACTACTTGAATGAAAATTAAACAATTTGGTTGAAATTTTTTTTTCTTGACTGAAAAATCTTTCTTGGTTGGAAATTCGTCTTTTTTGGATATTCATATTTTTTGGTTAAAAATGCAATTGTTTGGTTGAGAATTCATATTTTTTTGTTACAAATTTAATTATTTTGTTGAAAAGTTATACTTTTTGATTGAAAATTTGTCTTTTTGGGTTACAAATTCAACTATTTTGGTATAAAATTCTACTATTTGGTTAAAATTACACTTTTATGTTGAAAATTCATATTTTCGTGTTAAAAATTAAACTGTTTTGTAGAAGATTCGTCTTTGTGGCTTGAAAATGCAACTATTCGGTTGAAAATTAATCTGTTTTGGTTGAGGACTCAACTGTTTTTTTTTTGTTTAATTCGTCTTTTTTAGTTGAATTCAACTATTTTTTATTTAATATTAATATTTTTTGTTGAAATTTCAACTAAATTACATTTTTTATTGAGAATTTGTGTTTTTTTAATTAAAAATTCAACATTGTAGGAAATATTTGAAATTGGTATCATCAAAGAGAATCTCTTTCAAATAAGCGTCTTGTTTTCTAACCTCTTAAATTTCTGTTTATAATTCTTGAAAAATGAATCGAAACTTTTTAAAGAAGGGGAAAATTGGGTCAAACTTCCCGATTTTAGGTGTTTTAGGGGATTGTTCAAATTTAGGGGGGTAAAGGGGAATAAAAGGGGATGAGGTAAAAAAAAGGACGACTGTGATCCCTGCCGTTCAAAATCGAATAATTTCAAATTGTAACTTTCAGAATTAGACACTTTCAAATTGAAAGCTTTTGAAATGTAACAATTTTGAAATTACATAAAGTAATCACATTTAGAATAAAAACGTTTAAAAATATAATAATTGAAATTTAATAAATCCTTCACACTTTTGCACTTTTTTGTATTGAATTTTTAAAATAAATAAACCCAAAGGAAAATTTATGGAAACGGAACGAAACTTTTGGAAGTTTCTGTACGTTTCGAGAGCCAAAAATATACTCAATTCGGCTCTGAGTCTGAGTACTGACGTGGAAGTCGTGGAACACTCTCGAGTATTGAGACTAAGGTAGCGCAATCTAGATACAAACTTTGGCAAAAGACCCATCTACCTTTTTATTTTTAATAACGCCGATATATAAAGGATCGTCAGACCCGTCTTAGTTTATTTTTCCCAGCGCAACAAAACGTTCCAGTGAATTAAAATTTTTAATAAGAGTGTTATTATTTTCTAATCATGTCTCAAAAAAGTGTATGTTGCATTTTCTATTTGTTACCTAATACTTCTTTCATCTTAAAATTAACTAAAAAAGTAATATAACCAGATTAGAAACTAACCCTAACTTTTAAAAAGATAGGAAACCCCATATCATTTTACGAGAATTTTTGTTAACAATTATAGGATTTATTTAGATTTTTATTTAAATATGGAAAAATCTATTCTTTTTTTAAAATAAATCCCATAAATTTACAAATGGAAAAATAATTTAACTGCCAATTTCTCTTGATGCAATTTATGGTTTCTGTGGTTTATATATAGATTGTGTGACATATAAGAAGATACTGCATCAAGATCGAAGTTTTATCTGAAACGATAAATTGTTTTTGTTTCTAATTTTCCTTCTTTTTAGGCAAATGGACAAGGATCTCCCGAAAAGTATCAAGTTCTTCAAAATGAGCAAGTGGGAAGGTAAATATAATTTTTCTTTTCGAGTATAAATATAATTATTAAAGATAAAATTAATTCAAAGAACATATTTAAAATGAAAAATTCTTTTTTGAAAGAGAAATCATTTTCTTCAGTGAAATATTATTAATGAATAATTTAAAATTTATAAAGATACTTAGTTGCAAGTAAGGATTTGGAAGCTGGAGAAGAAATATTATCAGAAACACCTTTTGTCGTTGGACCGAAGGCTTTTACATATCCCTTGTGTCTTTCTTGTTATTCTCCCTGGCCACGACTTCCTGACACCCAACCACTTTGCTCCAAGTGCCGTTGGCCAGTTTGTGGTTCAGAATGTGAAAGCCATCCTCATCATAAAAATTATGAATGCCAGGTTTGTCCCAATTAATCTTTTTTTCTAAAAATATCAAAAACGAAATTTAAAGGATCATCAGAAACAAGAAAAATTCTTTCATTATTTCAAAATGCCAATTAGGATTCTAAAATGTGAATAAAAATAAAAGTCAAATATGAAGAATTGTTTAATCTGGCAAAAAACATGGCTTATATTAAACTATTTCAATTCATAAACAGGTTTTTGCTGAATCGGGTGAAAAATTTAATGTCTCTGAAGCCCTGAATGAAAATTTGCAAACTGGAGTTCCACAATTGGAATGCATAACACCACTCCGATTGCTTTTGGCTTCAGAAAAAGATCCTGAAAGATGGAATAAAGAAGTGAAAGACATGGAGGCACATAATAAAAAAAGGAGCCAACAAATACAATGGAAAGCTGATCATGTCAATATTGTCGAGTATTTGAGAAATCGCTTGAAACTAACCAGGTGAAAATATCTTTTGAGAGTTTATCTCACATGATAAAATATTTCAGATTTTACAGTAATTTATTTTTCGCACCGAGAAAAAAAAACCTAGTTTAATTTAATTGATTTCAACAATTTCCTTCTACAGGTTTTCAGAAGCGGAAATTCAGACAGCTTGTGGAATTCTAGAGATTAACACCCACGAAATTCGTACAAAAAAAGGATATCCAGCACGAGCTCTTTATCCAAAAGTTTCCTTAATGAATCACAATTGTGTTTCTAATACAAGCCACGGTATTTCTACAACTGATTACAAGTAAGAAGAAAATTATTATTTTTTAAAAAGTGATAGAATCTTCCAAATCAAAATTTTTCTTCAGAAAAGTAATTCATTACTTATATTTGTTTAGAGTGTGTTTGAGAACAAGTACAAAAGTTCCAAAGGGTGGCGAATTATTTGGAAGTTATACTCATTCTCTGCTTCCAACAATGTTGAGGAGAGAACATCTACTCGAATCAAAACATTTTTCCTGTGCTTGTAACAGATGTTCAGACCCAACAGAATTGGGAACTCATATGTCTTCTTTAAAATGCAGCAAATGCGATAATGGAATCGTTGTGCCTTTGGATTCTTTAGGTAAAAAGAAATAAATAAATAAAATTATTTCTTAATTTAATTACATTTTAATTTGATAAGTAATCAATTCGGAAAATAAAGTTAATTATTCAAGTTTAGAGAAGAATATAAATCTTGATTTAATCTAAGTGAAATTTCTTTATTCAAGTTTTTTTTTCAGGGATAAGATCAAAAGTTGAGGACATGCATTTAAAAGCCTTAAGATTAACAAAATTTTTAATTAAGTATTTTCACATTGAAACATGAATAATTTATGATTAATATGTTTAAAGTACAATTTTCAAAACGAATTCCAAATAAATAAAATTAATAATAATATCATGATTTTCCAGATTGTGAAAGTACTTGGAAATGTACACACTGTGAATTTACAACGAGTGGTCCAGCAGTCTTGAAAGTATTTAGAATTATTCAGTCAGATGTAGAAAATGCTGAAATGATTAGTGGAGCTGAAGGAGCAGATGCTGTTCACCAAAGAGAAACTATCATTAAAAAATATCACTCTGTTTTGCATCCTCGTCATGCGTTTCTGACAATGTTGAGGTATTAAAATTAACTTTTAATTTCAAATTTATACTTCCATTTAGGTAATACAATTTTGATCAAAATCGTTTTTCACAGGTTTTCCTTGTGCCAAATGTACGGGCGTGTAGAAGA
Organism: Melikaiella ostensackeni; assembly: GCA_032362435.1. Lineage (NCBI taxonomy): Eukaryota > Metazoa > Arthropoda > Insecta > Hymenoptera > Cynipidae > Melikaiella > Melikaiella ostensackeni. Next base: position 13,546,413 of record JAUMHM010000086.1, read on the forward strand.
GTACTTTTTGGATGATTTGCCAGATATTTTACTGGAACATAAAATCGAAATGTGCAGATTATTACTTCAAGTTCTAGATGTGGTGGAACCTGGTTATTCTCGATCAAGAGGTACTAACAAAAAATCAATATTAGATCATTTAAAAACAACTTGGAGTTCAGTTCGAAGATTCAAACATTTTTTGACCAAAATTTTTGTTCTGAATCTAAACTTTATTTCTGTAATCTGAAGTTTCATTTCATCCTGAACAACAAATTTTACTTTTTACAGGAATGATCTTGTACGAATTACACGCACCCCTTTTGTTTTTGGCTAAAGGACAATGGAATTCCGGTACAATTGACAATGCGGGTCTAAAATCAAAAATGACAGAAGCTGCAACTGTTTTAAAAGAAGCAGCCACGATTTTGAGTTTGGAGCCTAAAGATACACCAGAAGGAGAAATTGGTATTGCAGCCAAAGAAGCCTTGGTTCAGTTGGAACAATCAATCAGCGAATTATAAAATATAAATTACTCAGCTCTTAATCATCGTCAATACGTTAATTATTTGTACGAGAATTTTTATTTAATCTGCAATGTTGCTTTTGTATCTCTTTCAACTACTTATATATTTTATATGTATAATTTATTTATTTGCATGTAAATCTGATAAAATTATATATTTGTAGAGTCCAGTATTTAATAAAAGATGTTAAGTTTTATCGATTATCTTTTCTTATTCAAAACTGAATATAATTTTATTTTTAAATCTATAAGTAAAGATACATCTAAATTAGAACTTCTAAAATTGTAAAAGATCGAATTACGTAATAAGATAGAACGTATATACTATTTAAAAACTTTTATTAGGATAAGAATAAAAAAAGGCTTCTCGAAGTGATTTATAATTAGCAACATTAATCAATTTATATAAAAATAGATAAAATATGTATACAAAAAAAAATAATCTATTTATATAATAGATGTGATCTATTACTTCTTTTTCTACGGTCTAAGAAGATTCTGGTCTTGTAGCACTTGATTCTATTAATATCGAAGTGAGCGCCCTGACTGCCAACAAGTGTAGTACTAACATTTCACAAACGCTAAACCAATTAATAATAAACATTTCAAAAGAATTCTAAAGTTTACAAAAACAGTTATCAATTTTCCAGTCTTTATGATAAGTCAAAATAAAATCATATTTAGTGTTTACCCCCCTGATTTCATTTTTCGAAAGAACCTACGAACGTGGAATTGAATTATGTCAACAAATAAAAATTCTAAAAGTCCTGTCACATCGGTTATAAAATATAATATTTGCCACTCAGAAAATCTTGGAAGGTACGTATCAATTTTATATCAAAGAAAAAAATGATTTCGAATTTTTTTATGGAATATAGTCTAAATTTCTAGTAAAAGCGAAGAAATAATTCTTTTATGTTTTCAAATACAGAATTTGAATGCATGGTTTAATTATTCTAGATATTTAGTAGCAGCAAGAAACATCTCAGCGGGTGAAGTCATAATTCGAGAAGATCCCGTGGCTGTCGGGCCGGCGACTTTCAATAAATCTTTTTTATGTTTTGCTTGCTTGAGACTTCTTTCAGTGCCTGATAAAAAATCCCATTATATTTGCTCGAAGTGCAATGTGGCCACACTATGCGGTCGCATCTGCGAGGTAAATAGAAAAAAATGTATTTATATGAGTTCTATAAATTATTTATTAATTAAATTTTTTATTGCAGAATTCGGTAGGCCATCATTCAGAAAATGAATGCAATATTCTAAAAAGCAACAGGAAATTCTGTATAGAAAATATGCCACAAATTATTGGAATTCTGATACACATTCGACTGTGGCTTATAAAATTAAAAAATCCTAACTTGTGGGAAGAAATAGAAAAAATGGAGAATCATATCAATGAAAGGAGGAATACGGAATTGTGGAAAGATAGAGAAGAAAATTTCGTCAAAGTTCGCAAAAGATAAATAAACTTATTTCTGTAAATTATCTAAAATTAACAAATATAATCTTTTAGGTTTTTAGAAGGATGTTATTAATTCCGGAAAGTGACGAGAATGCGGGAGACTTAGTGCAAAAAATTTGCGGTATTTTGGATGTAAACTCGTTTGAACTGAGATCTCCAGGAGGTCTCGGTGAGTCTCTCCTTCGTGGGCTTTACCCAAAGACTTCATTAATTGCTCATGACTGTAGAGGAAATACACACATAACTGTCGACGATAAATTTCAACTCACAGTTTTCGCAAGTCTACCTATTCAAGAAGGGGAGATTATTTATTTCAACTACACTTCCTCCTTATCGGTTAGTCTTGTCGATTTAAAATTATTATTTTTTTATTATTTTTATTATTATTAAGTCATTCGGAATTCTAGGGTTCAGCAGAACGAAGAGAACATCTTCGAGAAGGAAAATATTTTGAATGTAAATGTCCTGCATGCCTAGATCCTTTCGAAGGAGGCTCTCATCTCAGTTCAATTGTGTGTCCAAGATGTAGAAAAGGTTACTTGGCAGTAAAAGATCCCTTGACAAGTAATCCTTATAAAAAAGAAACCATGTGGCAGTGTCAAGTCTGTGAAAGATTTTTTCATGGATGTTTAATCCGAACAACTTTGGAAATAACGAGGGCATTGATAAACGAAGTCGAAGAGACTGATATCAAGGTCAGAATTAATTTCAATTCTCATAACAAAAAATTGAAGATCAATAGATATTGTATTACATTAATAAAATGTTTTTTTGTATTTCTTGCAGATACTAGAGAATTTGTTGAAGAGATTAGCCAAGACTTTCCACACGAATCATTTTCTGGTATTGAGTCTAAAACAGAAATTACTGACTGAATATAGAAGAGAATTAACTTCCCCTAATCCCCAGAAGAAAACTTTATTACGAATGTTGGATCTTTGCAGAGAGATATTTAGTGTGTTAGAAATTGTCGAACCGGGAATTTCGAGGCTTAAAGGTATGGATAATTTATTTGTAAAAATTTCCGAAGTTTGAATTTTTTGAATTGCAAAAAAAAATTTAACATTTTTTTTAGGTATAATGCTGTATGAAATGCATTTTCCTGTGGCTATCTTAGCAAATCGTGCCTATGCAGCTCACGAAATTTCCTCTCAGGATCTCATTTTAAAATTAGAAGAAGCAGAGGGACTTTTGAAAAAATCTCTGAAAATGCTACTTTTGGAACCAGCAACGACTCCAGAAGGAATGTTGGCTAAAAGAGCTATTCAAGAACTCAAAATTTTGATTAAAAATATACAAGATGTGAAATCTCTTCCGTTGGACGAAACAAATACCAGAAACCATAATAATAAAAGGAATCATTTTCGAAAAAAATGTAGATAATGATGAAAAAATTTGAGAAAGTAATATATGGCAAAGAATGACGATTGTCGAAACTTTAATATTCAGGCCTTACAGCAATAAATGAAAAAGTACTTTTTTCGATAGAGAAACGCCCGAGTTAAGATGTTTTTCCTATTCGCATTTAGGAAATTAAATTTCATATCAGATTTGTTGAGTATGAGGGGTAAAATCACCTAAACACACATAACCTAAAAATCTAAAACAATTCTTTCTGATACTTTAAAACAAAGAAGCATTTTCCTTTCAATTTTCCTCTAAATTAAAGACTATTCATAAAACGAGGTTAGATTGCAGAATAGGGGCGTCACCTCTGTTTTGACTTGAAAATTTTTTTTTTCGGTAACAAACGATTAGAATCTTTAATTGAACGATAAATGAAGCGATTTCACGAGGCAAAAGGTTAAAATTATTGTTACTTTTGTTACTACAATGTCCCAAATATGGGTCTGTCACGCTATTGGAATGATCATATTCAACTCACCGTTTAGTTAGAGTTAGGTGCCTTCCCACCCCCTCGAGACGTTGGAAAGGAGTAGGGGTTTTACCAACATTATTTTTGTGACCAGTCAAAGGGGTACTTTCCCGCCCCAAGACACGTTGGAAAGGGGTAGGGATTTGACCAACATTATTTCTGTGACTAGTCTCAGGGATGCCTTCCGGATCCCATGAATCGTGAATTCCGATATCGTGACAGACTTACTTGCTCTTGATTGCGACAAAATTACACAACTGTCACTCTTTATTAATATATTTTATACTTTAATGATTGCAAATCATTTCGTAATTTACAAATTATAATTCAACACGTACTTTTTATATAAATTTACAATTCACCAAATGACACGTAATAAAACTGAAAATAATTCGTTTCAAACTCAAGGAACTCCTGATTTGTTTAACCGGAAGCGATGTCAATAAAAACCGTCATGGCGGCCTGCGGGTTTTGACAGTTTCTGTTGATGCTGTTGATTTGACCAAATCTGAGAGACTTTAACAAATTAAAATAAAGGATAGTTAAATTTTACTTCTATTTCTGATAAAATACAACCCCTTTTTGTTAAGTCAAAAATTGTTTATAACAGAACATGAAATAGTTGGTAGGTAACAATGTACTTTTAACACATTTTTGTTTCATCAGAATGAGAGTGACCGAACATAACCTCTTTAAACTCTTTTTCATATAATCAAGTAAAATAAAATAGAATATTCACTTTTTAGTGATTTTTGTGAGTTGTAATTTGATAACTATAGTTCACACTATCAACAAAAAGAGTCGTCAGTCCGATTTATTAAATCATTTCAAATTGTTTTTATCGATGTTATGTTTCATCGGATTGTATAACTTCATAATCTTTCTTTTGTTATTATTTGATTACAGCTATAACAAATCAGGCCAACAATGACCGATCAAAGTGTTATAGGAATTTGCATTTTAGTTTTTCTAGCTTTAATATTTAATTTCTCGTTACATCGCATCGATGAAGGACACGTCGGTGTTTACTTTCGAGTGAGTATTGCATAATTTTTTCATTTTTTATTGGGATTTTATAAGAGGTTTATCTGGGATATTCCTAGCTAATGAATCATTGTTAGTGAAGATAAACCTACATCAATAATAAATCTGAAGATTGTTTACATTCTTATCATTCAATGAGAGGTCTTTAAACTCTCAATATTTACATTTAAAAAAAAAATAGATTTTCTGTTTCTATTAATGTGTAATTTAATTACTTTCTGATTAAAAATTAATCATTTTAAATTAAAAGCCTTAAAATGATTGAAAACGTGTATGGGTGAAAATTGTAAAATTGAAATTGTTCGATTGTGAATTGAATATAAAAAAGTATCTCAGAGCATCATACAATTTTTTTTCTATTTATATTAATTATATAATAAGTGTACGAATAAGTATTTTCGAGATGAAGAAGTACGCTCGTATTTTATAATTATATTTTTTTGCATTTAATCACAATCTTTCGAGATAAACCATTGACGATATTTTGTAAATAAAAATAACAATCAGATCAGCTTCTCGTAGCTGAAAATTATAATTTAATAATTTTTTTAACGATACAATTAATTAAGCAAATAATTACCAAAATACATTGATTATTATTTTGATATTTTCACGCCCTTAGTTACTATATAATTTTTTTTTAAATAAACACAATGTAGGGTGTCTACTAACCGCGAAAACTGGGAATTATTGGGAATACAAATTCAAACTGGGAATAACATTTAAAGTTTTCGAAAATGTGCTATTTTTTATTAATTGTTATAACAAGACAAATAAATTAAATTTTTAAAATAAATATGTTAAAAAATAGTACCGCAAACCGGGGCTAAGCGGCGCATTTGTGGGGAAAGCGCTGCATACTTAATTCTGTATTTAAAACGCGATAATGCTTTTTCTACGTTTTTTAATTGAAGTTTTACAATAAATTGTTAGTTACAATCATTTATATTTTTTACCTAGAAGAAGCAACTATATCATTCAGAATAGCAGAATCAAGGGTGCGCCGCTTTCCCCTACATGCGCCGCTTAACTCCGGTCTACGGTATTCAGGAATTATAATATTTCAAAATTTCTATAACAATGGTATTCTCTAAGAGATATAATTATTATTGAATATTATGAAATTCTACTTTGTTGCCCAGACCTTTTTAATGTGAACCCTTTCATAATTTCTTGAATGTTTTTAGAAATATCGAAATTTAAATCTTTTGAAATCTTTGAATTTTTTGTGAAATATTTTACAATCTTTGGAAATCTTTTTACTTTTTTGAAATCTTGAGAAACCTTTGTGAAATGATTTACAATCTTTTGGAATCTTTGTGAATTTCTTTGAAACGCTTGAAATCTTTTGAAAACTTTGCGAAATGTTGAAAATCTCAAATTTTCTGAATTATATCTAAGAATTATTTACCAATCTTTGCGAAATCTTGAAAATCTTACTGAAATGTTGAAATCTTTGCGAAATCTTGGAAATATTCTGATATCTCTTGAAATGATTAAAAAGCTTTGTGAATTTCTTTGAAATGTTTGAGATCTTGACGAAATCTTCTGAAATCTTTGAAATCTACGTGAAATTTTGGAATCTTTGAAATCTTTCTGAAATCTTGGAAATGTCTTGAAATCTTCTGAATTATATGTAAGAATAATTTGCCAATCTTTGAAATCTTTCCGAAATCTTCTGAAATCTTTTGAAATCTTTGTGAATTTCTTTGAAATGTTTGAAATGTTTGAAATGATTGAATCTGCGAAATCTTTGAAATCTTCTAAACTCTTGGAAATCTGAAATCTTCTGAATTATATCTGACAATTATTTACCAATCTTTGCGAAATTTTTAAAAGCTTAGTGAAATCATTAAAATCATGTGAAACTTTATGAATGTTTGTGTATACTTTTGAAATCAAATCTTCGAAATCTTTGCAAATCTATGTGAAATTATTTACAATGTTGTGAAATATTTTAAAATGTCTGTGCATTTTTTGAAATGTTTGAAATCTGTTGAAAACTTTGTGAATTTTTTTGAAATGCTTGAATATTTGAATCTGCGAAATCTTTGTAATCTTCTGAAATCTTTTGCAGTCTTTGAAATCTTTCTGAATTCTTTAAAATCGAATGATTTTTTAATCTTGGAAATCTTCTGAATTATATCTAAGAATTTATAAAGTTTATAAAAGAAAACAACTGTCATGTTAACCAAATCTGCGCTGATAATTAAGACATCGAGATTGTATTATGTTTGTTTGTAACTTTTAGATAATAAGATATCGCAGTGCATAAGATTATGCATGGGAATATCTTAAGTTAGGTGCGTTTTATTCGCGCTTCTAGCTAGAGGAAATTTGATGTTTACAACCAGGAAAAAACCGAGAAAAACCGGGAAATAACGTGGAATTTTGTGGACGAAAATTAGTATACACCCTGCAATGTCTTGATTGTCCTAATAATATACTTATTTTCGTCATATTTTTTACACTGGAAGTTCATTTTATAAACTAATTCTAATAAAATATCAAATTTTTATGTTTATTTATTAAGATTATATGTTTAGAAATAATTTTCATGTTGCAAAACATTATAATAAAAATAAAATATTACTTTAAGTTTATTAAAAAGCATTTTAAATTAAAAAATAAGTGAAACATGGATTATTTTCCGTTTTGCATTTAACTTCATTTTTTGCAAATAATTTTTGTGTTACTGGATGTCAAAGTTATGCGATAAAAAATTAATTTTTTTAAGGAATATTTTTAGTCTGGATTAACCTATCAATTACGTGTTTCACATTTGAGAAGTGATTATCATAACTATAATTGGAAATGAGAGGAAAGCTTTATTTTGTTATTCTGCAATTAATTCTGAAAAAAATACGTGTATTGATAATTAGATCTGAAGCTTTCTTTTAAAATATATAACGCCATAAATTTAAAAAAGAGGTACTAAGGGACGCGTTACCGCATGTCATTTACTCATTTTCAATTGAATTTATTTTGATACGGAGTAAAATGGCAATAAGTGGCGCATAAGATATTATTGAAGAAAATACGATTGATAAAACCCTGAAATTAAGAAAATTATTCCCCTGAACACAAGCGTATAATACTCCAGGGACATGATGTTGTCATTTTTTTTATTTTCTCCTTTATGCAACATTATACATCGAAGCGTTATAGAAATTTAACAACTATTATGTTTGTTTTTTAAATTTAGGGCGGTGCCTTATTACCTCAAGTAAGTAATCCAGGATTCCACATGATGGTTCCTCTATTAACTTCGTTTCGACCCGTGCAAGTAACTTTGCAAACCGACGAGGTGAAAAACGTTCCGTGTGGAACTAGCGGAGGCGTGATGATTTATTTCGATCGTATAGAAGTCGTTAATATCTTAGATGCAAACGCCGGTAGGTAATTCTGAAATTTCAATCAAACCTTACTTTTACTTATACGTTGTAATTTAGTTTATTTCAAAATTCCTCCATTTAATTTTCAGTTTATAATATGGTTCGAAACTTCACGGCGGATTACGACCGGACCTTGATTTTCAATAAAGTCCATCACGAGTTGAATCAATTTTGCTCCGTTCACACTTTGCACGAAGTTTATATCGATCTTTTCGATCAAATAGATGAAAATCTAAAGACTGCACTTCAAAGGGACTTGAACGAATTAGCACCTGGCTTGAATATTCAAGCCGTTCGAGTTACAAAACCAAAAATACCGGAAGTTATCAGAAAAAACTACGAACTTATGTAAGTAAAGCGACGATGCTTTCGTTATGAGCAAAAATGCACCCAAAGATATAATTTTATATTATTCAAATATATCTTTGTTCTCTTACAGGGAAGGTGAAAAAACAAAGCTCCTAATTTCTGTTCAGCATCAAAAAGTGGTTGAGAAGGACGCTGAAACGGATCGGAAAAAAGCGCTCATAATGGCTGAGAAAGAATCACAAGTCGCAAAAATTCAGTACGAACAGAAAATTATGGAGAAAGAATCGCTTCAACGTATCGCATTCATCGAGGACGAAATGCATTTAGCGAGAGAAAAGAGTCGAGCAGACGCAGACTTTTACCAAACCAAAAGACAAGCTGAGGCAAATAAATTACTTTTGTCCAAGGAATTTTTGGAATTAAAAAAGTACGATTCGCTCTCACAAAATGCGAAAGTTTACTTCGGTCAGGAAATTCCTAAAATGTTCTCGTTTGGAGGCTGCTCGAACGATCCTACTTTAGGTTCGAATACACACATTCCCGAAAAATTAGAAGCCGAATCAGTCAGTGGTAAAACATAATTCCAAAGTAATATATCACTCCAATTGTTACTTAAAATCAGATCCAATTTTCCGAGATGATTTTAAAACATCAAAGCTTTATTGCAAGAAATAATTATTTATAGGACTGTTTTTTTACCAAAGTTTTGAGAGTTTTCATCATAAATATTTAATAGTAAATTCGAATTCCATAATTGGAGATATATTTTTACTATAATATGCATTTTGTTAAAAATATAGATTAAGTGTTTTTTAATTTAATTGAAAAGTAATTTTAAAAATATTAAAGTGTGGGATTTTTGAGATCTGATCAAATATTTCGATTTTTTGTAATGAGACTGAGTCGTGTTGTTACGTGTGTGTATTAATCGTTTGTAAATAGATTATGTAAGTACTTTCGCTTTATTTCTGCCATATTTATGAAATACATATTTTTCATCAGAATTTTTACTTTTTATTCTTCCAGCCTGCAAATTTTAGAAGTTTTTTTGTATACACATTTTGAATTAGGGTGCGGCTAAACCAAGTCTGAATGAAAGTTAAATGCTAATGGAATTTTTTTGTTGATTATGGTTGTCTGTCATCCCACTAACATTTCGAAATAAAAATTAAAATAATCGTTGTGGCCCTTTATGGAAAGAGTCGATTTTAGTATTAATTAATGTGAAATGCAAAGATTTGTCCAAAGAGATGGTAAATGTTGACTAACATTTTTTTATTTATCATATTCCTTTGATATCCTTCGAATATTTAAAGACAAAAATTAAATAATTGATCGAGTTCTTTTATAAAGAAAACTTGATTTTTGTATTTCATTAATTTGAAATTTAAAAATTTTCCCGAAAAGATGCAGTAAATGTTGCCTAATATTTTTTTTCACTGGATTTTTTTATCGCTTATGGTGTTTAGCCACCCCAAAAATATTTTATGACAAGAATGAAAATAATCCGATCGGTCCCTTTTTGCAAAAAGTCGATTCATGTATTTTAAATAATTTTAAATGCAAAAATTTCCTTAAGAGGGTATAGTAAATATTATACATAATTTTATTTTTAATACATTTTTTTATCGATTGTGGTCGTCTGATATCCCGCGAACATTTGAAGATAAGAATTAGAATAATCGATCAGGCCCTTTTTGAAAACAGTCATTTTCTGGATTTAATTGATTCGAATCACAAATATTTTTCTTAAAACACAAAAAAGTTTATTATGGTTGCACACAATTTCACTGTGATTCTCAATTCAGTTACAAGTAATATAGGAAATTTGAAATACTTTCAAAAATGTTTTGCATTTTAAATCAACTAAATCCAAAAAATCTACTTTGTTCAAAAGGGAACCTAGTGAAAAAAATATTAAGCAACATTTATCACATCTTTTTAGGGAAATTTTTGCATTTCAAATTAAACACAAAGATAAACTTTTTTCAAGACGGACCTCGTCGATTATTGTAATTATCATCTTAAGATATTCGTAGGATGCCACAGAAACATTTACAACAACGACATTTATCATACCGTTTTAGGCAAATGTTTGCATTTCACATTAATGAAATACTAAAATCAACTTTTTTCAAAAAGAACACCATCGATTATTTTAATGATCGACTTGAAATGATCGTGAGATGGCAGACAATCATAATTGACAAAAAAATCCCATTAGCATTTAACTTTCATTTAGATATAATTCAACACGAATTACCCAAAAAGTTAAATTGCAATTAAAATTATTTTGAAATCACGCATAATGGGCTGCGCATGCGCATGATACGAAATTGTATCCAAAAATTTTCGTGGGTGTTTCTAACAATTTAATTTCCTGATTATCTTCGAGTGGAATCATAGAAAAGGCTGAAATAATTCTGCAAAATGACAGCGGTAAGCATAGAAAACAATACTGGATGTTTTTTTTCTACTTTCGATTAGTCAGTACAGTTTTAAAGACAAATAAGCAGATTTGGAGGTTATGTGTTTATAAATGCGTTTTAGAGTTTTTGACAGCAGCAAATTTATATTTATTCTTTATAGGAAACAAAAAAGTTCTTATACGAACTTTTAAATAGTGTGGAAGGTCTCTACAGTATATTAATAACAGATCGAGATGGAGTACCAGTTTTATCAGTTGCAAACGAAGTAGCACCAGAATTAGGAATGCGAACTAATTTTCTTTCTACCTTCACCATGGCTACAGAACAAGGAAGTAAATTAGGCCTCGGGAAAAATAAGAATGTCATATGCATGTATAGTACTTATCAGGTGATTTCTTTGTCAATATATTTGCCTAAGATATACATTTTTCTGTGAAAAATTAATTCTGTAAGTCAATATTCGAGATTTTGAAAATCAAATTAGATGGAGTTTCTAAAGACAACAAAATTTATGTATTAATAGCATTTAAAACTTGTTAGGTTTTGTTAAAAAATTGGACATTCCAATTCGAGTGTCTTTTAATTTTAAATCCGTCTTCAAACGCTTAAATTGGCACAAATACAATCTAAATTCATGATTATACATTATACAATTTCAAATTTAATTGCTTCTTTCGCAATTTATAATTTTGGTCACTGTTGGTAATTTTTTAGAATAAAAAGCTACTTTTTCTAGAATAAAGGAGAAGTTTTTAAATTTAAACTCAATAAAAAATAAAATGAATCGTTAGAAATAGAATTCAAACTAATTTCAGCTTTGTAAAAAATATATTCATTCTTTCAGGTGGTTCAGATTAATAAACTTCCCTTGGTAGTCAGTTTTATCGCTAGTCACACATGCAACACAGGACACATTCTCTCTCTTGAGAGTAAAATTGAGCCGATCTTGAGCAGTTTAAAAAATGCCGTGGCGGAGGCCTGATGGTTACCTGTTGTACATTACGGGTGATGAAAGAAAATTCAGGACTGAAATAATTTTCATATACTCTATATAAATAAAAAATAGAGTATATTGAGAATATTATTCGAAAAAAAGAACTGATTATTCAACTATACAAGTGCAAGGAAGGTTTTAATTAATTGTACAAATTGTTCTAATACCGGAATATTTCGATGTCTACGAAATGTTAATATATTGTCTGCAAAATCTTCACGTAGAAGTAATTTGCAGATTTTCGTAAAAACTCTAGGCATTTTTACGATACGAAGAATTTCTGCTCTTTCAGCAAATTTTAACTGTTGAAAGAGCGAGGATTTACATTTTTTTAAATCTTTAAATGGTATATAGCTTAATATTTAGAATATGCTGTACATAAGATCTTGGTGTTAATATCAAGTTAATTTTGTATAAAGTTAAAGGCGAATAAGAAAGAATTTAAGTGAGCTCGTATTTTTATTTTTTATTTCTCTCACTTCGTATCAAATTAATAAAGATAAAAATTACATTAAATATAAAATACTGTAGTTTATTTTTATTTTGACTCAAAATATTTTCCTTTTCTTTAAAATTGGGCTATTCAATTTTTATAAATGTCTACAGGTCATAATGGGTAAGGTAAAGGTTTTCCTTCGAGGCCGTTGACAATATTCTGAGCGCCTATCATTGCCATATCTTCTCTTGTCTTTACAGTTGCACTTCCTAAATGTGGAAGAATTACTGGAAGAAAATAAAAGGTAGGCAAATAAATATAAATTAAACTTTACCTTTCAGAGCAGTTTTTTCAAAATTTATTATAAAATAAGGTTTACTAAAATTTCTAATTATTTTCGTTTTACAGAAAAGTACTGTTTTCTCTCACCAGCATTTGGAAGTTTCAAAAGTTCATGATCAGTTGGTAAAGGTTCTGGATCCGTAACATCAAGTCCTGCAGCGAAAATCGTCTGATTTTTGAGTGCTTTGACTAAAGCATCAGTTTTTACGACTTTTCCTCTGCCCACGTTGACAAAAACAGCATTTTTCTTCATTTTTGCGAAACTTTTATCGTCAAACATCTCAAAAGTTTCAGAATTCAATGGCGTTGCAACAACTATGGCATCGCTTTTTTCAAGAAGTTCATCAAGTGAAACAAATTTTGCTCCAAGATTATCGCCTGGAAGAAAAATCAATCAACGATGGTCAAAAAGTGTAAATTCTTTTAAGTCTTTATTCACGTAAAAGGTATTTTTTATTTGCCATCTTTTTTTCTTGAATGCCCTGTGTACAGAAATTGACCGATTTCAAAGCCTTGGAGTCTTTTTAAAATTGCCTTGCCAATATTTCCGAATCCAACTATTCCTAATGTCGATCCACGTAAATCGTAACCAACTATCCATTGAAAAGTTCTTTTGACATCACCACTGTTAAAATGAATATGAAAATTGTATTTACAATTAAAATGGCTGGTAAAATAAGTTGAACCAACTTTTCCAATTTTAATCTTCCTTCATGGGCACGCCTTGCAGCACTTAAAATTAAAGCTATAGCGATTTCGGCAACTGCCACTGTCGAGGCATAGGGACTGTATCCCACTTTAATTCCTCTTTTTTTAATTTCAGTAAGATTCAAATGATCGTATCCAACAGACAAAGTTGCTATTACTTTTAGATTAGGTCCTGAAAAAATGGAATTTTTAAGTTGCAACTATTCATCATTAACTACCGAGGGGTTGACCACTCGACTTTTGAATTTACACCATATTCCAAGATTTCAAAGGTTTCAAAAGATTTCAAGAATTTCAAAAGATTGCAAAGCTTTCACAAAGACTTCAATGATTTCACAAACATTTCAAAGATTTCAAAAATTTTATAGCAATAATGTAAAATTTTCACCTGCTACATCAAGGAATTCACTATCGACTTTTGTGTGAGGTATAGGAAGAAATAATGCATCGTGTCCTGGAATAACTTTCAAAATTTCTTTCCTTGTATGGCAATGAGACTCGATCGCAGTGACATTGTATCTAAAATTTCAACTTTATTGCAAACATTTGAATTCTGGCATAAAACCAACCAGGCATTGCTTTGATTTTTTGATTAATTTCTAAGTGTAATGAAAACTAAAATTAATTTTTTCTTACTTTTATTAACATAATTCTTTTATTTAATATTTTTTTCCATAGTTATAAATAATTTTGCTAGACTTACTTGCTTTTAAGTAGATTTAGAGCAGACGCAGGTACTTCATTGCAGCTTTTGACTAAAACGCGCGCTTTATTCATCTTTTATATAAAATGTGAAAACATTTATTTTATTTTTTATTTGAAATAATAACCAACGTTTTTCGTTATTTGATGTTACATAAGCAGATACTGCACTAAAGCAATATATGAAATTAAATTTGATCAACAAATGATCTTGATCTTTGATCAAAAGTGATCTTGATTGATAAGACAAAATATTTCAATAGGTGAATTTATTGATAAAAATGTATACTTGACCATCATGAAATATCATGTTTATCAATATCAAATATCTGAGAATGGAGATAATATAAGGAGACCTACAAAACTTGTTGCTGACACATGATCGATTTTTAGATTTCAGCTTAGAGGCAGCACCTTCTCAATCTTACAAATGCGGGAAAATATAAATGAATTTCTTTAAAATTTGTTATTATTACTTGAATTTCACTTTTTAAGTCGAAAAGCTACTTAAAAATATACCTATGATTGTTCGGTTTTCTAAATGATCGTTTTCAATTTGAAATTATTGTACAAGTTGAAAGATTTAAAATTGATCTAAAATTATTCAATTTTAAACACCTTCAATTGCAAATTGTTCAATCTTGAATATACCACACTTTGGGCTTCTACTTTGAAATAATATTTTATAAATCTGAAGTCAAATTATAGAATCATCAAGGATTGAAGCGCTTTTTTTCAATCTGTCGATTTTTTTGCCTTAAATGTAAACTGTTCTAGATAAAATACCTTAAATGTTCAATTTATAATGTTTTAATTTTGAATAAACTTTTTAGGCTTTATTGAATTTGAAAATTTAAATAACCGGGATTTTTTTTGAAAACCTGGAAAAAACCGAGGATTTTTGCCTGCGTGTGAATGGCCAGCCTGTTTATTTTTACCCACTACCTATCTAATTCTCATTCAAAGACCTTGATATTAAGCTTCTTCAATTTATATACCCATAATTTAATTTATTAATATATTTTATCATATATTTGATAAACCTTTTAAAGATAAATGAAGAATTGTATGCAGAACGTCTAAACGTTTTGTGCTTGTAAAAACAATTATATTACAATTTTTTATAAAATGTAGTTGAAGTATTAATTTAACTTAAACGATTTTAAGACCAAATTAATTTTAAATGTTTGTAGAGAAGTGAAAAATTAGTTTTTAGAGTTCTTCCTGATGTTCTTATTTCTTTAAATCAAAATAGAAGAGCATAGGGAAATTTAAGTCGCCTAATAATGTTTCAGGAATTAAAATAATTTCTTTGAGCAGAAAATACTTTTCATTTTGTGTTGAGATATAATCGAGATTAAATATACAAATATTCCATTTCAATTATGTAAACAAAAATATCTGATGTTAAAGAATTTTTTACCACAGTATTTTTGAGTAATTCCTAATCATTTATGAATTACAAAGGATAAATCATCGGCTTTCCTTCTAGGACATTTAAAATATTTTGGGCCGCTGTTTTTGACATGGTATTTCGAGTATTGATTGTAGCACTTCCCAAATGTGGTATAATTTCTAGGAAAAAAAAATTAGTCTTTTAAACATAAAAATTTCGTTCAGGTTTAGAACTCTAATTTTCGGATTCCTAAAACTAGTTGCACTGTTTGTGGATTTTAAAGCAGCATTTGACTCCGTGAACAGGAGGGTGCTATGGAAGGCCATAAAAGAGAGAGGAATAGATGAAGGTTTGATAGAAAGGATAAAAGAGGCATTTCTGGAGACTAACAATAAGTGAAGGGGGAAGGCACAGGCAAACTGTATTCACTAACATGTGCAGACGATGTAGTTCTAGTAGCGGATGATGAAAGAGGGATGAGTCTGATAATGAGAGCGTTGGAAAAGCATGTGAGAGTATGGAGAATAGGAAAGAGAAGGTTCAAGGACGACTGGAGGATGAGAGTGGGGATGTTCGACGTGCTATTGTGGTCAGTGTTAAGTTATGAAGTGGAAATTTGGGGATGGAAAGAGCATAAGAGAGTGGAAAGTCTGCATGAGAGAGTTTTGAAATGGGCCATGGGAGTGAGTTGGAGCTGCTCAGGTTATTGAGAATGAAAACATCCACCGCGCAAAAAAGGGCGCTGCTGTGCCATACAAACATGGCCGCGGAAGCCATATGGGTAACAAAGAGTAGCAGCAATAATTTCCCTAATAGCACGGAACGTTCCGGGAACGTTCCAGGAACTAGCCGCTGGGACTTTCGGAACGTTCCAGGCACGTCGC
>JAUMHM010000086.1:13583008-13599717 GCA_032362435.1 Melikaiella ostensackeni
AATACAATTTCAAAAATTAATGTTTTGTGAACCTTAAGAAAAAAAACAATTGCAAGCGCTAAAATCGTGCTCGCATGTAATTATTTCAAAATCTGGCACTCCGAGCAGCCTGGATGGAGTTAAGTTCACGAATTGTATGCATATTTAGTTTGTTCTCAAAATATCGTCAAATATTCCACATAATTCGTAGTCACAATTTGTTTTCTCTAACGAAATGTTCTAAAAGTTCATTGAGTTTATAGAATGTTTCGAAGAGAAACCCTTTCTAAAGACTCCCGACTTCATTTCTGTCTAAATTATCAATAGAACATTCTGGCGGTATTACATATATCCCAAATGTACTCCATCCGCATAAACACTCCGCCAGAAAATAGACATTAAGCATTTGGAGCGAGAGTAACATGTAGCGTGCGGAAAGTATCCAGGTTCGCTCGTGGCTGTAGTTGATTCGAACCAATGAGCGTGTCCCATTCGCCCGGGTCCGTGTCGTCCGCCAATCGCAGCATCCTAATCCAACCGTGATCGTCATCTTGGAGGGAAGCGTACCGATATTTCTATCGCGAAACATGTAAAAGAACTTAGTTAATGAAAGAACCTCACGGATCTGAGTGAGTTCTTTTTTTTGTTGTCCTTTCTACACTCAAAACCCTCAAATAGGAATTCATAAGTGGGTTAATTTCGTAAACAATTTCACCAAATCCTAACGTCATCTGCCCTCTCCGGGGCTTCCGGTAGATGGACTTTGAGAAAGATGAAGGAAGCTTGTGATTGATGGATTGGTCTTTTCCCTAACAAGAAAAGGATAGGAGCAATGTGAACACGGTTGGCATGCAATTCCTACGGAACATATGCTGTAAGATGCTAAAGGATAAATTCAGTAATAAGTGAGTTCCCAAAGAATGTGATATAAAAGAAATATGATAAAAGATGGTTTGG
Source organism: Melikaiella ostensackeni (assembly GCA_032362435.1). Lineage (NCBI taxonomy): Eukaryota > Metazoa > Arthropoda > Insecta > Hymenoptera > Cynipidae > Melikaiella > Melikaiella ostensackeni. The sequence goes on from JAUMHM010000086.1 coordinate 13,583,945, forward strand.
TCATGTTGAGAGAACAAATGTAAGACGTTTACGACGCTAGTATATTGAGCTTAAGCGAATAGTAGGTCACCTAGAAGTAGACCGAAGAAGGAATGGTTGGAATGTCAGAATGAGTATCTAAAGCAAGGAGATATAAAAAGTCATAGGAACACAACAGTTTGCATAAAAAGGTGTACGGATATAAAGTCATCAATAGATGTATGCAAGGATAGGAATGTATGGAGGACAATTGTTTATAAGAAGAAGAGTTAAGCCTGAAATGAATGATTTTGGATACTAATACCTGTAGACCGTCGTGAAGAGCTTTGCTTAGTGGATGTGGTTGGGATAAAAAGTATGGATCTTCCTATGGTTTTATCAGTCAGTTTGAAAGTGTTTATGTGTGAACCATAATGTATGATGCCACTGTGAATCTCTTCAGCTAGGTTCATTTCTAGAGAGGTTGATTAGCGACCCGTGCCAGGGTGGTGTTTTGGGACGAATGTGTCGTTTAAGTGAGCAACATGCGACTTCTAGGTTGATGTAAAACCTATCCATTCTTCTACACATACCTCAGTTATCCTTACCATGTAAATTCCTTGGTAGATGCGTAGATGCGTGTTATAGACAATTAAATGATTTTTAGTATCTAAAAAAACTAATTCCGAAATCTTAGTATGTCAGCACTTGGCCAGTTACCGAACTAGTACAAGTATGCAGTACCGCGGCTGCACCCTATTGTTAAAAAAGATATTAAATTTAATACACCGACATATATTAAATCTAATATCTCAAGTGTATGAAATCGACATTAGGAGCATGTATTTTTGATTTCATATACATTCATTTCAATCACTTGCTAGAAAAATCATATAATTCCATTTTACACATATTAAAAATAAGTTTAGCAGTAATTTTCGATCTAGCATACAATCAAGTTACACCAACCTGTGTATTAAATTTAATACACATGTATATTATATTCACTCCACCAATGTATGTTACATTTCAGTAGTGGTAGTGCATATTTGTTTTACACACATGTATATTAAGCTTCATACAGATTTTTCTAGCAGCGCAACTCCCTGCATCTCTATCCTGTGAGTGGAGTTAGTCAATGCTCAAACCGTTATACCAAAACCAAGAACTCATATATGGAAGTTTACAATGAGATTGAAGAGATCATTTATGTGGTATATTTTGATGCAAATAACCTCTGTGGTTGAACATTGGTGCACGCGCTTCCATTTGGTGGTTTCGAGTGGGTATAAAATGTTGACAATAGTTCCAACTGTAATGTCCCCGATGATGTCTCTGTTGACTACATGCTTGGAGGGGATTTAGATTATCTGGAAGCACTTCATAATGCTCCCAGTGATTTACCTTTTTGTCCTGAACACTCGAAACCACAAGAGTCAAAGCAAGCGAAATTCCTAACTGGCCTCCTATCGAAATGAAAGCATATTTTTCATTACTATGCATTTAAGCAAGCTTTGGCATACGGTCTTCAGATTGTCAAGATCCATCGCGTCCTAAAATCCAAACAAGTTTTATGCAAAAAAAATATATAAATTACAGCGCTAAAAAGAGAGCAGAAGCTAAAAATGAGTTTGAGTACAACTTGTTCAAACTCATGAACAATGCTGTGTACGGTAAAACAATGGAGAATATAAGTAAACACGTAATTGTTGAACTTGTAACAAAGTGGGAGGGTGGGTATGGAGCAGAAGCCCGCATATCTAGTCCTAATTTTCACAGCTGAGCAATTTTCAATGAAGATCTAGTGACTGTGGAAGTTAGAAAAACTGGGGTTTTGATGAACAAACCCATCTATGTAGGGTCGTCGGGCTGGACATTAACGTTACTATACCTTAACTGTATCTAAACGTTACCTCAACGTTGCCTTAATCATATCTTAACGTTACCTTAACATTACCTTAACTTTATTTTAATTAAATAACATGTATGTTAGGGTGCCTCATGAAATCGTTTTTTTTTATTTTCTAAAACCTTGAATCGGAAGTTCCTTTCTTTTAGTAAAAAAATGATTCCCTATTTTTGCCAGATTCAAAAAAATATATTCAGAGGTCACTATAGAGGTTTTTGTGCCGAAAATTCGACTCTTCAAAGTTCTTAAATTTTCATTCCTACAATTTTGATTATGCCATCTCATGCAATACAGAAAATTCGTTATCAGGATGCCATCTGACCCTCAAATTGCATGAACTGGAGAATCATGCTATTTCGTTGTCTACAATCCTTACCTGATCGTCCTTTTCAGACGTTCCGGAAATTGTTTAATGTGATGATGTACTGTTTGGAGTAGACATTGGTATTGTTCCTCTTAATTCGTAATGGATGAGTACGTGTGAAGGATGTGAATACCCACCTTAGATTTTTTTTCCCATAACGAACAAAATTTGAGTATCAAATAGAACCCTGGTGAAGAATCTGCTGCATTGTACAAGATGAAATAGTTGAAATTGTAGAAATGAAAATTTAAAAATTTTGAGAAATCGATTTTCCTGTATAAAAACTGTAAATGTCCTAATGTCCCCAATGTACCTCATGTTTGTATCATCTATCCAGCTGTTGTGTGAACTGTCAAACACAAGCCATTCGACATACATTTCACTACCACGTCTCTTGATAACTTTTTCTACAAGGTAAATGTCTAGGTATCTACTTAACTTTTAAAAGTTCCTCTTGATAAAAGCCTCCAGTGACGGGTTGATCCTGATAGTTCTTTAGTTTGTATGTTACTTGTTTAGTTGTCATGATCTGATCCAGAGTAAATATTTCAGTTGTCCAGTTGGGTGTATACCATTTCTCGAACACGCTTTTATATTTGCTGACTTGAACTTTGTCACCAATTTTAAATGTTGTTTTTTTCGAAAATATTTGTCTTTGTTTTTGTAAGCGTTGCATCAGTTCCTCTTTATCCTCAGTTGTGACATCTTTAGGTTTCATGCCAATTGTTAAATGTTTAGTCTTGTTATACTGGAATTTGAGAGTGGGCAAGATATCTAACCATTCATTGCTACCTTGCAGGCTGAATTGCGGCCACATCTCATTCTTGAGCGTACAATTCAATCGTTCAGTTATGGACGCTTCAAAATTACTGTAAGTTGAGTACAGTTTGGTGTTATTATTTTGCATTAAAGTTTTAAATACTGATTTGTAAAACTCTTCACCTTGATCAGCATACATGCTTCTTGGAATTCGTCTCTTCACAGGTATGGATTTCATGGCTTTAGTCACATCATGTCCACTCTTGATTTTGACAGGAACTGTACAGGCATACTTGAAAATTGCATAGATAACAGTAGAAAGGTATTTGAAACCCCTATTTACTCAAGAATATGGTAACATCTCAACCAAGTCAGCGTCTCATCTTCATCTATACCACGTATTTTTACAGAACGACGAGAATAAGTTTTTTTTGCAGGTCTATGCTGCTCCGTTGCTACTTTCTCTTGCATTGTCTTTATTTTCTAATGCATTTAGTCGAGCGTCCAGTTAAGCAATAAAATCAGCTGCTCAGGGAACTGTCAGTTGAATTTTCGAATCAAACTTCGTTCCTCCTCTGGAATAATTGTCTTGCTATTGTTTCTTCAAGAATCCTCGTAATAATATAATTTTTGTCAATTTCATAGCGCATAGACGACGTAATCTGGTAAAGTGTTCGTATCTCGTTTAAAACAATACGCTGTACACGTCTTAAATTGACAGAATCAAGCTGTTCTACAACGTCTTGAACATAAGCGAGTCTTCATTCATCGATATAGTAATTGCCGTCAGAGATAAATTTGAAACCAATACTGAGAGGTCCACGATTTGCGGGAGCAGCTCGATTAAGAGTATGTCCGAACACGTCAACGCTCATTTTAATACTGACGTTATATTCCGACGCACTCTCCTAATATATGATTTGAGCTTCTCGCCATTCCTCGACTATGGAAATAATTGTATTATTGTGATTTGGATTTCCAGCTGCTTGAGATGCTGTAAGTAGACGAAGGTGGTCAACTAGCTCGTTAGGATGATTCCAACAAATGAAGTCTGGTCCTGAATCTTTTCTTGCTATCAAAAATTGAGCTAGAAAACTCATCAATCGTTGCTTTTTCTTTAATGAATCTCCACTTGTCGATAATTGTTTACGCGGTAAAATTTCCGCTATAAAATTTGTATATTCAGCAGTATTGTCTGAGCGAAAGGGTTCAGAGGAACTATACTTCTTCTTATGTGCATTTGCAGCACTGAGGATTTATTTACACTGCCGTGATATTCAAGAAAGCTGGATCTACAAAAAATCGAAAATTAAATTTTTATATCGCTGGAGTCGTAGAAACAAGATGCATCCAATTATGAAAATTGTTTTTTGAAATTGTTAATATAATTGGAGAGAATTTTTTTCATAACCATCATATAATAATAAAGATGGATCTATAATTCTGGAGAGTCGTGTTTGATTAGAAAGCAGGATCTGCAGTAAATTATACGGATCTGCACGAAGTTGAACACGCAGGCCCAAATACGACACATACAATTAGGCAAGAAAGACGGATATTTCACATGCTGTCTTTTTGCCGAACACCGATTGTGGCAGACTGTGACCCAGGCACGTGATATTTTGTAATAAAGCAGTACAGAGATTCTACTCTCTTCACGTTACGGGACCTCAGAAAAAAGTGTTAATACCAAAAAGGCAGAATCTGTAATTGCAATAATAATGGATTGAAAAGAAGATGGATCGCGCTTTCTTGCGAACACCAAGGCTGTTTTCCGAAGCCATCCTTTCTCGCGATTTCGGTACGCATTTTTGGCCGTATGTGCATTTTTTATAACAAATTAACAATTTATTGAATTTTTTCCTTTGTGGTAAGTCTACACGAATAATAATTTGAACAGTTTTCATCAATTATCTCGGTTTGCTCTTTTTGTAGATTCGGCTTTCTCAAATATCACGGCAGTATAGTTATTTAGATCACCGCGGCCCATTTGAATTTCATTAGGACATCAAAAGCTAATATGACTATAATAGATCCACTAGAAATCTCTTAATCATGTAGCCTATACAAAACCTTTGTGTGTCTTGAGGACACTGAGCGACCCAAGAATGACAGCTCTCTGAATCCATCTGGCAACTGCCTTGGCATGTTTTTGGCATGTGAGTATGGCTTCTAGGTTACGAACCAGTGATGGCCTCGCACCTCCGAAAGCACCAAAGACAAGGACAATCATTTAAACTAAGTGTTTTCGGAACATTCACCGTAGGTATCTGGGAGCGTTCGGTAGGGCAGGGTCGCGGTGAACACCATTAGAGTGACAAAGATGGTAATAAAGCAATCTTAGAGCAGCACTGTGCCTGTGGAAATACGTCGTTCCCGCGTAAGTGGTAGTATATGGGAAAGCCTCATTTACTGACGTTATATCCTGAGCGCGGCTCTCTGGCACACCTAGGTGTAGGTAGATCTCTCTAGCGCCAAAGTGTACAATAGCGCTTCTGTCCACGAGTTCAGGGTCGTTGCTAATGCTAGCAAGCCGTCCTCGCTTCAAATGAATCTTGGCACACTTGTCCAACCCCAAGTTTTTTAGAGCATTCTTGAGATGCTTTGTCTCAGAGGCATAGATCTTCAAGTCATGCATATAAAATATATGAGTGACTGTTAATAATAGAGCCATTTAAATGTTTTTGTAATCCTTTATACTTAAATAGCTACACATGCGCGGATTTGAGAGGGAAAATGCAGAGAAATACACTTGGGAATCAGCGGGAAAAAATAAGAATGATAACTTTATTGTTATCCTTGGATGAATTACACTTTATAAAGTCACGTGTCATTCAAAAACATTCGCGAGATTTAATTTATAATTTCTGGTAATGGTTACCGTACATAGGTCTGATACGACTCATGCGGTGCTTGCTAATTCGTACATTGACTGGTCATTCAAGACGCCACTGGGTACATAAATACACACACATACATACTGATTACATGTACAGTTATCATTAGAAAATTTATATTCGCTCATATTCCAAACATACCGCCCGCTTCATGTGCGATTGCATCACGAAAGAGAATAATATAAATTATTGCTTGTTGTAGAATAGGCCACCGCCCGCTATGATGAATAGTCTTGAAATAATGATAATAAGCCTCTATTATATTTGACGTTATATTGTTACTAAATTCAGTAGTGCCGCTCGCTGTATTAAAATCAATTTTGAAGCGAGTAAAATATAACTCTCTCAGTACAAAAAATACATATTATGAATATTCAAAATACGCTGAAAATTTATTATCATAAATTAGAAGCAAGTACCCTTGTAAATCAGAAACTACGCTACTCGAGTTCTCTCTACTTTACTCAAGTCGTGTAAAGAGTTTTCAGACAACTCTACAGAGGTTTTAGATGGAAGAGGTAATTAGCAAAGTTTAACAATCGGTTGGTTGAATTCCGAAGTGGCTGCTTCAATACGAACAGAGCGAACCAAGCCATCTTTACCTGGATAGCATTTAATTACACGACCAAGCGACCATTTAGTTGGAGGGAGACCATCATTGCGTATCAATACAGAGTCACCAATTTTAAGGTTGGATTGTGCACGAGTCCACTTATATCGGCGCTGTAAAGAGTGTAAATATTCGGCGGCCCATCCTCGCCAAAAAATCTCCACGATATGTTGAACAACCTGCCAACGAGATAGTCGATTCTCTGCAACAAATCCAACCGATTGTTCAGGGGGAATCAATAGTAGTGCCCAATCAAAAAATGCCCTAGGGTCAAATAGGTTAAGTCTTCGCTATGATCCGATAACTGTCCTATTGGACGAAAATTAAGAACTGTCTCAATTCTCGTAAGAGTAGTCTAGACCTCTTCGAAAGTGAGAGTTACAGAACCCACTATTCGGCGAAAGTGATGCTTAAAGCTTTTCACTCCAGCCTTCCACACTCCCCCGAAATAAGGTGCAGAAAGCGGAATGAAATGCCAAATACTTCCTTGGGTGGCGAGTTGATTCTGCAAACGTAAACCTTCACGTGAATTTAAAAGGCAATTACGCAATTCTCTTTCAGCTCTCTGAAATGTGGTACCATTGTCACTGTACATGTAAGCTGCTAATCCACGACGATTCGAAAAGCTGTAGTAGGCTGCTAGAAAAGCTTCACAGGAATAATTTGGAACAAATTCCAAATGTATGGCGTGATGAGCAGTAAGCTCACTTATTCGATGACGCAGTAGGATAATAGGATACTTTTCATTGTAATTGATTGGGGCATTATCTAAACGTCTTGCCAAATACAGTACACCAGGTGCATCTAAAAATGGGTGTAATGTTTTTAAGGACGAGCTCTGTTTTATCTTATTGTCATGTTGAAGTGCAAACAGCTCAGATTCGAAAGTCTCATTTTGAATCCGATGGATCCAATACAAGGAAGCTTGCTGAATCTCGTCTGACGGATGAGACAATGTGTCATGCTGGAAAGCAGACTGCGGTAACCTACCCACCTTGATCATGAAGGCTGCAAAAAATCGACGAGAATAGGCGGTCACTCTCAGCAATTTTGGCCAAGACGAAGACTTATCAGCTAAATCGAAGGGTCGCTTAGCTAGCTTCATGGTATGATGATTAACTATGTTACTCCACTCAGAGTCAACATCTGAAAATAAAACAGGGCGTGATTCGGGCCAACTTGCAGAATGTTTGACCAGCCACTGTTGACCATGTCACCATAAGGGATGATCTTTCAACTCTTCTGGGAAGAGACCCCTGGAAGCGCAATTAGCGGGATTGTCCTTAGTGGGAACATATCTCTGCTTAGCATTTGGAACAAGCTCATGAATGTGAGTCACTCATTCAGATACAAAAGTTCGCCAAGTCGATGGTTGCTTGCCAAATAGCCAAGCTAACACCACTGAAGCATCAGTGTGAAAGTAAAGTGGGATACTTTCACACCCCATTGTTAAAGTGGAAAATGTAGAGTCTTTGCTAATAATTGAGCCCCGCATAATTCGAGTGCAGATATGGTTACAGGTAGAATAGAAGCCACTCTCGATGTAGCAGTCAGTGAAGTTAATTGTGCAGTTCCATCCTCCTGAATAATGCGGAGTTATACGACTACAGCATAATCTGTTCTCGAAGCGTCAGAAAAGCCATGCAGATCGCAACCTAGATTGTCAGCGCTTTGTCTAGTCCATCGCGGTATCTGGATTGCCTGAAGTTGGATTAGACCCTCATAATATTTGGACTAATAGTCCTCCAAATCAGTGGGTAATGGCTCATCCCACTGCAGTTTTTGAAAGCACAGCTGCTGCATTAAACTCTTAGCGACTATTACCACTGGAGATAACCAACCCATTGGATCATACGGTTCTGCGATAACAGAGGTAATTAAACGTTTCGTCGGAGAATCCATAGGTCGAGTCTCAACTTTAAATTGAAAAAACTCGGATGCAAGATCCCATTGCAAACCTAAAACTTAGTGTCTGATTTTCTCATTCATAAGAGAATCAAACGCTCTATCATGAGTTTCTGAGGGACAGTCTGACAATAATGATTCATTACTACTTGCCTTTTTTCTCAGATGAAAAAACCCCTTTTCCAATAGATAAATGACTTGCGTTCTTTATTTTCGAGCTTCGTCTATTTTATCAGCGCCAAAAAGAACGTCATCTTCATATACATTATTTTCAAGGACTGATTTAGCTGCAGGAAAATTAGACCCTTCATCACGTGGGTCAACCAAAATCTGTCGAAACATTTTCTCTACGTCGGCGACAGACACAAAACGATGGAAACGCCAGCGTAATATAATGGAAACTAGATCCGTGAGAATTTTAGGCCCTACGGGAAGATGCGAGTGCAAGGATGTGTTATTGGGCGTCAGACTTGAGGCATTAAGTACTACTCTTAAACGAGTAGTAGAACTATCATACTTAAGGATAGGATGATAGAGCAAATAAACTGTTTGAGGAGAATCAACTGCAGAAAACTCCTGGACGCATTCCATATGACCTAACTGTTCATATTCGGTTATAAATTTCACGTATTGAGAATACAAAGCTGAATCCCTAAGCAAATGAGCATGTACTCTGTTTAAAACTAACTTTGCTCTATTTAAGAAACTGCCAATATCTATCGAGAGGACATTTTTACAGGGCAATCTTACCATGTACCTTCCTGATGCTAAACGTTGATGAGTCGAAACAAAATGCTGCTCACAATTAATCTCATCAGGAGTCAAAATGGATCTGGATGCAGGTTCCTCCATCTCCCAGAACCTAAGCAAGTCGTCGTAAAGGACTTCCTTAGTTATGCTTTGATGCGCTCTTACTGGTAAAGACCAGCCATTGTTCGATTGAAGAACTGGCCCAGAGAGGATCCATCCAAAAATGGTATCCTGCGCTGTAAGAGAGCCTAACGTACCTTGTTTAAGCCCTGGTAAGAGACAGGATCCAAATATATCCGCTCCTAGAATAATATCTATAGCTTCTGAGCCAAATGGATTAGGATCTGCTAACGATTGCTCTTCTAATTTCTTTCCAACTCCTCCCCCCGGTCTCACAGGTGGAGTATAAGACGTTGAATTCAGAGTCAAACCACGTCAAGTGGGCCCCGAAATTTGCGCCAAATCATCGATTTTGGAAAGCGGTAACGTGCGGGAACTTGTCCCCAGGGTCGAGGTTGAGATCCTGGACTTGGACACAACCACGGAGGAAGGAGTGGTTACCGATGCAGTAAAGAAACACTTAGTCGATGCAATGACGGGTGAAGTCCGAGTCAGCCTGATGAAGAGGGCCTTTAGGGGAAACCTGAACGCGTACGTCGAGCTGAGAGAAGAGCTAGCTGCCAGACTTGTTCGCTCAGGACACCTAAAGGTTGGATGGGTGTCCTGTAGAATGCGGAAGAAGATGGAGGTTATAAGATGCTTCAGGTGCCACGGCTATGGGCACATAGCATCTAAATGTGACGATCCCGATAGGACATTGGACTGTTGGAGGTGCAGCAAGAAGGGTCTGCGGAGTCTGCGGAGTGCGTCAGCACTCCTATCTGTTACCTCTGCGCCGCTAGAGATAAAAAGCCCCTGACCGACCATTTTCCGGGGACAGAGAGATGCGCAGCCTTCCGGGAGGCAGCACACTCGAGGAAGCCTAGAGGAAGCGCGCGATAAGCCAAGCAGGCTGACCAGCTGGACGCCGAGGCACGGCGTACGATGCCTATGACCCATGCTCTTAAAGCAATGCGAAAGCGGATTCCGAGGCATGGTTCAGCAGGCAGGGGAGATGAGTTTAGTGGGTACGGCGTTGGTAGGGGGAATATCAGCAGTACATCTCTTTTGAAGTACTGCTGGGATTCCAACTACCCTGGCAAGCCCCACACTCAATGCGTGAACAGCATTCTCACCTCCTATAAAAAAAAAACTACTACTACTATTACTACTACTAGAAACTTATATATGATTGTATAATTACTTATAAATTAATTCTATTGTTAAAAAATTTTTCAGATCGTATTTATTAATTACTTGATACATTATACATATATACATAGTCTTTAATAAATTTTTCATAAAATGAGTGATATGCATGCACTCTCTTCGAAATAGTAGCCAAAAACTAATTTTCGGGGGTTGTTTTTAGATTTAAGGGTGACTCCGTCCACCGGACAAAGGCAAACTCTTTTGATACTTGATTCTGATGCCATAAGGAACCACGTACGATAGATATCAAAACTTGATGATTTTTTTCTGAAAAAAGTCTAATTTGACTGGACTATAAGATTCTAGCTCTAAAAAGAGTTTTTTTTATCGTTAAGGTTGGCCCACAAAAATAAGAAAAATAACCAAAACCCTTGTGCCCTTTTATTTTGTGCTCTCCCTAGGCCGGAGAGCTGGAGAGCAAGTTGTGCTAGCCGGTAGGAGAGCGAGCTGTGCTAGCCGGTTGGCTAGCAGCCGACAAGCAGATAGACATGCAGTTAGGCAGGCAGGTTTTCTTTCCATGGTTGTGCTCAAGTGCGAGTGTCGCTGAATGTGGCTGCAGGCCGAAATGGTCGTATCTTCTTTCTGGTGAGAGGTCGGGGATCGAATAAATCAGTGGCTGAAACGCGCTCCTTTCATACAGCCATGCTTGGGAGCGCTAGGCAGCTTGGTCTGGTGGTGGGGGGGGGGGTCGTGCCTCATTGGTTCCCGAAACGATGGAGGCGATTGCTTCGCGAGGCTTCCCCCACTCCGTGGGAATTTTTGAAGCCAGCGTTCTAATCATATTAGTCCTCCTTTTCGCACTATCCCTCCCACCTGCTTTGCTTCGATTCACTTCTCTATCTCCTAGCGTTATATTGATACTGCCACTCACGATATTCCTAATTAAATTCAAAAATACTATGACATAATTATGAAAGAGAGAAAAATAACAAATTGAAAATCAATAAACCATAGAAGGTGTAAGTTTTGAAACGTATAATATAGCATTAAAGAAATTAAGTAGAAAGATAATATAGTGGACATAAAAGCGAACTAAAATTTATATAATGACATTACTGCTTCGTAGATGTTTAAAAAAAGTTATAACGTGGGAAAATAAAAATAAAAATTATGAGAAGGAGATATTTTACGAACTGAACTTATCTTATAAGTTCTAAAATCAAAGACTGAAACATCTTTTATAATTACTGAGCCAATCCTGATTTGTCGACAATGAGTTACTCATTCAATTGATTATTTTTGGAAAGCTTTTCGGAGATATTAGCAATTGACCAGGTTATTAATATCTCAGTGAAATTAGATATTTCAACAATTTTTTTCTTTTGAATTTTTTGAAGGTCAATTTGAAAGAAGACAATAGTAATAGAAAAAATTATTCATTAAAAGAAAAAAAGCAAAATAGAGAAAACGATTTTATACGTAAAAGAAATAATCAGACATATATTTCAAGGGAGGCAAGCTTTGCTCGTGGAATTTTCGATAGGTACTCATCAGTCATGTGGCACGTGCGTCGACTATGACTTACAGGTACTTACGAGACAATAGCGATGGACGAGCAAGGGTCGTCAAGGCGAAAGTTGGAAACTTGAATTTTTAAAGCCAATGCTTGCTAAAAATCACGAGCAGGGGTTCTCAAAAATTCAGAGTTTTAAACTCTCCCTTCCTTTACATTAAGGATGTATCTTTTCGCTTTAATTTTTTTCGTATAATCCTCCAAAATGGTAATTCCAGAACCATAAGGTTTCTTTAATTCGGCTAGTATGATTTTTTTCTTTGAATAAACGCAGCTGAATCAAGAGAGGGCGGAGCTTATGAGGTTTGTCTCGCTTTTTGCCGCCCAAACGTCTAACAGATTCGATTTGATCTGTGTGCAAATCGATCTTAAAATGGTATTTGAAAATGCCACGATACACGTTCACCAGATTTTCTAGCGTGAGATAGTCAACTTAATTAAAGACAGATGAAAGCGTGGTCTTCAGAATCCCAAATTGCTGCATCAAACATTAAAATTTGTCCTTAGTCTTTTCCATAGTCATTCTGTCGATATAAATACGTAAATACTACCCTTTGGGAGAATAAACGATGAAACAAGAACACTGGCTATGTTTGAGATTGCAAACCAGAAAAACGATCCGACAGTGAAGTTAGGGAGAAAGGGTTGAGAAAATAGAATGCTACGTTTTTCCAATAGGCAAGTTCATTTATTGTACCCGTTTTCACAGCGAGAGCGGATACCGGAGGTTACTACAAGATTAGTAACGTTAGCGAAGGTAACACCGTTAATACCATTAGTACTTGTTAGTAGGAAGTAAAAAACATTTAAGTGACGGAAAAACAAAAAAAGGGAATACGTAAACACTAAGTTTTCAGAGAATGCGTGAGCGGGCACTAGCGTTACTTTTTTTAGTCACTGTTTATTTAGAAAATATCTGTATTGCATCCAAAATGCATTTGTATCTGAGGAATCGTCTAACAATCTGACTTGAAACACTTAATAAGATACATTCAACCAACTCAATCACAAAATCAACTGGAAATTGAAGAGCCTCCTTTATATATAACTTTATAAACATCTGTTTTCAATATTTCAAAATAATGCAAAGTTCTTTAAAGTTCTCTTCCATTCTTGAATTGAAAGATTAATTTTATCTTTAATTCTCATTAAAACTTTTTCCTATATTTCCAAATTATATCAGATTCTACATAAAAAATGTCTCATGCAAAATTTCGATTAAATGCATATTTTAGCTCTAAATGAAGCGAAAGTGAGCGGAGAGGAGTGGATGGCCGTTCCCTCTCCCGCTCGAGACCTACTCGACCACTCTCCCACGTATCTTCAGTGTGCGCGTGTATTAGTTCTGGCGCTGGCTACGATTTCGTTTAAAATAAGAAGTCCCCTTGAAGAAACAGTCGTATTCTATAGATTTCGACGTGCTGATTTCGAAAACGATATTGATTTATCCGAAAAAAGTTGCAATTTTTCATAAACATTTTTTTCATAAACAATTGCTTTAAATAAATAAAAACAAATTGTTTTTTTTCGGGAAAATTAAATAAAATCACACAAAAAAGGTATCGTGCGAATTCGTACTAGGAACATTGAATTGTTTGTTAATAACAATTTTTACAGTAACAAAATTACGGAAATTACTTTTTTCCCGGGGTTTTCATTTTATATCGACATTTAACGTGACCTGTGCTTAATTGTCGTCAAAATTTTCTTCATAAACATCAATAATTTATAATAAATAAAACCTCTTTTTAAAGTAAAAAGAAGAAAAATTAGATATTTCTGTAATTTTCGTCATTTCGTCATTGTAAAAATTGTTATTAACAAACAATTTGATGTTTTTAGTATGAATTTTTGTGAACCATACGTTGATAAATAGAAAATGTGTGATGGTGATTATTCGCACGAACTATACTTTCGGAGCTACATCGTTTTCGCACTTCTGGAATTTTCGGGATTTTTCAATTTTTTCAAAAATTCATAACTCGAGAACCATTGTTCGTTAGAAAAAATAGCACGATACCTTTTTTATGTGATTTTATTTAATTTTCCTGAAAAAAATATAACAATTTGTTTTTATTTACTTAAAGAAATTGTTTATAAAAAAATGCAACCTCTTTCGGAAAAATCAATATTGTTTTCGAAATCAGCACGTCGAAATCTATAGAATACGACTGTTTCTCTGAGGGGACCTCTGATTTTAAACGAAATCATAGCCAGCGCCAGGACTGATGTACACGCACACTAAAGATAAGCGGGAGTGGGGTCGAGTCGGTCCCAAGTGGGGAGGGGGTACGGCCACCCCACTCCTCTCCGCCCACTATCGCTTCATTTATAACTAAAATATGCATTTAATCAAAATTTTTCATGAAACATTTTTTATGGAGAATTTTATTCTCTACAACTTTTATTGCAAACTTTTTCGCGTATCTTCAGCCGTTATCGAAAAAAATCGAATTTTTGGATTTTTTTGGTCATTTTCGAAAGACCCCGCCGTCAGTGAGATCTCAAATTTGGGGGGGGGGTTGATCGCAAGGGTCTAGGTTTTTCAAATGGAAAGCAGTACACCTGTGGCTGTGACTATATTCTAGGAAGGATCAATACCGCAACGTACAATTCACTGTACTGGTCCTTTGAAAGACCCTACCATCAGCTGGTAAATGAAAAAAACATAAAAATTATTTACTACTGGCATACTAAAAAAGTCCTTTTCCGAGGCTCAGATCTTCAAGCCAATCTTTTACATAAATCCAGAGTTTAATGAAGAATAAAAGCTTCCTTCATTCTCATAGAAGAGGTTGCTGCATAATAAAGAAATTTATGACAGCTTTGAGTATTCTCGAGAGTATTCAATAATTTTTTAGAGTACTTGAGATTCAATGAAAAGTAAGTTACTTTTAATAGACTCTTAATGTCCAGGTTAGAGTTTAATGAGAAATATAAGCTTCCTTCATTCTGATATAAGAGATTAAAAAAGATGATTTTAATTAGAATTAGTTCCTTCTAACAATGATTGAAATCTAATTAGAACCTGAAAAACAGTTTTTACTTTTATCTCTTTTTTTTCAATTTCGGCAAATGATTATCGAGAATATTCTCAATGCTGTATTCGGCATAAAATAATTGGCCTTTTGCCCTTAATTCACTATTACTTCGATGCATTCTATACACCATTCTGTAAACATAATCGTAATAATCGTTATTGAATATAGAATTGCATACAGACGTATGTCATTCAATATTAAATAACGATTATTATGATAACATTTAATGAGATCTAAAGATATAACATTTATGATTCTGAATAATTAAAGCATGAAATGATAATTAATGCAACTACGACCACAAATAATAATAATTATTTCAATTAGGGTTGACACAATAATGCTTGAAATTGTTATAAATTCTATGAAAATTCATCAGCTTCTAATCAGTTTGATATCCTCGTACTCAACAAATTTTTGTAAGGCGATGCGATTTCAAATCAAATTCACCAAAAAAAAAAGATAAATCTTCATTATAAACCTTTTGATTGTTTAAAAAAATTATGAAAGTATTATTTTGGAATCTCTGGCTTCTGTTGCTTAGAGAAATATAAGGGTGACTGTCAAAAAGTTAACCACTTTTTGTCCCAGACATCTTGCACTTTTCCTTTAAAAAAACTCTCAGAAAAGTACTTATATCAGATTTTTCAACAAATAATTAAGTAGCTATTACTAGACCAATTGGCTAGTAACTTCTACTAGACAACTTGTGGAACAATCACACGTGGAATTGTAAGTACCAGTATATATCCGGTA
>JAUMHM010000086.1:13607086-13620023 GCA_032362435.1 Melikaiella ostensackeni
CAACCTGTCCACGTGGTATATGGACGGCCCCTAACCAAAATAAGAAACAAAGGCTAGTAGCAAAACTTGAGTGTCTTTTTTTTCATACTTATTAATTATCTTTAAACTGCTAAATTCTCATTGTCGATAACGAGTATTTCCCGATTACCCGGGTACGATGGTACCCGAATTTTTGGTCATTATCCGGGTAACCGGGGTCCCGGTATTCAGGTATCATAAAATGCCTATGATTACATGAAATATTTTGAAAGTCCTTGAAATTATGAAAAATTTTTTTTACTTTAAACTTAGTTTTAAATTGTACAAAAATATTGTTGTAATCCACGTAACTTTAAGTTACGTTATTTGACAGTATGTACAGTCCTCGGACTCACCACACTATTGACACTATTTTACATTTTTTTTGAGCGATGACACTATTTTGCTACTATTTTGAAGAAAATGATACTAAAGGCACTATTTTCTCACAATTTGAAGAAGTTTGAAGTGGAAAATAAGCAGTTTAATGAGCTTGAATAGAAAATTAAAACTATTGCATAGAAACAGATTTAAAAGAGAAGAGTTCGAATTGTTTGATAGAAAAGGCTGAGAAAGTGTTAGAAGAAGCTTCAAATCGGAACGATTTTACAGGTGCTCATCAGGCGAATGAAATGCTTGCCGCTCCTGAGAAATAAAAAAAGGAACAACAGCTCAAGGATATATACATTCATAATTTATTTAAGAAATTTGAATCAAAGAGGAAAAAAGTGTTTGGTGACCTGATCCGTAGAAATCAATCCCAGAATCTTCGAATGTTGCTGAACCTGAATTTTCAGTCGGAAAAAAGTCAAGACAAAGGAAAACAAAATATGACAATGACGACGTACCAAATAAACTCAAGAAAATCTACTCGGGCGTCACAAAAACAAAAAAGGATTCTTCCAAGAAATTAAACGACAAGGATGAACAAAGAACAAACAACAAGAATGAACAAGGAACAAACAACAAGGATGAACAACAAGGATGCACAAGGAACAAACAACAAGGATGAACATGGAACAAACAACGAGAATGGAGAAGGAATTATTTACAAGTATGGAGAGGGAATAAACAAAAAGGATAAACAAGGAATAAAGAACAAGGATGGAGAAGATGTAAACAACAGGTATGGAGAAGTAATAATCAACTAGGAAGAACAAGGAACAAACAACAAGGATGGAGAAGGAATAAACAACAGGTATGGAGAAGTAATAAACAACAAGTATGGAGAAGTAATAAACAACAAGGATGAACAAGGAACAAACAACAAGGATGGAGAAGGAATAAACAACAGGTATGGAGAAGTAATAAACAACAAGGATGAACAAGGAACAAACAACAAGGATAGAGAAGGAATAAACAACAAGGATGAACAAGGAACGAACAACAAGGATGGAGAAGGAATAAACAACAAGGATGAACAAGGAACGAACAACAAGGATAAACAAGGAACAAATGACTATGATGGAGAAGGAATGAACAACAAGGATGAACAAGGAACAAACAACAAGGATGCATAAGGTAAAAACAAGTATGGAGAAGGAATAAACAAAAATAATGAACAATGAACACACAACAAGAATGGAGAAGAAATAATTACCAATGATGAACAAGGAACAAATAACGAAGATTAAGAAAAAACAAACAACTATGATGAAGAAGGAATAAACAACAAGGATTAACAGGGAACAAACAACAAAGATGGACTAGAAACAAAAACAAGGATGAACTAGGAACAAACAAAAAGGATGGCAATAAAGAAAACTTTAAAAGCAGTCAAACAGTCAAGCCAGCTACAAAAAGAAGCAAATCGAGTAAAGGCTGCATTTCGAAAAAGGCTACGAAAAGAGGTTCTGACATAAAAAGAGGAAAAACAATTGATTCTTTAGTACGGAAAATAATCTGGATTCTAACGAAGGACGTAAATATACAGTCTATTCAGTCGATGCGTGTATACTAGAATGGTAAAAAAAAACAAATAAAACGAGTGCAAATTACGTGACCTTTTTGAAATCACTTTCCCAAATTCGACGTCTGCATTGATTTTTGATTTTGACCCCCCAACCCCTTCCAGCATTCCCCAAAAACCACTCTCTAAAGCAGGATCAAGTTTTTGCGGTACATTCGTCATAAATATTATTTTTGTGTAATTTTTTTTCATCACAGACCATTTTTAATAATCAAATTGAAAAGTTTCATCTATTTTTTATTAATTATTAATTGTATAAACAATTTTTATTTTTTCAAACAATTTTTTTTCATATTTTATCGCAAATTATCGGTACCCTCACAACGCGATAAACTAATTACGAGTAGAGAATATGAAAAATGAGAATTATCGATTTGATTTGTTGTTAATTGTTTAAACAACTTTTTATTGTTCTAATGAATTTTTTGACTAGAATAAGGCAGAAAAATGTAATTTTTTGCACATTGGTCAACAAAATTGATAGAATTCTGATCTGTCTAATATTATCACCACTTATCTATCATTGTTTAAACAATTTTCATTTATCTAAACTATTTTCTTTCTAAGAAATATTTAAAATTTACAGTTTTTCTGATTAACATGAACAAATTGGTTTAAATTAAAGACCAACACGAATGATTCGCTTTTTTGGTAATTGTTTAAATAATGTTTAATTGTTGAAGTGTATCTTTTGATTGAAATAATGCAGAAAAGTATAGTTTTTTGCAATTTTTTAAACAAATTTCCTTAGCTTCTCTTATGTTAGCACTTTTAATTATTTACCCATAGTTTTTTAAACAGTTTTCATTTGTTTAAACAATTTTTTTTAACGAAACACAAAATTTTCACTTTTCCTGAAAAAACATAAACTAATTAGGTAATCGTTTTAATTTATTCTCGATTTAAAGTGAACAGCTCAAGTTAATGTGAAAGGTGTAAGTTTTGGACATTTAGTCGAAAAAAATTGTTGAAACATTTGGAAATTGTTTAAACAATGATCAGTAAGTTGTAAAAATTACACACATACCAGAATTGTGTGGAGTTAGTTGACAAATTTGCAAGAAATTTCATTTTTCTGCCTTATTCTAGTCAAAGGTTCTATTTGGACTATAAAAAGTTGTTTAAACAATTGACAACAAATTGAATCGACAGTTCTCATTTTTTATATTGCCTAATTAATTCATCTTCTCCTGGGGATTCCGATAATTTGCGATAAAATGTGAAAAAAGAATTGTTTAAACGAACCAAAATTGTTTATACAATTAATAATTAATGAAAAATAGATGAAACTTTTTAATTTGATTATTTCAAATGGTCTGTGATGAAAAAGTAAACAAA
Source organism: Melikaiella ostensackeni (assembly GCA_032362435.1). Taxonomy (NCBI): domain Eukaryota; kingdom Metazoa; phylum Arthropoda; class Insecta; order Hymenoptera; family Cynipidae; genus Melikaiella; species Melikaiella ostensackeni. The sequence goes on from JAUMHM010000086.1 coordinate 13,610,412, forward strand.
ATTAATATTTATGACCAATATACTGCGAAATACTTGATCCTCGTTTAGAGGGTGGTTTTTTGGGCATGCTGGAAGGAGTTGGGGGGAGGGGGTCAAAATCAAAAATCAATGTATACGTTACATTTGGGGAAGTGATTTTAAAGAGTCCATGTAATTTGCACTCGTTTTATTGAAATGTACGTCTTCCAGTTTAACATTCGTAAAAATGGGGGATTCCCATGTATTTTCAACGGGAAAATTGAGGAAGGGGGGGGGCGCAACCCCTAAACTTTGTCTGATCGAAAAAACGAAAATACGCATTTACTTTTTTGGGAACCTCACAAAATGAGCCATTATCCCAAAGGAAATTCGAACTTTCGTTTTTTTTGGACCACCTTACACAGAAAAAAGCTAGGCTTATTTTGAGCCAAATATTCGGCTTTTTTTAAGAAGCAGCAAAATCTAGCCAAAAAGTTTTTAAATTGAGACTTTGCAAAAAAGTATCAAATTAAGTATGACTATTGCCCTGAATTAAGACTGATTTCTGCCTTAGTGTGAGACCTGCATTCAAAACAATAAAAAAACTGTCAATGTGTGAATGCAATTGTTCCTTTCGAATTTGAAGCTGAGGTTACACTTTACTTTAAACGTCAAAATATGATTATGAACTGTCACAACAAAAACAAATGACAATTTATATTGCAGTCTGAATTTAAAACTTTTCAGAAAATCTAGGACTCAAAATGAGGCCTTCAAAACAAGAGACGCAGCAAAAATAAGTATACTGCAACCTCCATTTAACTGACCTCCATATACCGCCTTCCTAGCGTTTCCGCCGGCTGCATTCGTTGATGAGGGGGACCAAGGAGCCGAGACAGAGGCACAGTGAGCTCAGCGGAGTTGAGCTGTTCCGTAGCACCAAAGCGGGCAGGCTGAACACTCGCGTGCATATTATGCATTTAGTTCCAGTGTACATCTTTTTTCTGTGTAGTGTACACTCAAAATAGTGCTGAAAGAATCACACGACAAAAGATGACAATGGAAGAACTCCTATGAATTTTTGTATTAGTTAATTTATGTTAATTATTCATTAAATATGCTTTGAAATTTTTCATTTAATGAAGACATTAGTCTGGTCGGACAAGTACCGGGCGCTATCAAAATCTAGTTTCAACCGGATTTAAAGCGACGAGTGAGTAAACACTCAGAACCGCATATATAGTCTCTGAACCCGGCACACGTACAAAAGTCTATGCCCAGATAGTCGCGATGTAAACAACTTCTGATACGACAAATGACTGTCTGAGCGAAGACCTTGAGTACAGGGCGTCAAGGGACGCTCATGGGGGGAGACAAATGCATTCAAGCGTGAACAACTGTGAAGCCGGTTAAAGAATGGGCGGCCAAGTAACGCGAGATGAATGTACTTGCAAAATTTTATGACACTATTTCGACACTATTTTTTTCAAATTTGTGAAACTATTGACACTATTTTTAATCTCTGAAGTGAGTCCGACGCCCGTATGTATTATGTAAATTCCAGACACCGTGACTGAAAATTAAAATGTCTGAAATTGGAGTTTTTCAACAAACTCTAGTATGTACCAACATACTTTCCAGTACAAGTAGAAAAAATCAGTCGGTAATTAACAAAGCTGAAATTAAAGAGAATCGAGGTGACCCAATGCAATAGGCTAATTAAGGCCAGAGATTGAAAAGCACCATGAGGACGTGAAGGCTAAAAAGATATATGGTACTATTAATAGTAGGACGAGCGTAAACAAAGGTGAGATTAAAACGGACGAGGGCGAAAACGTGTTACGTGAAACAACAAGGCAGGAGGGATCATTATGACAGAATCAACAAGAGTCGCCTATCGAAGTATCGATATAGTATCCACCATCCAGTATCGGATAAATCGCAATGAAAATTTCCTCCAGCTTTCTACGTGTCCTTCAGCCCTCAACCTTGAGATCAGTGGCCTCTATAACGATAGCGGACAGCGGATAGCGGATAGTGCACTGCGCCCAGCCCAGCGGGCAGTGCTTTTAATTGGTTCGTAAATTCTTTGTCAAAGATGCCGCCTTCTATCTCAAAACTTTCATAGAAAAAAAAAAGGAAAATCACGCAGACTGCTGAAGTAACATACTAGCGAGATCGATATCCCGAAAAAAGCTCTCCGCCGTGAGCACTAAAGTAGGTGGGTAAACCTGGAAGTAACACCATGCTCAAACAATACATGCCCTGTGCTAAAATTAAGGGCTCATTTAGGGCTCGTTTGATACCCTAAAGCCAAATTTTGGGCTCTGCATTTAAAAAAAAAAGCAGTATGCCAAAGGGCGATCTAATCGGACAATTCCTTCGAAAGTTACCGTGTTCACAGACGACGACAACGACGACAACGATAGACATACCGAAGTAAACATCCACTTTTTCTCAATCAGTGAGTCCGAAAACGTCGAGATTTGATGAAATCCGTGAAAGTCAATTTTCACACAAAACCAATACTTTCTCACTGAGATGAGAATGTAAAAAATGCAGGGTACTGCCAGCTTTACGTAAGCTAGCAGTACCATGGTAGAAATATTTTTTGCATTACCTTTTTATCCTTCACAGGAATTGAGGGCTCTTTTTAGGCAATCCAATACCCCCAAAATCAATTTTCCAAAACCATGCCAAGGTCTCCAGCGTCCTGATAATCCTTAAAAACCTAGAAAAGTCCTCGAATTTGTTTTTACTTGGAGAAACCTGAAAAAGTCCTGGAATTTTGCTTATGGCCCTGGAAGTTTTATTCCCTTAAAGAAAAAACAGGTTTTTAAAATTTCCTAAAGATCGAAATGAAATCTACTTTTTTATGACAATTTTTTGTGTACTGAAAAATGAATATTCAAAAAGTTCACAAATAAAAATTAGACTTCAAAACTACCCACTTTTCCAGCTTATTAGAGACAAGTGTATAATAAATGTACAAACGAAAGAGAAAAAAGAGGGAGAAAAAGGAAGAGTCTACCAAAACCAACCTCACACTCTTTCTTTTGCTCCGTCTTTTTTACACTACTGGGGACCAACATGTTTCGAAGCCAATTTAGACTTCCTCATCAGGGATAATTTATAGGATAACTACAGTTATAAATAATTATAAACTATTTTCTAATTTCGAATGATTTCAAATTGATATATTCATAATTAGACGCTTTTATTCTATGTCAAATCCTATTGAAATATTTTTTCAGTCTAAAATATTCCATTTTTTAAACCATTCAATTTAAACTTGTTGATTAAAAAAAAAGAAAAATTTTTCAAAAATACTTAGCAATATTTAACTCCACATTTAAAATGAGCAATTATAAATCTAATATTCAAAACTAAACAATTTGAATCTGATTTATTTTCTTTAATAGGGAGCCTTGAATCGTTGAAATTTCAGAGTGCTACATTTAGTCTTTGAACGTTACAATTTTAATTGTTCCATTTTTAACATTTTTAATTTGTGAGTGAAAGTGTTGAATTTTAATTTATAAATAACAATTGAACAATTATTAATTGGAAACGATTTAAAATTAAAATAATTTAACTTCCAACTTAAAAAGCGCTGTGTTAAAAAAGAAATCGTTTAATTTTTGATATTTCTAACTTAAAATTGCTTAAGATGATATAACTTTGAACATTTACAAATTTATTGATTTTTTCTTCATTTTAGATCATTAAAAATGATAGCGTGGATTTATATTTCTTAATCAGAAATCTATGAATTGTTCAATTTATAAAAGTCTGAAATTTCAAATTTTGCAGTGTAACGGCATTTAATTAAAAAATTTTCAATTGAAATATTATGAAATATTTTGACATCTTTGAGATCTTTGTGAAATCTTTTGAAATTTTTGAAATATGTGAAATCTTTCTGAAATGTTTATAATCTTTTCGAAACCTTTGAAATCTTTAGATTTTGAGGTCTTTGGGAAATCTTTTGAAAACTTTTGAAATGTTCTGAATTCTTTTGAAATCTTTGAAACCTTTGTGAAATTTTTGAAATATTTATGTAATCAATAAAGTCTTTGTCAAATATTTAAAAACTTTGTTAACTCTTTCGAAATCTTTGACATCTTTCTGAAATGTTTAAAATCTTTGCGAAATCTTTGAAATCTTCATATTTTGAAATCTTTGTAAAATCTTTCGAAATCTTTGAAATCTTTGCGAAGTTTTGGAAATATTCAAAACATTTGCAAAATCTTTAAAATGTTTGTGAATTTGTTGAAATCTTTGTAAAATATTTAAAAATTGTGTTAAATCTTTTAAATTGATTGAAATCTGTCTGAAGTCTTTAAAATCACTGTGAAATCTTCGAAATCTTTTGAAATATTATGGAACATTCGAAATCTTTTGGAATTATTGAAATCTTTGCGAAATATTTAAAAACTTTGTTCGCTCTTTTGAAATCTTTGAAGTCTGCGAAATTTTTTAAATATTTGAAACCTTTGCCAAATCCTGGAAATATTAATGAAATCATTAAAATCTTTGTGTTATACTTGAAAATTTTGTTAATTTTTTTTAAATCTTCGTGAAATATTTTGAAATCCTTTTGAAATTTTTGAAATTTTTATGTAGTCATTCAATTTTTTTGAAATATTTAAAAACTTTGTTAACTCTTTTGAAATCTGTGAAATGTTTCTGAAACCTTCAAAATCTTCTGAAATAATTTGAAATCTTTTGGAATCTATTGAAATCATTCTGAAATCTTTAAAATCTTTGCGAAATCTTTGAAATCTTTTGAAATGTTTCGACATCTTTGAAATCTATGCAAAATTTTTGAAATCTTTATGAAATCATTGAAACTTCTTGAAATATTTGAAAACTTTGTTAACTCTTTTGAAATATTTGAAATCTTTCTGAAATCCTTCAAATACTGTGAAATATTCTGAAATCTTTTGGGATCAATGAAATCTTTGTAAAATATTTCAAAAACTTTTTTAAATCTTTTGAAATCTATTGAAATCTTTCTGAAATCTTTGATATGTTCATATTTTGAAATCTTTAAAATCTTTTGGAATCTTTGAAATCATTGTGAAATCTTTTGAAATCAATTGAAATGTCTGAAGTCTTTAAAGTCTTTGCGAAGTCTTTGAATTCATTTGAGACTTTCTGAAATATTTTCAAATTTTTGAAATCTTTGTGAAATTTTGAAGTCCTTATGTCGTCACTAAAATCTTTGTGCAATATTTGAAAACTTTGTTAACTCTTTTGAAATCTTTGAAATCTTTAACATCTTTGCGAAAATTTTGATTTGTTCATATTTTGAAATCTTTTGGAATCTTTGAAATCTTTGTGAAATCTTTTGAGATCTTTTGAAATCAATTGAAATCTGTCTAAAATCTTTCAAATCTTTGCAAAGTCTTTGAAATCTTTGTGAAATTTTTGAAATCTTTATGTAGTCACTAAAATCTTTGTGAATTATTCAAAAACTTTGTTAGCTGTTTTGAAATTTTTGAAGTGTTCTGAAATCTTTAAGATCTTTGCAAAATCTTTGAAATCTTCTGAAATATTTTGAAATCTTGAATATTTTTGCCACCTACTTTGAAGGAAATAATCTGTAAATACACAGAGAGCTTTTTCCGGAAAATGTTTTTATTTATTTTTTAAAATTGAAGATGGAGCATTTTTTGCACCTGAAAGCGGCAACGAGAGCCATTTCGGAGTCATTGCAGCGTTCCAATGGATAGAAATGGCTTGTCTCTCCCTGCCGCTTTCAGAGGCAAAAAAATGCTTCATCTTCAATTTAAAAAAAACAGCAAAAACATTTTCCGGAAAAAGCTCTCTGTATACTTACAGATTATTGCCTTTAGATTAGGTGGTAAGAATATTACATCAAACAATTCATTCGTGTAGACGTAATGTGATCCAAATATAAACAATCGACTCATTTCAAGCACCTTAAAATTGGTCAACTATGTCGTCATTGTGCAAATGTGTCATCAGTCACACATCGTGCCCTTGAACTTTACCGTTATGTGCAACTTAAGCCCACCACCCACCGTGGGTAAATCTCCCAACCCCTTAAGACACTCGACTGTGTGTGATAGGTTTCTGGAGTCCGCACCTGTAGAGGGTGAAACCGGCGATAACTATACCTATGTGGTTCACTGGTGCACACACAGGTCGTTAAAAGTGCGCGAGCGCGAATCCCGTACTCCAGAGGCTCCTGGATGCAACGGCCTGGATATCCGGGACCGTACGAAGCGTACAGTGAGCTCCATCATGCTTTTACGAATCGTAGGTTAAGTGCCAAAAACCCTAGAGCCCAAAGTAAGGAAGTAAAAAAATTCAGTTTGTAGAATGGAAAACCTTACAGCTTAGACCGAACTGGCGAACACAACTCCAGGATCACGTTTAGTCTAAGCATCACGTACGAAAAATTGACTAATGGTTGCCTTAAGTCTAGAATTCAGTTTTTTTAAATAAAACTCTTCATTGAAGGGGCCTTGTGTGAACTCCAAATTTTCTAGAAACAATGTGATGAAACCCGGAATAAAAATGTAGGAAGGATGCCAAAAATTAGATTTACGTGGATTGACGGTTCTCATTACATTCTGGACCGAGAAAAGTGCTCAAAAAAATAGTAGACAAAATTCTGCGAAAACCTAAAAGAAAGAACCTTCTATCTGCAATAGATTCAGAGTTACAGTTTTTGAAAGAACCCCGATTTTTTCTAATTTTTTTGCTAAAAAACACAACTTTTCAAAATTATCTCTGTAGTATGGAACCTATTGATTTTACAAAAAGAAGTGTTTCACTGACGAGCAAAAGCAGGCTCGATTTCCATTAATTTGAAAAAAACTTTGACCTAACAGTATCATTAGGTCGTGAGTTGTGACCTCTCAAAGTTGAACATTTTTTGCCTATTTTTAGGGGTAAATGACATGGGTTCAGTTTTCTCGAAATAAGTCCGTCTAGGATGAATCTACATAAATGGAAGCAGAAATTAAATTCTGTCTTTTTCTCCCTCTTGTTTCATTTATTGTATAATTATTGTACACTTGTCTCTAATGAACCGTAATGTAGGTAGTTTCGAAGTCTATTTTTGATTTGTGGATTTTTTGTGTTCTAATTTAGTACATAAAACTTTCCGTAAGAAAGTAGATTTCATTTCGATCATTAAGAAATTTTAAAGGAAAGACATTAAGCAAAGATTTGTTCCAATCTGCACGGATGCCTATGAATACTATTAAGATTTCTTTTGATTGAGGTATTAATATTAACTCAATTTACCAAAAGATTTCTATTTTTATTCAAATATAATATGAAAATCTGAGGAAGTTCGCAATTTTTAGAAATGTGTTATTGTTTAGATTATTACCTTTTTCTATTCTGAAAAATGGAATAAACTGAATAGATTGGTTCTATAAATCAACTTATAAAGCATATAAAATTCTTTTGGAAATAGTCATATGTCCTTTTCTGTCAATAAAAAAGCAATTATTTAATAATTGCCTTAATATTTTTGCATTACCCGTGAAGTTCACTTTTCCTTGCATTTCTTTGGTAAAAGTTATCTACAAGAGACCTATTGTTGACAGTGAATGAAGAATAAATGTGAAATTAATCATTATTACGCTGTTTATTCATTATTAATAATTTGAAGTTATTCAATACATTTTTGCAAAATTTCGGGTTTTTCATGATATCAAGAGACCAGAATTTCTTCGACGTATAGTAAACAGTGAGGGCCGTATGAACCATTTCCAGTAGGAAACCATAATATTAATTACCTATATTTTGTACAAATGTAGATTTTTGTTATCATAAAGAATGGGCCTTTTTTAATAATCAAGACTAATTAATGAAAAGGAAATTTTCCTCTTCTATTTAAGAATAAATGCGAAATATGCATGCGAGTTTTCAAACGGCCCGCTTTGTGACTACGGAACTGCTAAACTATGCTGAACTCACAGCACCTCTCTCTTTCGGCCTGTTGGTCCCCCTCATCAACGAATGCGAGCCGGCAGATATTCCAAGAACCACTTAAATCCAAGTGACTTAAATTCAGAGTTGAGTGTATATAAATTTGAATCAATAGAATATCTGCATTTAAACATGGTCTTATTTTATAATGAAAATAACATATTTTGGATATCTTTTTTTCAGCGATATTTGAAGCATTCGGGGTTGCGTCATTTCATGTTCGTACTAAAAGAAGCTCTTCTAGAAATTTAAACACGAATCCTTGAATCTTGTAAGCTTTTCTTGAGCTTTCGTCAACCTTCTTTTATTATTTTGAAAGTCCTTGAAATCTCGTTATGTATTTGAAGTCCTATGAAATCTGCTGAAATCCTAAAATTCTGTAAAATCCTTTGAGGAATCACTTGCCATCTATCGAAGTCATTCGAAATACCTTGAAGTCCCTTGAAATTCTTTCAAGCCTTTTGATATCCCATCAAATATCTTCAAGTCCTATCAGTTCTTTTGGAAGCCCTTAAAATCTCGTGAAACCCAACAAAACCTTTGAAATTCGTTGAAACCTTTGAAAAATCTATGAACTTTTTGAAATCTTTTAAAATATCGTGAAATTCTTTAAAAATCCCATAAAATTCCTCGAAATTCCTTGACATCTTTTTAAATCCTATGAAATCCGTTGAAACTTTTCAAAATCTCTTCAAATCTTTGGAAATCACTTGAAATCTATTATAATTCTTTGGAAATCCCTTAATATACCACAAATCCATTGAAATGTTTTTAAATCCCTTCAAGTCTTTTCAATTCTTTTTAAAGTCCTTGAAATCTTATTTTGAAATCACTTGACATCTCTTGAAATCCAATGAATTTCTTTGAAAGCTTTTGAAATCCCATGACATTCGTTGAAGCCTTTTTAAATTCATTCAAAATTTTCAATCGTTTTGAAAGTCTTTAAAATCTCGTTATGTATTTAAAATTCTATGAAACCTACAAAAATTCTGTAAAATCCTTTGAAATCTGTTGAAATCCCCTGAAATCCGTTGAAATGTTTTTAAGTCCCTTCAAATCTTTGGAAGTCTCTTCAAATCTTTCCAATTCTTTTCAATTCTTTTTAAAGCCATTAAAATTTTTACGAATGAAATCTCTTGAAATCCATTAAATTCCTCACTGAAAATCATTTGAACTCCCATGAGATCCGTTGAAATCTTTTGAAATACCTTAAAATCTTTTATCATTCTCTCAAAGTAAACTAATATAAGATTCCATGGAATATTTTGAAACTCTTTAAATCCTTTGAAATGTTTTGAAATCTTGTTGAAATATTTTTTAAACACTTCAAATTTTTTGAAATTGTATTCGAGAATTGAAATTATTTTGAATTCTTTAAATCTTTTTAAACCTCTTGAAATCTATTTAAAGTCTTGTGAAATCCCGTTGAAATCTCATTAAACCGCTGAAAACCCCTGAAATCTTTTGAAATCGCTGAAAATTTCTTTCAGTCCCTCGAAATCCTTTGAAAGCTTGTGAAATCCCAGGAAATCCGTTGTAATATTTTGAAAACCTTCCAAACCTTTGGAAACCCCATTGAGATTCATTGAAATCTGTTGAAATTCTGGAAGTCTTTGAAATCGTTTGAAATCCTTTGGATTAGGTTAGGTAGTTTTTAGGGTTTCTTAGCCCCGGGCA
>JAUMHM010000086.1:13643530-13660232 GCA_032362435.1 Melikaiella ostensackeni
CGATGAAACTTCGGATATTTCCAGACTAGAGCAAGTCTCCATTTGCTTCAGAATTGTTGAAGATGATTTATCCATCACAGAGATTTTTATGGGTTTTTACGGAACAAGCAAAACTAAAGCAGAAACTCTGTTTAAAATTGTAGATGACGTACTCTTTCGATATGGCTTAGATTTTAAAAACTTAAAAGGCCAATGCTATGACGAGGCTGTGAATGTGAGTGGTAGTTTGACTGGGCTACAAGCTTGAATAAAGGAAGTGGAACCTAGAGCTCTCTTTGTGCACTGCAATCCACGTAACCTGAACCTTGTGGTTCAACATGGAATGGAAGATGTCAATTGCTCACAAAATTTCATCGGTATCGTTGAGGAAATGATCAACTTCATTCGTGACTCGCCAAAGAGACAAGCTTGGTTCCGCGATCTGCAGTCCTCAGAAAGTCCTCAACTATCCTAGTTTTGTCCAACAAGATGGTGTTTGAGAGTAAAGTCCCTCGTGACAATCCATGACGAAGGCAATTACAAAGCTGCCATGATTTTTTTTGAAGAAGTAACTGAAGATCGTATAGTAGACAGCAGTGCATCGGCCAAGGCAGCAGGATTCCTAAAATATCTCGAAAGCTTCAAGTTCTATTTTTACACTTACCATCATGATTGAAATCTTCTTTAGAATCGAAGTATTGACACCGAATTGCAAAAATCTGATCTTAGTATAAACGAATCTCACAAGAAGGAAAGCTCCTCGAAAGTTCGAAACAAGCGGTACTGCACATGTATTTTCAACGCCTGAAAGTTACTACAGAAAACTATTTCTAGAAATTAATTACCATGTTACAAGTTCAATGGAAAGTCAATTTCAATCTGAAACAATGAATCTTTTGAATTCTTTTGAGAATTTTGTAATTAAAGAAGATTCTTACGTTGATCAAATAATCTAATTTTATGGAAATGAGGATTTTGATGAACTAAGGCTATAATTGCATCGTGAAATGTTTCTGGACATAATTTCACAGAGAAAAATCGAAGTAAAATGTCTGAAGGATGTAGTAACATTCTTGAAAGGTAATCCTGAAATAGGAAGTCTTGTTTCAGAGTACAAAAAACTCATTAAAATTTTACCAACTACTCCGAATAGTTTTTGTACAAACGAACGCTCATTCTCTGCTTTTACGGCGTCTTAAGACATATTTAAGGTCAACAATGAGCCAAAACGTCTAAACAATATTGCGACATCGCATATTCACCAGGATATTTTGAACAATGTGGGCATTGACCGAATATCAAATGAATTCATCTCCAGAAACGATCCACGAAGAAAAACCTTTTATATCTGTTAAAGATGGCAAGAAATATGACATTTCTTATCAACTTTTTTTTTTATTTTAAATAAAAATATTTGAAAAACAAATTTTTTATCTCATCCTCCCCCCTCCCCGTGGAAAATAAAACTCCATACCTCAAAAATGTAGGCTGCGCCGGCCTTAAGTGGGCACACATTGAACTTCAGCTTTACTCTTTGACATTGCACATCTTACAAGTTACTTTTTTCCGTGCAATAGGAAGAATCGGCTAAATTCCGATTCCTAAAAAACTTCATTTATTATCAAAGCATAGACAACGCGGGGTGACAATCAGTTGTTATACAATCCAGTCTTGATACAATTTCAGACAAGGATTAATGCATAAAATGATACGAAAGGGCGCAAAAATAATTCCACTAAATTGGACGATAACAATGACTCGAGATTAGGGTACAATTCAGATGGCGGACTCGGTTGAACAAAATCGAGCGCATCTCTTGCCAGTAATTGACTATTCTGTTCGCTGTTGCACCCCTGAATGCACATTTTCGTCCACCCTTCCAAACATTAAAACCACCCCACGCGTCGGATTACATTAATTGAATCGTTGAAAGGGACCTCTTGCAGAGGAAGGGTGTTGCTAGTTGCTCATATGTACATAATAAGATAGTCTTCCTTTTGGCTTAGGGGATCATCTGTTCATCATCCTTAAAATAACATTGCAGTATTGCTGGGTACATTTTCAGTTTCAGTTTCTCCAACAGAAAATTTAATCAAGGTTGGGGTGAGAACGATATTATGTTAGGCTTTTTTAATGGATTTTTTTCTTGTCAAAAGAGATATGTTGGTTAGGGCTTAGTATGTAAATTTGTATTCAAAATCATTAGATCCGAATAATAAATATAAGAATAACTCGTTATATGGGTATTTCTCCATATAAAGGTCACTTTTGCTTCTCCGTGTAATATCTTTGCAAATATTTATTGATTTGTATTTAAATTTAATAAATTTCTTCTTTCTGACGGCATTGACCAAAAGCATGAGAGAGATACAGATTATTTCACGCGAAAAATATATTAAACAAGCGTTAAATACGTGAAAAATGACTTTTCCTTGTTCTCCACTTACAAATTGCTGAGAAGGATTTTCAAAACCAAGGTTATTAAAATAATAACTCTGACTGTTACTTTTCAAAAGTATGTCTAAAAAACTATTATTCTATTATATAGATTTTTAGTTTATCGCACTTAAGCACCAGAGAAGTTTAATTTTAAAAGTTTCACCCTAATTTTTTTTTTCTTGAACGTACGATGACAATTTGATGACTTTGTAGAGATTTTTTTTAACCAATATCAAAGCTATTCTTCAATAGATGAATGAAAGTATCGCATCTGTCTATGGATCCACGGTAAATTTTGGAATATTTATCTTCAAACTAATATAAAATGTGTTAAAGTTTGGCTAATTATCATTATGAGGCGCATGAACATTCCCCAAATTTTTATGTCTCTAATATTTATTTTACTTACAATTGTTTGACGGAATAGCAATTTTCTATGATTTTTATTTATCCTAATTGCCAATTTACCTCATTTTTATTTTTCCGAATTACTTTTTGATCAAATTTTCATTTTTCCGAATTACCATTTGTCATAATTTTTATTCTTCCGAATAAGCACATAACCTAAAATTCATTTAAACGAAACACCATCTCATAATTTCCGTGTCACTTAAACTGCATTCAACATAAATTTCATTCTTCATAAAATAGCGATCGGAACTTTGATTGGCTGAATAATGCCGCGAAACTCGAATCAGCCAACCAGAATGCCGGACGCTATTTTATGAAGAATGAAATTTACGTTACATGCAGTTTCGATGACATGGGAGTTATGAGAGATGGTGTTTTTTTAAAATGAATTTCAAGATATATGCCTATTCGGAAGAATAAAAATTATGTCACATTGTAACAGTGATCCCAAGATGTAGCCCCTGTCAAACTGCGCATGCTTCGCGAAATGCAGCACTATTGGTTCGGTCAATTGACTCCAAGAAAAATAAGCTATTTCTTCTAGATCCGTCTGCCTGAGCCAATAATGCGGACTATACCACGCATGCGCAGTAGCGTTGGGGCTACATTTTGGGAGCACGGCAGAGTAATTCGAAAAAATAAAAATTCTGCTGAATAGTAATTCGGTATTATAAAAATGATGTAAAATTATAATTCAGTAAAACAAAAATTATGCCAAATGGTAATTTGGAAATATAAAAATTATGGCAAATGACAATTTGGAAAAATAAAAATTATGACAAATGGTAGTTCGGAAACATAAGAACTATGTTAAATAGTAATTCGGTATTATAAAAATTATGTCAAATTATAATTCGGTAAAATAAAAATTATGTTAAATGGTGATTCGGAAGTATAAAAATAGTGACAAATGGTAATTCGGAAAATAAATATTAGATAAAAAAGTAATTCGCAAAAATAAAAATCAGATAAATTGGCAATTATGATGAATAAAAATTATAGTAAATTGATGTCCGGTCAAATAATTTTAGATGAAATAAATATCAGGGAAAGTAGAATTTGGGGAATGTTCATGCGCCTCTTTTATTATGTGTCATTACACACTGCAGGTAAATTAGACATTTTTCGGGCAGATATTTTGATTGTAACCTAAAACTCCTTTAAAGGAAGTGATAGTGAATAATTCTTCCAAAGGACTTTTCAATTTGATCTTTTAAACAAGTAGAGCCAATGTTTTTTCTTGTTTGTCATTCCATATCGTGTAATCGTACGTCATAGAATCAACATGTAAAAAAATTATAAAAATTTATAAAAAAATTAATCAACGTTGTCATTTTTACTGTTCACAATTGAAGAATCTTCAATTGAAAATCTACAAAAAAAGCATTCAAAATTGCATCATTTTCCAATATTCAAAAGTGAAGAATTTTCAGTTATAAATTTCCGACATTGAACTATTCCCAAAAAAAAAAACCTTCAAATTACATCATTTTGAACTACAAACATTACAGATTAATTAATTTTCAATTGTAAGTCTTGAAAATTGAAGTATTTTGAATTGCAAATCGTTGAAAATAAAGGATTCTCAAACGTGAATCTTCAAAATTGAACTATTCCAAAAAAACGTTCAAAATTACTTACCTTTAAAATACAAATCTTGAAAATTGAATAATTTGCCATTCTTTATTCTCAAAGTCCAAGAATTTTCAATTGTTACTCTTCAAAATTGTAGAATTTTAAATTGCAAATCATTAAAATTGAAGAGTTCTCAAGTTTGAAAACTTACAATTAAAAATTTGCAACTTTTATAATTAAAAATTCGGTAATTTTTATGATTCACATTGGAAATTTCTTTGATTGGATGACTTAAAATGGAAAACTCTTGACTTTCGACAAAATTTAAGAATTTTTATTTATACATCTTTAAAATTGAATAAATTTCAATTTTGAATTTTCAAAATAGAACTATTCCAAAAAAAGCAAGCGAAATAGCATCATTTTCTCTTATACACATTAAGTATTGAAAAATCTTCAATGGCAAATAGTCAAAGTTGAGGAATTTTCCACTGTAAATCATCGAAATTTAACTACGTATTCCAAAAAAAAACGTTCAAAATTGGATCATTTTAATCTACAAACATTCCAAATTAATGAATCTTTAATTGTAAATCTTTAAAATTGAACTATTTCACAAAAAATATTCAAAATGGCATGCCTCTAAAATATAAATCTTGAGAATTGAATAATATGCAATTTTATATTTTCAAAATTCAAGAATTTTCAATTGTTACTCTTCAAAATTGTAGAACTTTAAATTGTAAATCTTTGAAATTGAAGAGTTTTTAATTTTGAAAATTCACAATAAAAAATCATGCAAGTTTTCAGTTTGACAATTAAAAATTTTGTAATTTTTATGATTTACATTTGAAATTTCTTCAATTTAGAAGAGTCAGAATTAAAAACTCTGCACTTTTGATACACAGAATCATGAAAATTTAAGAATTTTCATTTGTGCATCTTCAACATTGAAGAGTGTTCAATTTTAAATCTTCAAAATACATATTTTTAGATTCTTAATTGGCGTATTGAATCAGTTATTTTAAATTTAGGAATTCTATTATTTGAATTGAGCGAACCCAAAAACCTTAGGTTACCCATTTTCGTAAAATTAGGACCATTTTTAAATTTTTAATCTGCCATATTGGATTAGTTAACTTGAATTTTAAATTTTTGTTATCAAATTCGGATTCAGAGACCTCAAAAACTTTAGAATCCTCATTTTTATGGAAATCGGACCACTAATGCAGACTCTGCAAAACGAAATCTTTAAAATCTTTGCGATATGTTTGAATTCTTCATATTTTGAAGTCTTTGAAATCATTGTGAAGTTTTTGAAATCTTTATGAAATCTTTAAAATCTTTGAAATCTTCATATTTTGAAGTCTTTGAAATCTTTTTAAAATTTTTGAAATCTTTATGAAATCTTTAAAATCTTTGCGAAATGTTTGAAATCTTTGCAAAATATTTAAAAACTTTGTTAACTCTTTTGAAATCTTTCTGAAATCTCTAAAATCTTTAAAGTCTTTGCGAAATTTTTAAAGTATTAAAACCTCTGCCGAATCGTGGAAATCTTCTGAAATCTTTTGAAATCTTTGTGAAATCTTCAAAATTTAAAATTGTTCAATTGAAAGTGTTGAAAGATTCCAGTTTATATGTCTAAATTATTGAGCATTTGAATAAAAAAATTTTTGAATGAAAAATTGTTTAGTTTTAATTTTGAAACTTCAAAATTCAGAAGAGGTTTACTTTAAGTGCTTAAAGAGTTTGAATTTTTTAAGTTGATTTAGAACCAATCTATTCGGACTATTCCATTCTTCAAAATAGAAAAAGGTAATAATCCAAAATCACAAACACATTTTTTAAAATTACTAACTCTCAAATTTGTGGACTGTGTATGTTTAAATAAAATAGATATCTTTTTGTAAATTGGCTGAATCATTAATACCTCAATTAAAGAAATCTTAAGTATTCATAGGCAACCCTGCAGATTGGAACAAATCTTTGCTTGATGTCTCTTTTAAAATTTCTTAAAGATCGAAATAAAATCTACTTTCTTATGAAAATTTTTTGTGTACCAAAAAAGAACACCCAAAAAGTTCACAACTCAAAAATAAACTTCGAGACTACCCGCTTTTTCGGCTCATTAGAGACAAATGTACAATAAATGTACACAACAAAAAGAAAAAAGAGGGAGAAAAAAAAATTCCAATTACCGTGAAAAATTTTTGCGAACCGGGAAAAAACCGGGAAATGACCCTGAAGTTTTCTCCTCGATCAAAACGGCCACCCTGTTTTTGTTTTAAACCGGGAATGAACCAGGAAATAAACAGGAGTATTTATCCAAGATTTAAGTAATCGCCCTGTTTTTACCTTGTTTTTTATTTGTTTCAATTCATTAACGTATACTTATATAAATATTTTTCGAAAACAGATAAAAGTATTTATTTTGGACAGTTAAGATAACAATTGGATGCAACCTTATGTGATATGAATTATGCTTCCTAGCTCAAAGAATAAGGGATCTGTTCAACTTTCTGGAAGCTTTATCATGACGGGCCTGTTCCGAGCAAACTAGTACAAACAAATATGTCCCCATCTCTATTTACACCATAGCCTCTGAGATAGAGGGTGACGGAGAAAAAATGCACTGAGAGGGGGAAACAGTTTTCCCTCGACTTTTTAAGACGAGGGTCATGCGTTTATTTTTCAGCGACATGATCGAGGGAGACATCTCTTGGCGAAATTATTTATTTATGGTTTTTGGAGTTCGGGCGGAAACGCCCATCAGCCGCGTTTCGTTGTTCATGTAGGGTGAAATTCACTGAATCCGATGATGTAGAAAAAAAGCCATAAACGTCTTTCGACTTAACGCTTAACGGACTTTCTTTAACGATATTTAAACTGGTTTGGGGTCGATTTTTACACCGTCATTTATAAAACCGATTTTCAATATACGGTTTTGGGATCAGCGAACATCAGACTTCCTGATTCAAAATTTTCTACATTTTTCGAAACTGGGAAAAAAAATCCGGAATTTCTTTTTTTCAGGGCGAGGGCCTTTTTTTATCATGGAAAAACTTTGAAAAACCTGGAAATGACCTGGAATTTAATTTTAAAACCTGGATTTTTTTATAAGAACTTTTTTTAAAGAACTTCATCTCGTATTCTCTACATTAGGCGAAAATTAAAAAAGAGATTTCTTCCTTACGTAAAGTAATCCAAAATGATCTTCAATTTTTTTGTGATTTCAAACTGTAATTAAAAGTTAATATAATTATAATGCAAGGCAACTGTGATTTAAAGCCAATTTTATTGAACTGGGCATGATGAATTGAATGAAGGATCCATAACAGAATCTTTCAGTCAGTGGACGTGACATTTCTTCCCTTAGTTTGAACTTATGAGTATGAGTCGCTTGGAAAAATTCAGAGAAAATTATAAATAAATATCATTCATAAAATTTTATTTGATGAATTTGTATGTTATTTTATAATTAAAGGAAATTCCGGAAAATTTGTTTTTATTGTTTCTCAAATCTAAATTCCCTGCATTTGTTACAAAAAAATATCGTGTGCAACAGGTGCTGATAGTAGACAGTTGTAACTTTTGTGAAGTTTACAGTACCTGTCAACGGCTCATCTTCGGGTCGTTTCCGGCTCGTCTTTGGCTAGTTTACTTCTCCTTTTTGGCTCGCCTTCAACACGCCTCCGATTCGCCTACAAGTCTCCTTCGATTCGCCTCTGACTCATACAGCAAACTTCACACTCGTGTGGAACTGCCTACTTTCCGCACTTGTAGCACATTATACTGTTTTAAATTTAAAATTGAACTATTCCATTTTCGGTTGAAAACTTACGTTTTTTAGTTAAAGATTCAGATATTTGGTTAAAAATTCAACTGTTTTGTTGAAGTCATTTTTTTTGTGGAAAATTCAACTGCCTTCCGATAAATTTGTCTTTTTGGCTTGAAAATTCAACTGTTTTCAGTTGAATTTTAATCTTTTTCGTTTGAAAATGCGATCATTTGATTGAAAATCCATCTTTGTAGGTTGAAAATTCAACTATTCGATTAAAAATGCAACTATTTTGTTTAAAATTTAATTATTTTGTTGAAACATCAACTATTTTGTTAAAATCATCTTTTTTGGTTAAAAGTTCATCTATTTTATTGAAAATTCGTCTCTTTTTCTTGAAAGTTCAACCATTTGGTTGATACGGCAACTGCTTGGTTGAAAAATAATTTTTTTTCCAATTCAATTGTTTCGTTGAAAATTCAGTAGATTTCGACTTAAAATCTTAGGAATTTAAAGTTCAGCTCAGTAATCAAATTTTATCTAAACTGTAAAATCTAAGCCAATAAAATAAGAATGGGTATTTGAATTGAAAATTTCAAATAGATAAGTGTATTTATTGACATTATTGCTTCTTTTTGATTGAACATAAATCACTTTTAGTCACTTTTTAGCTTTAAATGGTCACATTTCCCAAATTGTGTACATATTCCGATTTTCGAATTATAAGTTATTACAATCATCGAATTAGATGGACAGATGTTAAAAAATGTATGCTCTTTACGTCTGGAAAATAGTGATCCGAAAATTTCAAAATAGGAAGAAACTTTTTTGAAATTTTCCTCTAAAATTTCGTGAATGATTAAAATTTAACCATTCACATGTGGATTTCAATTTGAATTATTTCAGTATTATGTAATGCTTTTAATGGGTATAAGGTCGATTACTTTAAAAAATGCGATACTAAATTATTGAATGCCACTGTATTAAAAAAAATTATACCTGATAAAATCTAGAGATACCTGGAAAAAACCTGGAATTGTCAGGGATCTTTTTTTCAGGATTTGAGTAGACACCCTAATAGAGTACTTCGAAACATGAAAATGATGAAAGTAGAAGAGTTTCATTGAAAATTGAGATATTTGGTTAAGAATTCAACTATATTTTGTTAAACTCATCCTTTTTGTTGGAAAATTCAACTGTTTTGTTAGAAATTCGTCCTTTCGGGTTGAAAATTCATCTTTCTTGGTTGAAAATTCAACCGTATTTTAAAAAATTCGCCTTTTTGGCTTGAAAATTCAACTATTCGGTTGATAATGCAACTGATTGGTTGAGATATATATATATATATATATATATATATATTTAAATTCAACTATTTTTTTGAAAACAGATGTTAAAGAATTTACGCTTTTTACGCCTAGAAAATAGTGATCCGAAAATTTTAAAATAGAAATAAACCTGTTTTGAAATTTTCCTAAGGAATGTCGTAATTAATTACTATTTAACCATTCACATGTGAATTTTAATTTAAATTATTTTAGTATTATATAATGCTTTGAAGGGTTGTAGGGTCGATTATTTTACTCGTAAAAGATGCGATACTAACTTCTTGAATGGCTCTGTATAAATAATGAAAAGTCAATAATAAAAAAATAATAAAAAGTCGTTTTTCTCGAAGCGAATTAATTTTCGAATCAAAATTTTTGTCAAAAACTATGCCTCACAAACTAACAAATACAAGTTCATATGATTTTGTCTATCAATTGTTTAAATTTATACAGTTAGGCAGCATTGCTTAATTGGCTTACTTCAACTTGCCATAACTTTGTAGAAAAAAGGCTGAATTGTCTGAAAATTGGCATATCTATTCTTCGAGATCCTACTAAAATACTGGCATTGGTTACGATTTGTTAAATAAACAAAGGTTCACCTGTACGCGCCTTATAAGGAAGGTCTCTAACTCGGTCGCTATATACAGTAGAAAATCGGGACAAAGCTTAAACAATTTTGAACATTATTAGAAATGCATTCATATAATTTTCTTTATATTATTTTTATTCGCTTGAGAATTATTAGCTTCTATTTTTTGGAGTGTCGGGTTTTCACTGACAATTGGTCGTTGAGTGATACCATAAACTTGGAAACGTGCACATGCCCGTACGCATACAGTCCTCAGTTCACAGGCGTAGAAACTGTGTAAGGATTCAGGGACCCAAACTCCTGAAGTTCCTGTATGTTCTATTCAGAATTTCTGAATTTTGGCTCCCTGAACCCTTACACAGTTTCTACGCCTGTGAAATCAGAGCTGACCGGACATGTGCGCGCTTCCAAATTTATAGAATCACTCAAGGAACCGTTGTCATCTGTAAACCTGACACTCCAAAAAAATAGGTGCTAAGAATATTGTTAAGTGAATAAAAATAATTGAATGAAAATTGTATGCATGCATTTCTGATAATGTCCAAAATTGTTTAAGCTTTGTCCCGATTTTCTGCTGCATATAGGTAATCGCATAAGAGCGATACAGATTATTTTACCCAAGAAATATATTAAACTAACATTAAATACTTGAAAAAATGCTGTTTCCTTGTTCACCACTTGCAAGTTGCTAAGTTTGAGGAGGATTTTCGAAACCAAGGGTAATAAGATATAAATTCTCACTGGTATCTTCTAAAAGTATGTCTCAAAAAATATCATTCGTTTATATAAATTTTTATTTTATCGCACTTAAAGAGAAGAGAATTTTAAGTTGAAAAGTTTCCACCTTACTTTTTTTCTGGAACGTGTGATGACAATATGATGAGTTTTTGACGATTTTTTGTTTTTGTTTTTTTGACCAATATTAATGTAATTCTTTAATAAATAAGTCTATGTCTCACATACATGTATGTATGGATGGTAAAAGTTAGAAGATTCACCTTTAAAGTAACATAAAACGTGTTAAACTTATGCGTATTTTTATTATGTCATTACGCGCTCCAGGTAAATTAGACACTTCTCGGGAAAATATTTCAATTGTAACCTAACACATCTTTAAAGGGAGTAATAGTAAATAATCCTTCCGAAGGACTTTTCAATTTAATCTTTTAGAAAAGTACAGTCAATATTTTGTTGCTGTTTGTCATTACACGTCCTGTAATCGTACGTCACAGAATGTAAAGTCTGGGGTGGAACACAAATAGGATAGTCTTGTGCCTTATGATTGTTTAACAAACAAAGCATCCCATTAATATTATTCTATTCTGAAATACTTGAAATTGTTAAGAAATGAAATATTTAATGCATTTTGTCATGGAGGAATTTGGAGGAAAAGATTAATAATAATTTGGGGCCTCGCTCCTTGAGCTGTGATCCGCCTATGAGCTGCCAATTTGGTTTAGGTGTATTTCAGTATATTTGTGCGATGTCTATTCATTTGGTAAGTTAATTGATTCATTATCTCATTGGGAGAAGAAAATATATTACTTAAATGTAGTTTTTAACTATTTTTGAAACCTTGAACAAATTATGACCTCCAAATGCGTTTTATTCTTGTTAGAACGGATTGTATTTCGAATTTCTTAAGGGACTTCATTTTATAGGTTATGTAAGTTTTGCGAAAGTAGTATTCATGCAAATTCTGCAAAACAAATTTATTATTACTTACTAATTTACCTCAATTCTTGCATTTTTAGTTTCGAAAATTATGGCAAAGGCAAAATAAATGCTAATAAAGAAAACATAAACTCTGATAATACTTGATGGAAACAGGTTGCAAATGTAAGTAG
This sequence comes from Melikaiella ostensackeni, assembly GCA_032362435.1. NCBI lineage: Eukaryota > Metazoa > Arthropoda > Insecta > Hymenoptera > Cynipidae > Melikaiella > Melikaiella ostensackeni. The sequence goes on from JAUMHM010000086.1 coordinate 13,655,480, forward strand.
GAAACAGAAAGTAGGACGAAAAAAAGTTTGACGGTTGAAAAGCACAACTGTTAAAGATTTGAAGTATGCTAGACTACAAAATAATGATCTCATTGAAGCCAATAAACGTTTACAGCTAAACGTATGGCGGCCAAAAAAAAACTCACCAAAGCAAAAACTGCTTTACAGTGGTCACAAAAGTCTAAAGTAAATACTCGTAAGCTTATAAAAGGGTAGAAAATGGATAAAACTGTTAAACAGAAACTTATCTTCAGTGAAGTAATTCAAACTTAATTAGAAGAAAGTATAAGTACTACCAGTCGGAAACCTAAACAAATTTTTCATAAAGCATTTGCTGAAAGCGTTGTAAAGAGATGTAGGATGTAAAAAGATTTGAAATCTTTTTTGAGTTTAAAACAACTGCATATATTTCGTAAAGGAAAACGTAACAAGGAGAAAATTAACGTGAATTCTAGATTCAAAAATGTTGTGATGACAGAAATAAGAAATTTTTATGTCCGCAATGATGTTAGTACTTGTAGTCCGGGTAAGAAAGATTGCATTACCAGAGGAAAAATTAAAATGCAAAAAAGGTATCTCGTAGATAGCTTAAAAGCTCTGCATGCCACATTTTTAGCTACTTGTAGCACTAAAGTAAATTATGCTGCATTTTGAAAACTGCGTCCATTTTTGGTAGTTTCTCCAACTGTGACTGCAAGAGAAACATGTTTGTGTATGCCTTATGAAAATGAGAAACTACTGATTCAGGCCATGAATTATGCTAAAGTTATAAAAGAATCGAACCTGAAACAAGTACTAAATGCAGTATGCTGTAGCAGTTTCAACGAGTTTCAACGAGACTTGTTTATTAGGAATGTGTGAACAGTGCAAAACTCGAAACGTCTCGTATCTTCCACACGAAAATAATAAAATTATTTATCGAAAGCAGTGGATTACTGAAATAGATGAGCGAATCTATGGAAAAAAAGAAACCGATTACAGTGCAGTTAACTGAAAAGAAATTCATATCTTCTAAAATAACGGATGTAAAGCAATTGTTTGAAAAATCATTACCAAATTTTGTGGATCACGTCGCTCGAGCACAGCATCAGTATGAGGCATCTAGTAATTTGAAACAAAGTGTAACTATTAGAGATTTGTTTCTCCACATTGATTTTTCTCAAAATTTCGAAGGAAAATATACTAAAGAACCTCAGACTGTTCATCTTGGTGCTTCCCGTGAACAAATTACTTCGCACACTGGTGTACAGGTATTGTATACGAAGGACTTTCGACATGCGTTCTGCACATTGTCAACATCGCTTAGACATGACTCAGTTGCCATAACTGCACATCTCGTACCAATTTTAAGGAAGTACTTGGATAAATTCCTTGCAGTAAATCATCTTCCTATCTTCAGCGGCGGACCTACGACCCAGTACAAGAATAAAACAACATTCCACCGTCTTCCACGTATGGGCCCAAACTATTTAAACAAATAGACAAAATCACATACAAATTTTCCGAAGCTGGCCATGGCAAAAGTGCTGCAGACAGTGTAGGTGCAGTAATTAAAAAAACTGCAGATAGTTCTGTTGCTCATGGAGAAGATGTACCAAATCTCAATGCTCTAGTTCAGGTTCTTCAAGAAAAGGTCAAAAGTGTTCATACTGAAGTAATTTTTCTTTCTGACATTGAAAAAATTGATAAGATCCTTCTGAAAAAAATCGAAACATTCAAAAGCACAATGCGTGCTCACCAATGGACATAGAAGAAAGGCAGAGATCCGCTTAATTTCAATGATATGAGCTGTTACAGTTGCGCACGAGGACGAAGATGCTCCCATTTCAGTATTGGTCAACTAAATAAAAAAGGGTTAAGAAATACCTGTAAGTCCGTGCTTTAAACAGAAGGTCAAGAAAATGAATCCGTGCTTTAGAGAGGTATTTATTTACTGGGAAAGTTTAGAATTAATCCATTTATGTTTCTTAATTTGAATAAATTACAGTGTTTTTTAACAAAAATGTATTATTAATTATAAAATCCTTTCTTGAACCGTAGAGTACTTAGTACTAGGAAGTGCATTCGTCCAGCTTATCACACTTGCATGCAGCGATCCAAAATAGGGTAGGACAACCATTCGTATAAAAGTACAACTATTTTTGAATTATTAATTCACCATATTGGATAAGCCATTTTGAGTTTAAAAATTCTATTATTATATTTGGATTCAGCGACCTAAAAACCTTAGGGTGCCCATTTTTATAAAATGGTGACTGTTTTCCAATATTTCAGCCACCTTATTGGATCAGCCATCTTAAATTTTGAAATTCTGTTGTAAAATTCGGATTCATGAATGCAAATTCTATAAGACAACCGATAACTCTATGAAAAATTGTTTTAAAAAATTGAAAAAAATATTTTTAAGCTCGAATATTTGAACAATTGCTTGTTCTAACAGCAATGAATAGGCGTGATACAAGAAAACCCATATCAGAACATTTTTGCAAAAAAGTTGCTTCTATCAAAAGTGACCTTAATACAGAAAACCGAGTTAGAGACCTTCACTTACAAGGTGCGTACAGATGAACCTTTTTTTATTTAACGATTCGTAACCAATGCCAGTATTTTAGTAGAATCTCGAAGAATGGATATGCCAATTTTCAGACATCTCGGCCTTTTTTCTACAAAGTTATAGCAAGTTGAAGTAAGCCAATTAAACAATGCAGCCTAACTGTATAAATTTAAACAATTGACAGACAAAATCATATGAACTTGTATTTGTCAGTTTGTGAGGCACAGTTTTTGACAGAAATTTGTATTCGAAAATCAATTTGCTTCGAGAAAAACGACTTTTTACCGTAACGCATTATAATTTCCTGAAATAAAACTTCTGTTTCCTTGAAAATTTTCAACTTTACGGGGATAATACTTATTACAAAAAGTGTGTATTTCCACCCGCACTTTCGGATCTGCAAAAAAGCATTCTCGTTCAAACAATATTTTCTGAGATATTGACGGAGATATTTTTCTCCATCAATTTTCTTTTTGGTTTATTTTCTGCAATAAATATTCGTCTGATCGCAAATATGTTCATTAAATTTTTATTGCTTTCGATCTACTCTAACGGAATGCATAAGCAATTTTTGAAAAATATTAAATGCATAGGTAATAATTGGGAATTAATCAAATTTGCGCAATTGCGAATATCTCGCAAACCCCATAAATACCAGAGACTTACAGCACAGATTCGGAATCTGGAGATCATCGTGCATCAGAATCATCAAAGAAACTGATTGGGCCTCGTCGATCCGATGGAAATGGGTATAGCGTCCGGACTATACTTCGAAACCTGAAAATGATGAAAGTAGAAGTGTTTAATTTTGGAGATAAAATTTTATTGTCAACCTTGAACTTGACTAGAAGAGACTCGTGGGAAATTAAGCTAAACCTAGCACATGGAGTTGGAAGAGTTGAAACAGTTCTAGAGATAGCTACCTCATAATGACTATGTTGGTGCAAGCCAATAATTTCCCCGGATAATAACCCCGAGTGGCTGGGTAAACCTGGAACTTGGAAGAAGTAAGTTGCTGGACACAAAAATAAATCCGAGGAGCCGTTAGGACAGAAAATTACTTAACAGGTGGTTTCGAAAGATTTTACAACGTCTGGCCTGGTGCAGTGGGACATTAAACGGCAAAACGGCCATCCAAATTCGGGACGATAGAGTGCTTTGACCCCCCGGGTATGAAAAGAACTTTTTCTGCTGAGCACGATGCAGGTTTGCCAGATTATAGGTCACCGGATGTCGCAGTCTATGATTTAAAACCTACGAGTTGCAGTGCCTCACTGTGGTTAGATTATTTTTAATAATCTTAGAAAATGTTCCCTCGAAGGAAAACATTTTTATTCTGCTCGTGAAATTTCAAAATGGAATTCTTCACTCATTTTTAAAAATTTGTCAAAGTTGTTTTTTTTTTGGACGTGTGATTTTCACGGCTTGACTTCTCTAGCGCACTGTACAGAGTCCAGTCCAGAACAGGAATCAGTCCTATACTCGTAACAGCAAAGAATGATCGGCCAAAAAGAATTTACAAGGCCACAGAGCGGCGGGTGTTGACGAGTCGTCATAGTCACTTTTCTTTTTATAAACTTGAATTTACACTAAGTTTTAAACATTAAATTATGAAAATTTATTTGCTGAAACAGAAAAAGTCGAGTTAGATGAAAAAACGTAGTTGCCGAGAATTGAACCAGGTTTAATGCAGGAGAGATCAAATTCTTTAATGATTAGTGTGTAGTTACACATTCCTTCCCATATCTTCTGCACCTATTCCTAAAATTTTGTAATCATTACATGATTCTGGCACTGAATGTCCAACTCTTCAATCTTATTTTTCTCCGTGTTATACACTGAGGAAAATTTTCGTGCAACAAAGTGTTATATTGTTTGCTCAAAAAAATTTGTGTTCATTCAATAAACCGTTTTCAGGGTGACCGCTGGACTGGGAGAACCGTGAATTTTTTGACACCGGGTGAAACCGGGAAATGACAGTGAATATATTGTTTACACGGTTATTTGACCAATTTTTAGAAGAAAAATCTATCCAATTGCTTGAAATGTCACGAATTTCATATCACATGATGTAATGCGATTTAAAATACGAACTGTCTACAGTTACGGAATTTTCTGGAAGACCAACCCCTTTCCAGCTCGTTCAGGGCTAAAGTTACGGAATTTTCCGTAACTCTAGTCTTAGCGCTACACTTGACC
>JAUMHM010000086.1:13664406-13680397 GCA_032362435.1 Melikaiella ostensackeni
TCTGTCTCTAATGAGCCGAAAAAACAGGTAGTCTCAAAGTCTATTTTTGAATTGTGAACTTTTTGGGTGTTCTTCTTCAGAACACAAAAAATTTTCATAAGAAAATGGATTTTATTTCGATCTTTAAGAAACTACCATACTCTTTATTATCAGTTCGTCCCACCCTGCTACAGAATCCCGGTCCGATTTCCTCCTTTTTTCATCCCGAATCTGGTTCGATGCCTTAGGCCCATGTGGACTCTGCAATGTGCCGATAGCTGGTCCCTCTTGGGGCTCCCCTACCCGAATTAAACGGTCCAGAAGCACGTAGTATCGGCACTCAGCAATCCTCCCTGGGCCCTCCCTATCCATGAATATGCGATTTGTAGAGTGAGAGTCCAACCTGTACGTTCAAGAGTTAAGAGTTTAAGATTCCGTGTGAGTGTGTGGGTGTGTGGGTGACGGGTGCATGCGTGTCACGCGTTTACGTGCAACTACATAACTCCAGATTGGCCCCTCCAAGCCATCTCCTCCACCTCCTCCTCCTCTCGTGGAGAGTAAGAGAGAGCGAGAGCGTGAGAGAAAAAGAGATATAGAACTTGGGAGGGAGATGTGTGTGCCACTGCGTTGCATTGAGCAAAGCCAGTAAAACAGTCCGAAGGCACTTCGAATCGTTGTCACGTCGTGCTGCTCCGCTTACGGCACGGGTAACTCATTTTTACGAGAATTGTGCGCGCGAATCGTTTTAAACGCATTAAAATTGTTGAAATCGCTTTCAACTCGCTGAAAGCGTATTCAAATTTCAGTCGAGAATCCCGCCAATGGGACCACCTATTCTGCGAAGTGTTACCAGTGTTTTTCATCATATCTTCTTTTGACCGAATAAATTAATCGTCTTCTGATATTCCTCTTTAGGAGAACCCACATTTTTAAAACTGCATTCGCATCGTTAAAACCCGCATTCAAATCGCTCAAAGCGTATTCGAATTTCAGAAGAGGATCCCGCCAATGGGACCACCTGTTCTGCGAAGTGTCACCAGTGTTTTTCATCATATCTTCTTTTGACAGAATAAATTAATCGTCTTCTAATATTCCTCTTTAGGAGAACCCACATTTTTAAAACTGCATTCGAATCGTTAAAAACCGCATTCAAATCGCACAAAGCGTATTCGAATTTCAGAAGAGGATCCCGCCAATGGGACCACCTGTTCTACGAAGTGTCACCAGTGTTTTTCATCATATCTTCTTTTGACAGCAAAAATCAATCGTCTTTTAATATTCCTCTTCAGGAGAACCCGCATTGTTGAAACCGCATTCGAATCGTTAAAAAACGCATTCAAATCGTTAAAAGTGTATTCAAATTTCAGAAGAGGATCCCGCCAATGGGACCACCTGTTCCGCGAGTTGTCACCAGTGTTTTTCATCATGTCTTCTTTTGACACCAAAAATTAATCATCTTCCAATATTCCTATTCAGGAGAGGAAGAAGAATTTTCTCGGTTTTTAAGGCGCGAGATTTAAATTACATACTCTTCTTATTTTCACGTTAATTACTCCTGCTGGGCTTAAGACGTTAAGAATTAATGTCACCTGACTGTTACACGTCGAATGTATTTTTCGAAATTCAACTGAATGAGAGTGCACCTGACAAGGAAGTGCGCGTATTTTATGTGGAGGAGATTCTTGTTTCTTGATGCGAGATTTCTTATTTATGAGGAAGCCAGTTTCTTTAAGTGAACTTGAGTTGCGAGGTCAAGGATTTGTCATTTGAGGAAAAGGATTATACGGAATTGGAGAAACAGTGATTATATAAATGAATGCAAGAGGATTGGATCCAGCCTTTGGGATAACGAGCGTGTAAGACGGTAATTCGGGGGGTTATTCTTGTTGAGGAGGTTTGGAAGAGCGGAAAATTAAGATTAATCGTTGGGGAGCTGAGGGATTTAAATCACCCACCTGCATTTGGCATTTTCTCTTATTGATTTATTGCCTCAGGATTATATATTCGAAAATAATTGAAGACATAAAAAGAAGTATTCGGATAGGTAAAGATTTTGGGTGTAGTTACAAATAGCCCTTTCCTCCGATTTTTTTGAAACTCCGTATACTCATGTATTTTGACGCGCTTATTACGAAAATCATATTGAAAATTGGTCGAAATTTGATTTTTATGGTGAAAACCATAGAAAACCCATTAAAAATCATGATTTTTTATGTTTATCTCGAGAACGATTGAAAATTTCAAAAAATAATGTTAACAAAAGTTTTAGACTTGGTTAAAATAGACATCCATTTTTCTTGCGAGTAAAATTTTCCGAGATATTTGATGAAAACGTATGTATTTTTTTTTACCTTCGATTTTTTTGAAACTCTTCATATGCACGTATTTTAACGCGGTGATCACGAAAATGTTCGTGCAAATTGGCGCTAATTTGATTTTTATGGCGAAAACCATGGAAAACATCATTAACATCAATTACAGTGTGGAAAGGCACCCCATTGTCTGGCCACAGAAAAAATGTTGGTCAAGCCCCTTCCCCTTTCCAAATTCTCGTGGGGAGACGTAAATAAAATGAAATAAAAAAATATATAACTGCTGTGATTGGTCACAGGAATACTTACGTTTTCGGCAGGGGCTAGGTATACAATTTCCATTTTTATCATCAAACATCTCGAAAACTTTCACTCGTACGAAAAAATTGGATAAAACATAAAATGTTGTATTTTGGCTATTCGGAACTTTATCCAAGATTCTTTTTCTGAAATGTAATTTGAAGAGTAGTTTGTAACTTACACGTGGATAGAAAGTTAGTAGAGAACAAATTTCTTTTATTACAAAGTAAAGAGCGTCACTAAATTGTTAATAATTCTAAAGGTCCGAAAGGAATACATTGAGAATTTATTTTTTGGACTCGGAATTTAAAATTATTTAATTTGGGAAACTCATATTACACTCTTTTAATTTTTTAGGTCTTAACTTGAAACTATTCTATTTCGAAGCTTTAATTTTCATTTTTAAGTCTCTTAATTTATTATGCTTGGATTCAATAATTAAAAAAAAGTAATTGACAAATTGGACATTTTTAGTTTAATACACCTAAAATTGAAAATTTTCAAATTCACGACGTCTGTTTTCAGAGAAACATTCATAACCTAATAACTTTAGATTAACTAAATTCAAATTGGACAATTTTCAGTGTAAAAAGTCAAAATTGTACAGTTTCAAAATTAAATCCTCATAATTACACAATTTTAAATGTACAAATTTGAATTTTGTTTAAATTGTTTTAATTTGCACGATTTTAAATTAAAAGCCTTGAATATTTGATCGGTTTTATGGTTTTATTTATTTGAGAAAATGTTGAAACTTTGAAAATTGAATAATTTGAAATTAAGAGTGTTTAATACTGAATAATTTTCGACTGAAAAAATAACGATTTCAAAATGAAAGCCTCATAATTTATTAATCAGTTAAAAATTTTAAGTATTTGGAGAAGATTTTTTAATTTATTCTAAATTGCACACTTTAAAATTAAAATGTTAATAATTCGAAATTAAAAGCATTCGAAATTATTAATCGTAAATTGGAACAATTTGAAACTGTACAATCTAAAAAGGAAAGCCTTAGAATGAAACAATTAAGCATGAGGAAATTTGAATTCTGTTTCAATTTTTCCAAATTTTACAATTCGAGATTAAAAGCTTTATAATATTTTACCGATTTCACGGTTGAAGCATTGAAAATTTAATAATTCATAATTAAGGTTTTCAAAACTGATTAATTTTAGAATGAAAAATGTAAAATTGTACGATGTCCAAGCCAATGCCTTATATAATTAATTAATTTTCAGATTTAAAATGCATTTACATAGTTGAAAATTATATAATTTGAAATTGAAAGCCTCATAATCTTTGACTGATTTCGCGATTGAAAATGAAACCTTAAAAATTGGAAACATTCTAAATTGAATAATAGTAGAGAACTGAATTCTTTTATTACAAAGTAAAGAGTGTTACTAAATTGTTAATAATTCTGAAGGTCTGAAAGAAGTACATTGAGACTGGGAATTTAAAATTCTTCAGTTTAGGAAACCTAATTTTAACCTATTTTAATTTGTTAGGCCCTAACTTAACAATTGTTCTATTTCGAAGGCTTCAATTTTCAATTTAAGTCTCCTCATATATTATGCTTGGATTCAACAATTTGAAAAAAAATTATTTGAAGATTGGGCGGTTTTAGTTTTATACACTTAAAACTGAAAATTTTCGAATTCACGCTTGTAAGATATTTCAAATTTAAACGTTAGAACATGAGCAATTTTTTATTGAAATAATTATTGAAAATTAAGATTTTGAATTTAGTTCAAATTGTTTCAATGTGTACAATTTGAAATTGAAAGCCTTAAATATTTGATTGGTTTCACGGTTTTATTTATTTGGAAAGAGGTTCAAACTTTAAAAATTAACCAGTTGAAATTGAAAGTGTTTAATACTGAATAATTTTCGACTGCAAAATTAACAATTTCAAAATTAAAGCTTCATGATTTATTAATCAATTTGAATTTAAAATTATTTAGAGAAGGATAATTAAATTATTCTAAATTGCACACTTTAAAAATAAAATTTTAATAGTTCAATTAAAAGCATTCAAAATTGAATAATCTTGAATCGAAGTAATTTAAAATTGTACAATTTAAAAAGGAAAGCCTTGAAATTTAATAATTAAAAATGAGGAAATTTGAATTCTATTTCAATTTTTCCAAATTTAACAATTCGATATTAAAAGATTTATAATGTTTTATCGATTTCACGGTTGAAACATAAAAAATTCAATAATTCAAAATTAAAGTTCAAAGTTCAACATTTAAAAAGGAAAGCCTCAGAATTAAACAAATAAACATGCGAAAATTTGAATTCTGTTTAAATTTTTCCAAATTCCAATTAAAAATTGGAAACATTCTAAATTGAATAAGAGTGAAGAGCAAATTTTTTTTTAGTATAGAGAAGAAAGTGTTACTAAATTGTTAATCATTCTGAAGATCCGAAAGGAATACATTGAAAACTTATTTTTTGACTGGGAATATATTCAGTTTAGGAAATCTAATTTTAACATAAAAAATGTTCTATTTTGAAGACTTCAATTTCCATTTTTAAGTCTCTCAATTCATTGTGCTTGGATTCAATAATTTTAAATAAATTAGTTTAAGAACCTTGCATTTTTAGTTTAATAAACTTAAAATTGAAAATTTTCGAATTCACGACGTTTGTAAAATATTTTAAATTAGAACTTCAAAACCTAAGCAATTTTTTATTTAATACAAAAATTGAACAATTTCAAATTGAAAGCGATCATAAAGGGAAAAATAATTCATTCATCACTGAATAACTTCAGATTAACTTAATTGAAATTGAATAGTTTTCAGCTTGAAACGTCAAAATTCTACAATTTCAAAATTATAGCCTTTTAATTGCATAATTTCAAATTTAAATTTTTGAATTTTGTTTGAATTGTTCTAAATTGTACAATTTGAAATCAAAAACCTTATAATATTCGATCAGTTTGTCGGTTTTATTTATTTGGAAAAAGGTTGAAACTTTAAAAATGGAATCATTCGAAATTAAGTATTCAAAACTGAATAATTTCAGACTGAAAAATTAACGATTTAAAAATTTGAGCCTTATAATTTAATAATAAATTAAAAATTAAAAATATTTAGTGAAGGATGTTTAAATAATTGTAAATTGTATTTTTTTAAATCAAAATCTTAATATAATTCGAAATTAAAAGCCTTATAATATTTTATCGATTTCACGGTTGAAACATTAGCAATTGAATAATTCTAAATTAAGAGTTTACAAAACTGAGAATAAAAAATTCAAAATATTACAATGCCAAAATCAATGCCTTATATAATATTAAACAATATTGAAATTCAAACATCCAAATTGCATTTAAATATCCAAATTGCATTTAAATAGTTCCAAATTATACAATTTTAAATTAAGAGCCTCATAATGTTTGACGGATATCGCGGCGTAAACGCTTAAAATTGGAAGCTTTAAAAAGTGAATAACCTTAAATTAAAACAATTTCCAATTGAAAATTTTGAATTTAGCTTTAACTTTCCTAAATTTTACAATGCAAATTAAAAACCTTGGTATAATAAATAATTGATTGATTTCACGTTTGAAGCGTCAAAGATTGAATAATTCGAAATTTAAGTTTTGGAACTCGAACAATGTTTAATTAAAATCATTCGCAAAATTGAATAATTTTGGATTGAAATATTCGAAATTGTACTATTTCAATTGGAAACCTTTTTAAATAAAGAAAATAATGTTTATGAAATATTTTTAATTGAAAGGCTAGAAATTGAGAATTTTAAAATGAAACATTGAAAATTGGTGTGAAGACAATTTATTGTACAATTCTGTCCACTACAAATTAAAAGTGATGTGATTATGAACTCTTTAAGTTTGCAATTCTTCAATTTGAATTATAAATGTTCAGTTTTCAAATAAATATATGTATTATTGAATTTTCAATCCTTCTCGTTTGGAGATTGTCTAATATTTGATGCTTCGAATTCGAATTGATTCAATTTTAAAAGGCCGTGTCCTGGACACCTTGATTTTTAAAAACCGCTACTTTGAAATCGGACAATTGTTATTTCGAATTTTTTATTTTAAAATTCTATAATGCACTTTTTATGGCCTTTCATTTATTTGGCTTAAAGATCTTTCAACTTGAAATATTGTACAATAGCATTGAAGTTTTAAATTTAAAATTGTTCAATTTTGCTACGAATTGTAAAATTTATTAGATGAGCTAGCTACGTTCTGATCACAGATTCCTGTTGTCGACCTTTACCAATATTCAGATTTTTTACGACTTTTGATGGTTCGAGTCTATCTATGCTAAATTCATAAGTTTCTCAATATCTATATGTAGACATTGTAGATAGTTACAGGGATCACAGTCAGTCCTCTATTGAATATTCCCCTTTTTTCCCCTATTTTTCTATGAGAATTTGCCCATTTTTCTCCTTTTTTACCTTTTTTTTTGAAGCCGCGATTAATTTTTCAAATAGAAACCTATAATATTCGAAATGCGGGCCACAATCTATACTTGTGCAGCTATGAGCATTGAGCATGGATGATTTTTAATTTAAAAATTTTTTAGACATAAAATTACAAATGTTCACCATATTATATCCACCATCTTTAATTTAGAAAATAATAAACATTTTGAACCTCTTTTATCAATTGTGACCCTAAAATCATTTGTGATTTCACACTTCTTTATATTTTTTTTATACAATCGGCAAGGTCCGATGTACTGCGAAAAAAAAATTGTTTAATTATCTTTTGAGCTTTTTGAAGTTTTGTATTCCTGGCCATTCTGGATAGATTTGTTAGGGATATGCGTGATTATCTTTGTTTCTGTATTTATCAGGTTGATGCTTAAAAATTAAAAGTTTGATTTTCAAAAACAGTCCTCTCCAATTTTCCTGTCACTGGATGTTATTCAATTTTTTAAAAAGTTTTAGTGATGCCGGGAAGTTTTTAAAACTTTCCAAACTTTTTAAATTTATTCAATGGGTGCAAGAATTGTATAAAAATTATTTTTGTGTAGTATTTCAGATAGCAAGTAAGAATACAAAATCGAAAATGATGAAAAGAATTTCTACTGAATACAGGAATTCTTATTTAATAAAGAAAAAATTACTTTTTAAAGTCGCCTAAATTAACATTTATTTTTGAAAAGTTAACAATTTTTCTACCTGAAATCTATTTAGTTTAAATTAGAATAGCAAGCTATGATTTCCTTTTTTTAAACATAATTATCGTGCTTGGTAATATCGGTTTGAAAATCACTAAAAATGGCAAAATTGACGAAAATTATAAGTAAAAAAAATTTTAAGATAAAATTTTGGCGTGTTACTCTAATTTAAACTAAATAAAATTCAGGTAAAACATTTTTCAACTTTTTACAAATAAATATTAATCTAGCAGAATCCAAAGGAGTCATTTATTCTTCATTAAAAAAGAATTCCTGTATTCAACATGAATTTTTTTCATTTTCAATTTTTTATTCTTACTTGCTACCTAAAACAGTAGAAAAAATGTCTACAACTTAGGCAACCATAGAATAGATTTCAAAATTGTTCAAAAATTTGCAAAAATTCCAGTGAGTTTCTTTCACTAGGAAAAAAAATTGGAGGGGAATCATTTTGAAAAATTCAACTTTTAATTTTTAAGCGCCACCTTAGTATTATTAAAAGGAGATCTATATATAAAGGAGTCTATATATACATATATTGTATATTGTATCCTATTGTATAAATAATCCACAAAGTGCAATGCACTATAACATTTTTTTCAATTTTTCTTTAATACTTTTTAAATTTTCGAAAAATATTTGATATAAAGAATCCAGCGATACATTTTTCTTTCAATCAAAAAATAGAAAGATGAAATGAAAAAAAATTCCCCCTCTTTTAAAAGTAAATCCCCTGTTTTTGGAGAAAGATTCCTATATTTTCCCTGCAGTTGAACTGATAAACCACTTTTAACCCTGGATTCATAATTTTAGTTGAATTTCGTCTTTTTTGTTTAAAAATTCATCCATTTTGGTTAAAAATCTTATTCAGGGTTGCTACAAGACCTGGAAGACCTGGTAAAGTCATAGAATTTTTAAAAAGTGACTGATAAACCTGGAAAAGTCATGGAATTTAAAAAAAATGACTGAAAAATCTGGAAAAGTCATGGAAGTTCGAAAAAATGACTGGAACTTTTTTAATCGTCTCTATTTCAAAGTCTTAATGATTTAGTATTTTATAGCGAATTCTATATTTAAAAATTGATACTAAGTGATTTTTTACATTTAAACGATTTGAACGAGCGCGGGAAGATGGCAGCAAGATTACGATGTTGGAAACATTATAATGTGTTACAATTCAATTTAATTGACTGAATTTTTTAAAAAAGTGGACCTGGAATTTTTTCAAAATTAGACCTGGAAAACCTGGAAAGGTCATGGAATTTTGAAACCAGACTCTTGTAACAACCTTGTTATTATTTCGTTAAGAATTGAATTTTGCTGTTGAAAATTTAACAATTTTGTTAGAAAATCATCCTTTTTGTTGAAAATTCGTATTTTGGCTTGAAACTTCAACAATTTGGTTGAAATTGTTTTTCTTTCTTGACTGAGAAATCTTTTTTGGCTGAAAATTCCACCCTTTGGTAAGAATTTCTTCTGATCATCGTTTTTGGTTGAAAATTCAAATGTCTAGTTAAAAATTAATCTGATTTGGTTGAGGATTCAACTATTTTGTTGAAAATTCTTCTTTTTTGGACGAATTCAACTATATTTTATTGAAAATTTAAATCTTTTTTAGTGGAAAATTCATCTATTTTGTCAAGAGCTGAACTATTTTCTTCAAAATTTATTAATTTTTTTGGTTGAAAATTCATCTTTTTCAGTTGAAAATTGAACTATATGTTTGCAAATTCATTTATTTTGTTGAAAATTCGTCTTTTCTGGTAGAACATTAATCTTATTGGTTGAAAATTCATCTTTTTGGTTAAAAATTGAAGCGCTTGGTTGAAAGTTGAACTTCTTTGTTAAAAATTAATTTTTTCGTTTGAAGATTTACCATTCTAGTTGAAAATTCATCTCTTTTTTAAAAAATTGGCTTGAAACTTCAACAATTGGTTGAAATTGTCTTTCTTTCTTGATTGAAAAATCTTTCTTGGCTGTAAATTCAACTCTTTTGGTAAGAATTTCTTCTGATTGTCGTTTTTGGTTAAAAATTCAAATGTCTAGTTAAAAATTAATCTGATTTGGTTGAGGATTCAACTATTTTGTTGGAAATTCGTCTTTTTTGGACGAATACAACTTTTTTTTATTCGAAAGCAAAATCTTTTTTGGTAGAAAATTCATCTATTTGGTTGAAAATTTAGGCGCTGGGTTGAAAGTTGAACTTTTGGTTAAAAATTAATTTTTTATTTTGAAGATTCACCATTTTAGTTAAAAATTCGTTTTTTTTCTGGTAGAAAAATGTTATTTTTACATAATTTTACATGTGATTTTAATCAACAAACATTTCAATCAATAAAATTAAAATAATGTTTTGGAAAATTGTAAGTTATCCAATGGACTCTCAGTATGGAGTTTATGAGATTTGAGCAAAATTCCCAACTCTGATCATCTCCTTATTACATGCAGTCTTCGGCGACTGATTTAAAAAGGCTACTTTCTTAATACTTTTTTTTTCCTTTTAAGGACACTTTTTCCTTCATAAAGATACTCTTTTGATCCTTTTTTTAGTTCCATAAAGTACTTCGATGCTTGCGCTACTTCTACGTAATATAAATTTTGTAGGAACTCCATGTCAGGTTTTATTGATAAAAAACCGATTGATATAACAAAATTGAATTAAAAACAACCTAAATATAACTTTGTGGGAAATATTTTCATCGTAGGGTTCATCATAGGGATCCTTGTTCCGAAAGATTTTTTTCAGCGCAGTTTGAGCTCCCACATGAAAGTAATCTGGAAAACTAAATTTTCTCTGAAATGAAAACATAAAATTTGAAAATTAGATTAGATAGAAAATATTTGTCTCGTAAAATTCGCGCAATTACACACGTTTGTCGTTTAAATCTAGCAAAATAGGAGATACATACAGGTAAGTACTTACACACCACAGAACAATTTCTCATGGAGTCACGTGGTTTGCGTAATTAATTAAATAGTTTTGTAACTCAAGTAGATGTTAAAGCTCTCATCAAAACTCAGTCACTGATTACGTGTTTCTCTCTAGTTATGTTCAGTCTTGCGGTGAAATTGTGGTGACAATCACTTGGTGCGTGACAAAGTTTAGAGATTTTGTGAAAATGTTGGTACTTGCACGTCGCTCTGGTTTCATATAATATTCTATCTTATGGTAAATAGTTGCACTTTATGCTTCGGTTCCACACGTGTTATTGTCAAAAACGTGCATTAAATCATATTCGCATATTTGAACCCCATATTTCCATAGTGTTTGGAAACTTTGGAAGTAAAAATGGTAATAAATCTGGAAATTTAATAGGAAAGTAAATTAAAGTATTCTGACAGGGTGAGAGATGTTGTCGAATTTTCGATTTCTATAATACTTTGGAAAATGATCAGTAGGGTCGTCCTTATTCTACGTTTTTTGGAAATCGTTTGCTCATAGTCGCGATTCTGGTGCAAATATCCGAAAATAGAATGTCCAAAATAGCAGAGTCAAAAATTACATTTTTCATAGTTATTAACTTAGAATTTTCAAACAGTATACAAAAAACCAAACAAAATTATTGTAAATTGAATGGTGGACAGGAAAATTTGAAATTTTGAAAAAAGCCAATATGGCGGCCAATAAAATAGTCCGAAAATGTCTTGTTTTTGTAGTTTTGAAATAAATATTTTTAAACTTTGCTATAAAAAGAATTTTGGCTTCAGAAAGCACTCGATGGTCCCCGAAGTAAAATTTTTGGAAAAAACCCCAAATGGCGGCCAGTTAAAAATTCCAAACATAACTCACTTCTGCAGTTTTCGATCAAATATTTTCAAACTTTGCCAGAAAAAGAAGTTTGATTTTTAAAATAATTCGATGATCCCAGAAATTCAAAATTTAGTAAAAGGCCAAGATGGCGGTCAATTAAATGTTCCAAAAGTGGCTCAATTCTGTGATTTTCAATTAAATATTTTAGAATTTTGCTAGAAGAAGAAGTTTGGGTTTAGGAATTGTCCTGTGATCCCAGAAGTCCAAAATTTTGAAAATTTTGTTTGCGTTTTCGAAATTTTATATTTTTGAATGAAATCATTCTTAGCTTTGCCAGAAAATCAAGTTTATCTTGAAGAATTTTGTATTGATATTGAACTTCTAAAATTTTGGAACAAGTCCAAGATGGCGGCTAGAAAACTTTGCAAAAATCTATAAATCTCTAAATTTTTTTTATGAAATTTTTTTTTTATTTCTAAAGAAAATTTAGGGTTTTCACTTTTGTTGCAAGCTGTATTACTCTGAACAGAATTTCGAAAACGCAAACAAAATTTTCAAAATTTTGGACTTCCGGAATCATAAGATGATTTCTAAGGTCAAATTTTCTTTTCTACCAAAGTTTAAAAATATTTAATTGAAAACTGCAGAAATGAGTTACTTTTGGAATTTTTAATTGATCGCTATCTTAAATTTTTTCAAAATTTTTGACTTCGGGGATCTTCGAGTGCTTCCTAAAGCCACACTTCTTTTTATAGCGAAGTTTGAAAATATTTATTTGAAAACTGTAAAAACGAGCCACTTTTGGACTATTTGATTGGTCGCCATCTAGGAATTTTTCAAAATTTTTGATTTTCCTGTCCATCATTCATTCTATAATAATTTATCTATTTTTTTCACAATTTTTAAACATTCTGGGTTATTAACTATAGAAAATGCAATTTTTTACCATTATTTTTTGGACCATTTTGTAAATTTTGTAAATTTCAATTTTTTTTAAATTAGGATATTTTAAGCATTACATAGAGATTATTGTGCTATGTGGACGATTGATTTGAATAAAAACTGAAAAAGTTACGTAAATTAAACGTTTTTGCACATTTTCCTCCATGTTAATTTTATGGGAAACTTCAAGTGTCTGGGACGATGATTAAATATTAACCGATTTGGATAAAATTTGGAGGCGCAAACGATTCCCAAAAAAGTAAAATTAGGACCTTTCTAGTGATCAGCTGGGACACATGATGCGTTTATCCTACTTGATAAAGGATTTCACTTTTTACACAATTTTCTTATTCACAATTACTTTTTTGAAAACTTAGCTATTATATTAAAAAGTCATCTTTTTTTTGATCAAAGTTAATTCTTTTTGTTTGAAAAGTCTAATATTATATTTTTGGTTCAGAATTCATCTCTTGTCGATGAAAATTCTTCTAGTTTATGAAAAATTTCATTTTTTGTTGACAGTTCAACTATTTGTGTACGTTTACATTAAAATAGCTTACTTTGTCGCCTTCATGAATTCTTTCTGAAGTTGACCCTCATTGACAAGCGACAAAGTTTGCTGTTTGAATATGGACGTGCACATTTTGTTAAAAGGACATCTGTTTGGTCGAAATTTCAACTGTTTTGTTGAACATTCGTCTTTTTGGATATAAAATTTGTCCTTTTAGATTGAAAATTCATTTTTTGGTAGAAAACTTATCTTTTTTTCGTTGAAAATTCAACTTTCTTGATTGAAAATTCAATTGTCTTCTGAAAAATTCGTCATTTTGGCTTGAAGTTTAATCTATTTTGTTTGAAAATTCGATTACTTGGTTGACGATGATTTGGTACCGCGGTGAATAATTCCATCAGCTGTCGGCACATGTGTCAGTTCGTTTTTAGTGTTTAGCGAGTTCACACGGCCCTGACTGTTTACGTTCCGAGAGATCTGGTTTAGGGGCAAGGTCAGTGCGAAGCAACTCCTGAAATTGTCCTTATATTGGAGTTTGAGTGTACATATGTAGTTGGAAATTAATCTTTCGTGGTTGAAAATAAACTTTCTTGTTGAAAATTCATATTTTTGATTAAAAATTCCACTATTTTGTTGAAAATGTAATATATTTCGACTAGAAATCTTAGGAATACGGTACCTACAATATTGTTATTTAAAAGAATTTATTCTTCTATTATTTTCCTATTTTTTTGAAAAATGATTCTATTTCCGCTGTTTTGAGAGCATCTTGGACTGTGAAATCTGGAGTCACTTTTACAATAATTTACATTATATCTTTCACCTTGAAGTTCTAAAATGTTTAATCATGTTCAATATTTATATAATAAAGCATTTAGTATTGAATAATAATTATTATAAACGTTTAAAAGTCAACCGAGAAATAGCCTGGAATTTTTGTCTGAAGCTTGAGTGGCTAAAAAAAAGGTCTTTTCGCGTGAAAAAGTCGTTTGTGATTTAATAGTACATTGTGCTACAAGTGGCAAATTTATAAATTATCGGAAATTTCAGATATCCAACAATGTCCAGGAATGTCCCAAATTTTCAGTAATTTATGGTAATTTATCGGTAATTTATGGTACAATGGAACCTTGGCTTCTCGGCCCTCGATATACCGCCTTCCTAGAATTTCTATTGGCTGCGTTCGGTGATGAGGGGGTCCAAGAAGCTGAGAGAGAGGCGCTGTGAGCTCAGCGGAGTTAAGCAGTCCCGTAGCCACAAAGCGGGCAGTTTGAACACTCGCGTGCATATTTCGTATTCAATTTTAAATACACGCGGAAAATTTTCTTTTTATTAATTAGTGTTCCTTATTAAAAAAGGTTCATCCTCTGTGATAGCAAAAATCTACAATTGTACAAAATACAGTTAATAAATATCATATATTTTTACTGGAAATGGTTCCTACGGTCCTGACTGCTTACGTTCGAAGGCCCTTGATTTACCGCCAAAGCCATCGCAGGCCATGCCCGAGACCGGTGGTATATCAAGGTTCCAGTGTAATTTATCAGTAATTTATGGTAAGTTATCCCTTCGAGTTTGTCCAATCACTATTCGCTACTCGCAATCAGTCTGTTAAGTGCCAACACATAATGAAGTGAGGTAATGATTCAGGCAGTGCTGGAAAGTAATTTTCTATCGAATTACGCAAACGCAACAGCTAGAAAAATTTATCTTGCTGAAAGAGCGCCAGCGCAGTAGCTGGATAAAATTTTTTCCTAACTGATTTTTATCATGGTTTCGGAATTGTTTACTTACCGCACACTGTACATGCCTCGAAAATCTAACATTCCGTACACGTGTTACAAAAAGATATTTTTTTCTTTTTATTGACACACTTTTTTTACCCTTTTCTCTGTTTTTTGTCTAAAGAAGGTATATATCAGAATTCTTGAAGGAACAAGAATTTGACTAAGTTTCCAATATATTTACATTTGATTCGAAGGCAATCGTCAGCCATTACGTATCCTTCTTCTAAAAAAAAAAACCCCTCAGCAATGCAGCGTGATTTTGCGTTATCGTTCAAAGTGTTATCAAAGGTCGTTCTCATGTTCACTACACAGTGCACTTCCTTGAAAGCTACATCCCTTTATAGTGACTTACGCTTACGACCCTTTTATACGAATTTATATTGGACGATATCGACGGCGTTTTTGCACAAAAAGATTCAAGTAAATTGTCAGAGATTTTCATTGTGAGGGCAAGTTCAATTGAATAGCAGGTTTCTCACTCAGAGTTGTTTTTGTTATTGCTTTTATGCGAAGAAACTTTTGTACTGGAAAAAAAGTTACAGATAACACAAACCTATTGTATCGAAACTCGGATGCGAAATTACGGATAAAGGTGCTTATTTTAACAAAAAAGAAAGCATTTTCATTTAGACTGAAAGGAGAAAAAAGGTTGGAGAGAAAACAGTTTTTGAAAAGAGAGTGAAGTTTGATTTAATTTCATCATTTCGTCGTTTCATCGTTTTGTTGGTTTATTTTTATCGTTTTATGGTTTAGGGTTCCTTTGTGTGGGATGAAGAATGTTTTCAGGACCATCAAAATTTCGCCCTCGGTTTAGTACTTCCAGCGAAAATACATAGAAAGCGCATAGCTAAGGATATTATAGTCATATTGGGTTACAAAGCCGAATATGCGAGTTTGTGCACACGCTTCGTGAACTTCAAAACCGAATATTTTCAGGTAGCAAGTTTCGGATCGTGCGGCTTTTTCTACTTTTTTCGTCTTTTTTGAAAAAATGCAACTTTTTGAAGAAAAGTGTGACAAATCGACTTTTTCCGTTTTTCTTCTGAAGTTCGTTATACTTAGCAAGAATATTGATGTTATTTCATCTACCAGGGTAATTAATAAATTAATATTTTGATGTTCTTGAATCGATTACTGGTCAAATTGATTTTTTGGAGAAATAAGAAAAAAATCTACCTCGGCCCGGATTTGAACCGGGAACGCCGACTTTACATGAGTGGAGCGTTAACCAATTACGCC
>JAUMHM010000086.1:13697863-13712535 GCA_032362435.1 Melikaiella ostensackeni
AAGTACCATCATGAATTTTTTCAGATTTTTCATATTATTTTTTCAATAAAAAACTATGCTCCAAATTTCACTGTCGTCAAAGCCAGAGGACTCGAATTTTCTCGCCGATAGTAGAAACCAGTACTTTGATAAAATTTGATTTTCGAGCACAAACATTTTCACTTTCATTATGATATTATAAAACCAAAATGGCAAAAACACAAAAAAAAATTTTAAGACAAAACTAACAGAAATGGTTCATACGGCCCTGATTGTTTATGGCTTGGAGAGCTCCAAGATAGAACGAAGGCCACTGAGGATACCCCCGACACGGTCTCTATAGTGGAGTTCCAGTGTATTTCAAATACACTCATCTCGCTTTACTTGTCCGACCAATCTGTGGCCGGCGTCACGGTTGTTCATGCTGCTTTTGTCTTCCCCCATGAGCGTCCCTTGACGCCCTAAACTCAAGGTCTTCGCTCGGACACTCAACGCCGTATCAGAAGTTATTTATATCGCGACTCTACGAGCATATACTTTTGTCCGGGTGCAGGGTTCAGAGACTATATATGCGTTCCTGAGTGTTTACTCAATCGTCGCGTCAAATCCGGTTGAAACTATATTTTAATAGCCTCCGCAGCCTGGCCGACCAGACCCGAGTCTGGCCAAGTTACGCGAGATGAGTGTACAAGTTTTTAAAAGCTCAGCTTAGCATTAATATAATTTTTAATGATAAGATGTTGAAATTATAACGTTACAAACAGTATTGCTTTTTAATTTAATGGATTCTAAATTCAAAATTTGAAAGTTGAAAAAAATTCAGATTAAAACAAACAGGTAGAAATTTAATTTATCTCTTTTTAATCCCTGGAAGAGAATTGGAACAAGGTTGAAGATGAAAACCGCGAAAGGTGTTTTGTTTGACATATTAGCCACTTTTTCAGAAGTTGCAATTAGAAAGTCACCTTCGCTTTATTGTTGGTGAAACTAAACTACGTGCTTAGCTTGGTGCGGTTTGTCATTTGTGAACTTGCGAAACGTAGGCGAATTCCGCGGGTGTTCCTTCAATCGCGAACCCGGACCGCAAGATTTCCCACAAGATGTGAAAACCACACTTCCATCAGTGAACTGAGCTTCTATTTCAAACCAGTTTTATATCAAGTTATGAAAAGAAATTAATCGATGACAAATCAATTAAATTATCTGAATACCAAATTACTTTGAAACTCTGCTATAAGGTAACAAATATAATAAATAAAATAATAATATAATATAAATAATGTATAATAATAATAATAATAATAATAAGTAAAAAAAAGGAATTATCAAATCTCATGGGTTGCATTACCATCTTAAATTAGGTTTGATCTTAATTTTAATAATCTACTTACCATCGTCTTCATTGCACAAATAAGGAATAGTAGCAATGGGCCTATCCTTTCGTACCCGTAATGTATTTTTCGCTTTTGGCATTATTTTTTAAAATTAAATATTGCAAATGAATATTATAATTATTCTTAAAAACCTCACTCGAACCCGAGGGGTTAATTACTCCTACGATCTGATGTACGAGGTGTGGCTATTAAATAACGGTACTGATTTTTTTGCCGCTTGCTTGGGGCCTCGGCAACAACAAGCAGGGTCTGATATTGATCTGTGTTCTACCACCCCCCCCCCCCCCTACCCTCCAAATTTCAAGGTTGTATGACCCTCAGTGCGACAGTAACCTTTGTTCAAAGTTGACCGTCTACCTGAGCTCTGACGGAATTATGATGAGTTTGAAAGTAGAACAGCGCGTCAACGTGAAGTTTCTTGTAAAACTTGGAAAATCCGCTACAGAAACAGGGACATTGCTTCAAACAATGGAAGATTCATATTGAGCGGTGTAGGGATCTGGAAGAGGACTACATTGAAGGGGATAACATCTCCATTAAATAATTGTGTAAATAAAAATTGTTAGAGCATCAGTTAGGTTATTTAATAGCCACACCTCGTACATTCTCTTTGCAATGTTATGCAAGCTCGTGCAATCCCATGCAGTCCTTTGCAATTCCATACAATCTTTTGCAATCCCTTGTAATTCCCCCTCTCACAGAATTATTAAAGGACATTCAGTATAGGTCTGTAATGATTTTCCTATAATGAATTTCTTATAATTTTTTCGCGATTCTAGAAAAATCAGTATAGAAATAATTATTGTTAAAATATTGAAAGAATTGATGCAAAAAATAAAGAAACTACAAGCGAGTGATTTATTTATTTACCTAACGTAGGATTTCAAACTACTTCAAACTATTCCACAGGATATCACAGATTTCAAGGAATTTCACAGAATTCCAAAAGAGTTAATAGATTTCAAATACATCAATGGATTTCAACAAATTTCAAGCAATTTCAAGGAATTCCAGAGAATTCCCACAGATTTTAAGCGATTACGTCAAATTTCGTACAAATTTCACGAGATTTGAAGTGACTTCAAAGGTTTAAAAACATATCAGGAGATTTTAAGGAATTCCAAGGGACTTCAACGGATTTCTAGGAACTTCCACGTATTTTAAGGCTTTTAACAGGATTTTGTGAGATTTCCAAATATTGCAACTAATTTTAAAGGATTTCATCTTTTTTTTCAAAATTTCAACGAATTTTGTGAGATTTCGAAATATTTCAAAAAATTTTAGAGGATTTCAAGCATTTTTCAATATTTCCAGGAATTCCAAAGGATTTCAAGAGATTTAAAGTTTCAAGGATTTTCAAAGAATTTTGTGGGATTTCCAAATATTTCAAGAGGTTTCTAGAAAACTTTGTAAAATAAATTAAATGAGATGAAATTTCAAGAGATTCCTAGCGATTTCAAAGATTTCATGGGATTCTAAGATATTTCAAGGAATTTCACAAGATTTGAAGGATTTTATTAAATCTCCAAGGATTTCCAGGGAGTCCAAATATTTATAGGGATTTAATCGGTCTTTTTGAATAACTTCTGTTAATAAGTTTAATTAAATTGATATTCAAGGAATTTCAAATCATTCATACTTATTTTAATGGATTTTTACGATTTCCAAAGGTATCAAAGGACTTTAAGGTATTCCAAAGGAAATCAAGAGATTACAATGGATTTCAATGAATTTTGTAGATTTTTCAAAGATTTCAAGGGATTTCTAGAGAACTTTGGAAAATAAATGAAATGAGACTGAATTTCCAGGGATTTCTAACAATTCTGAAGCAAAGATTGAAGGAATTTCCAGCTACTTCGAGGAAGTTTACAAGATTTAAAGGATCTTATTGAATCTCCAAGGATTTTAAGGGATTTGAAAGATTTCTAGGGTTCTGAACCTTTTTTTTGGAGAACTTTAATCAATAAGTTTAATTTAATTTATATTAAAATGATTTCAAATTATTTCTACTTATTCTCATGGATTTTTACGATTTCCAAAGATTTCAAGGGATTCTAAGGGATTTCAATGAATTTCTAGAGAACTTCAAGAAATAAATTAAATTTTATTTCCAACTATTTCACTGGATTTAAGTTCTTTTAAAAGATTTCAAAGAATTTCAATAGATTTCAAAAATTTCAAGGGACTTCTAAAGAACTTTGGAGAATAAATTTGATTTATTTTATTTTTAAGGGATTTTAAATGATTTCTACAGATTTCTAACTGTTTCAAAGATTGCAAAAAAATACAAAAGAGGTTAAAAGATGTCAAGGGATCTCTACGGATTTTAACAGATTTGAAAGATCTTCGTGGATTTAAAAATATTTCCAAAAGTATTAAGAGATTTCAAGAGACTCCAAAGGATTTTCATGGATTTCATTGAAATTGAAAGCAATTTTACAGATATGAAGGAAATTCACAGATTTTTGCTGTGTCAAGTTTATTTGTACAGAATCGTTATTTTTATGTAAGATGAGGAGACTTTATGAGAATAGTTTCTCTACTTTTTACATTAATTCCTTCAATATTTTTCTATTATTTATTCCAATGCTGATTATACTATAACCCATGTGGAAAAATGTCATGGTAGACTAGTGTAAAGTCTGGCCCAGGTCTGGTTTCATCTACCATAGACTGTCTAGTCTAGAAAGGTTGATCTGGTCCAGGTCTGGCTTTATCTAGACCGTTTAGTTTGAAAGATTTGATCTGATCCAGGTCTGGTGAGTCCTGGTTTAATGGGTAGCGCACGCGGTTTACAACTCAGGCAGTTAGGGTTCGATTCTTGGTGCTTGTGAATTTTCCGCGAAAGTATTTTTCGAGCGTTATATTTAATATGCTAGTTAGAATACTTCAAGAACTATCTATAGTTCAATAATTAATTTTTTTGTTTAATTTTGATATTTTTATTAATTAACTTTTTCCGCGTAGTTGAGTCTATACAATTTTAAACACCTGAGTTCCGGAAGATAATACAATTTTATTCAGTCTTTTGTTGATTATTTATTTGATATTTGCTATTTATATATTATGCACTATTTATTTATTCCACACTATCTACTATTTATTTATTTATTTGTGACTACTGACTAGCGGCTAGTTCCTAGCTAGCGACTGACCATACGGTCTGGTCTGGGACTTTTCTATAATGAATTTCCTATAATCCATGGAATCTTTTGCAATCTCCTGCAATATTTTTCAGTCACATGTATGCAATCTTTTGCAACCCCATGCAATCTTGCAAATTATGGAAGCCACGACAATAACATAAAACCTCGTATGGTTGCAGTATAAATTGGCGTTGTGTATCAAAATTCAATATCTCAAATGAACATTGTAATCGTTTTTAAATTACACTCGATATCATCATTTGCTAAATATTTGTAATTATATAGAGTAAAATAAAAATATCGATGTCGGAGACTGGAAGTAGATGGCGTTGCAATTTACAACAAATATTATCCTGATGTGGTTCCGACCAGAACCACAGAAGTAGCGATGCCACAATATGGCAAACACGATCGAGGCCACATCGGAAAGCAGAACCAAATTGGTCAATTTCTGCACGGGAGATGATAATAACGCAAAAAATCATCATTCTAAAAATACTAATTACGATACTGAATCTCTAAAAAAAGAATCTCCTGATTAGCTTCTTGCAGCAATGACTTTTCGCATTTATTTTTGAATTTTGAACTCAACTCGTTAACGAACGCTCACTTGTGAACAAATTATTCTGTAGGTCGATCTCAATATTTAGAGAAGTTTAACATATATCCCAGGGCACTAAAACGTCCGAATGGCAATTTCATTTACATTTTCGATTTGATCCTTAACAAGGAGTCGCCTCGCATGCTCTCGTGGCATAACTTGAATTTCAAATCAACCTGTATTGATAGCGTACCTGTTGGTCCAGTCAACGAAAGATTTGAGTTAAAAATCTGACATAGTAGCAGTTTTTATATGTACGTTGGGGACAGCTTTATGAACATAATGTAAAAGATCCCCATCCATACGTGTACGGCTACGGCCGCCATATTAGCAAGTGTTAAACAATAAGGGGTTTTTGAAAACTACTCAACAATGGTTGGTTCTAGGTGAAATATGATTATTTTAACAAATGTTTATAATTTCGTAGTACACAAAAAAGGTTCTAATTGTTGTAGTCGTATTATCAAAGGTTTCGCTATAAAATTCGATGAACTGAAAAATTGTGCAATTTACAAAAAAATCAATTAAAAGGAGAAAATATTCCGAAACGAAGTTTGAAAATAGATCAGGCGTTTTGAACTCGAGCTAATACAACTTTCTGATAAAAAAAAATCGACCTACGTATTTGCGTTAAAAATTAGCAGTAAGAAATTACCTCAACTTTGGCATACAATTTGAGATACTTAAGGAAACGTTTTTGAGGTGAAACTTCTTTCAATTGTTCCTTATATTTGTACAATATATTTCAAAAATTTTTAGGTCAGAATTATTATATTTAAGGCCTCTTTTAAAGTATCAAACGAGTAAATTTCAAAATTGAGTCGAAAATGTTGGTAGCAGAGGTGATTATGAGTACTAATGGTTAATATTGCTGGCAGGGGCGAGGACTGCTACCTTAGGTCCTTCGAAGACATTCCCATGTTTTGTTTACATAAATCTTGTAATAATTTTTTCAGGTTCCTTCATTTTTACAACTAATTAAAATATAAACCTGGTACTTACCAAAAAATAAGGTTGCCAAAAGGTTTTACATACATTCAGGTAAAAGAATTGAGACCGTCGTTGTCGATAAAAATGGTATCTAGAGGAAGATGCCATAGACGAGTACACAATATGTACATTCTGTCATTATGTACATACCATTGAGTACTTTATATTTTTCTCTAATTTTATGATTTTTACAGATATTTATGGTTTTAAATATATTCGATATAATTTTCAGTCTAATATACTTTTGTTTTGTCAAATATACTATTAATATAATTAAAATGTCATCCTGATACTTGTTATAAATAAAATAAGGCTGCTAGAGGGATGTGCATAAACTGAGGTATAATAATGAAATACAATTAAAATTGAATTTCATATTTGAGGGTAAAAATATTTTACGATCTTATAATTGTGTCTTTGGATGAATTTTTAAATCTTGATATTGGGGACTAAAACTTTCTCTCGAACTTTCTGTATAGTTTTCTGAAATCTATTGACATTCTTCAATCACATGATTTTTACGAGATTTTGGGCTGGTCGCTTAAAGGCGACTGGTTTGTCTCTTCCACAAGTGTTTTGAAATGATCTACCCAAATACAAGATTTTTTTCTAAGATCCTTTGTAGACAGTCAATGTCAGTTTACGGCTTTGCTTAAAAATAAATAAAAAACACACAACTTTTACTGAAGCAAATAAACATCTGTTAATTACTCATGCAGATAAAGGTAATGTCACTGTTGTTATTAATAAAGAATCTTACAATTATAAAATGAATGATTTACTCATTGATGTTACAACTTATAACCGTCTAACACAACTAATACTTGACATGTTTTAATCATAACTTTCGTCCATCACAGGTAAATTTTTATTTTCATATTTCTAACCTCATTTTCAAAGTTCATTTTTGTATTTGAATGTAATCATTCATATTTTCTTATTACTATCAATGTTACAGATTTTTATCGAAAGTAGATCGTGATATTTCCAAACACTCTGTACTGTGGACTTGTAAACAATTTGACTAATTCGATTAATTGTGCCTGATGAAGAGAGCATACTTGACTCTCGAAACGTCATATTGAAAATTTCTAATAAATGATCTAATTAACAACATCTGGTTTATTTGTGGCTTAAAGGATGTCACTTTATAACTTGGGAATACTTTATTATTATTAAATCACTCAGACGCATAAAAACATCAACATCAACAACATTGATGGATTAAGTATACTAAATTCTAAATATTTTTCAACTTAACCGCATGTTTCACGTAGAATCAAACATTGTAGAGTTGTTTTAAAAAACCAGTTATTGTTTAACACTTGCCAACATGGCGGCCGTAGCCGCACACGTATGGATAGGGATCATTTATATTATGTTTATAAAGCTGTCCCCAACATATGTGTAAAAAAAAACTACCATGTCGAATTTTTTACTCAAGGAAAAATTTGTTCCCCGTTAACTAGACTATGTCCCATGCCAAAGGTATGAAGTGCTCGCATAGAAAACGCACTTGCAATGTTTTGCTTGGTGAAACCGACTGGCCGAGAATCGAGCTCGACGACCTCGTTCGATCGAACAATTTGCTAACGTTTGCACCTCGAATCTGGTACATACCTATACATTTACATACATACGTATGCTGTGCACGCAATTACACATTATGCTCGTAAGTTATTTTTCCTCGTGTTACACCCACCTCGTTTTATCCCTTCCTTTTCATATTTTCGCGGCATAATTAAACGCACTCGATGTGAAGTATAGCCGCAAACACTTTGTGACTCTGGTTAGTGGTATGTAGATGCCCACGAATGCGGAACTTTGTAAAAAGTCATGTTTGTTCCGGGTTGAAAGACTTGAATCGAGAAAACAATTCTTCATGCGATTTTAATTTATACTCCCTATAACCCGTGTGGAAAAATCTTCTGACTTGGGCTTCACAGTAAAAAAAAAAAGATAATTTTTATTGCAGAGCATTTTGCTCCAGAGATCCCTTGACTCTCGAGATCATAATGATTTGTCCATTCGGATCATTTTGATCAGCATCCAGGGTCATCTGTCAGACTAAACAAAATAGCCGCCAGTTTTTGGCGCGGATGTCATAACCTAAATATTTTGTCTAAGCGTGCGCAAGTAACAACTACACTTAACGGGAGATATATTTTGTTATTAAGTTTGCTTTTTTTTCAATTTTCAAGTACACTGCACGATGAAGAATCATAAATGCTCTCATATGAGCTGAAGCACTCCAAGAATGTCGGCCATCTTGGCTTGAATTGTTACAGGACCCCGAATCAGATCATTATGATCCCAAAAATCGGTCATTCATTCCGGGCGATCAAAATGCTCTTGATTTTGGTATCATTTTTGTTACATATTAAAATGATATGGATTTCAGTATAATTTTGAGCATTATTTTTTACTGTGCTGGCCAAAAATGTAAAGTTCTTTTTGACTAGCCCCAGGCCAGAACGTCTAATCGGCCGCTAGTTTTTGGCTGGTCAGCCGCTAGTAAATGACCGATCAGCAACTAGTTGGAAGGTGGTCAGCTGCTCGCTGGACTCCCTTGTAGAAGAAAATTATCTGACCCGATTGGGAATGATAGAGCAATAAATACCAAATGCTTAGGACAAAGCTTTATTTTTTTACTGACTTGGAAAAAAATAATTTTTCACTAATGTGCTTTATTTAGCCAAATTCATTGAATAAAAGTAAAACCTATACTGATTTTACACTAGCCTTTTAGTGTTCTTGATTAATTATTGAGTGACCTAAGAAAATGACTCAGTCAAATCATTCAGTGAATCAGGAAGATTATTCGGTACATTTGACAGACTTTTCAGTTATTAAGACGGACTATTCAATTAAATTTACTGAATAATGAACCAAAGTTACTGAAAAATCAGTTAAATATACAATGAAATCTACTGAAAAAGCAGTCAAACTGACTGAATAAGGAGTGAAACTTGCTGAAAAATAATCTGAACATGCTGGACATCGGTCCAATTCACTGAATAAAATCAAAACCTTCCATGATATCATCCTTTCAGTTATTTCAAACCCTTCTCACACTGGTAATTCAGTGAGTTAAATTAATTATTTAGTGAACTTAAAAGATTTTTCAGTAAATTTTACAGATTTTCTTAGTGAGGTGGTCTGATTATTCAATAAATTTTGCTGAATAAAAGTAAAACCTTTACTGATTTTATTTAGTGACCCTTTTCGCACTGATTTTGCAGTGTAATTAGTTATTCAGTAAATTAGAAAGATCACTAAAAAAATCTAATTGACTTTTCAGTTAGTTCAAGTGATTTTTTGTTCAGTTAAATGCACTGAGTGTCAGTCAAACTTTTACTGATTTTCCAGTGTCAATTTACAGTTAAGTTTACCTAAGTGACCCTATTCGTACTAATTTTTCAGTGAGTTTGATTCATTATTCAGAGAATCAGACAGATTATTAAGTAAATTTCACTTATATTTTAATGAACTAGACCGTTTATTCAATCAAATTTACTCAGTTAAATTTACTGAATAATAATCAGTAAAAATCACTGGAAAGATGAACACATTTTACAGAATTATCAATTGAAATCATTGAAATTGTTTAACGATCCTTCCTTAACCAGCGGTGCTGGTTTTATCCATCGAAAATGTTATTCAAAAATCGAAAATCACAATTTTACGACAAGCGACGCGAGATACGTAAAAAAGTCGAAAAAATAAATAAAAGCTTTTCAAACTACCCACAATTTTACTTTCAACCATTTTTTTATAGGACTCAGAGTTTCAATTTTTATTTATTTATATTTCTTAGCCTAAAAATGCGAGATACATAAAAAAATCCAAAGAAGGAATTAAAGCTTTTAAAATATCTACTAATTTTTATTGTAAGGTAGCTTAGCAAATGAATATAAATTTATAAATGTCTGTCGAAAATTGAGCGCGAAGCGTGCGTGTCACGATATGAATGTGTGCGTCAAAGCCTACAGAGCTTTGAGAAATTTTATCTTTATCTTTACTTAATTCCGTAGAAAATTAAAAGTATGAAGGTCCGTAGAAAAACTGGGATCTAAAAGAGATATTTTAGTTTGAGTTTCATTTCAGTCAGCACAATTATTCAAACAATTGCGAAAGTATGCCGAGTGCTAAGAATAAATATTCGAGCGCGTAGCGCGAGGTTCAACAATTTAAGCGCCCCAGGCGCGCGCGCGACGAGAATGTGCCCGTCGAAGGCGGACAGATTCTTAAAATTATAATCCTTTTGACTGAAGAAACGTCTAAACTGAAAGTCTTTCAATTTTTTAACCCCCTAAACTGAACGAATTTCAATTTTCTAATTCAAATATTGTACAATTTGTAAGTTGGAATCTGCCTAGTGTCAATTATGAACTTGAAAGCCGTTAAATTTGGATGATTACCATCGCAGGGTGGCCACTGATTGGGAAACCCGGGAATTAGCCTAGAATTTCGAGCACCGGGAGAAAGCTTGGAAATAACCGGGAATTTTTTATATTTGTTTTTAATTTGCAATAAATATTGCCTCGCTCTTCGAAGAAAGTGTGTTTGGAATTGTGCTTAGTGTTATCAGCCATCTCCTTTAAAAAATCAAAGATCGTTTTATATTTAAAATTTTAAAGTTCATATTACGTTCAAAAATGAATGTTCCTTTTATAATGTATATATTTAAGAATTCAACGCGAATGTGTTGGTAGTTCGCTCAAATTGTAAAGTTTCTTTTATGTTTAAGAACGAAAAGTTCCTTTTTAGATAATTAACATAATAATTATATAACTTTAATTTATATAATAAATTACTAATAAGTGGCATAATATAGTTTAAATAAATAAGCTTACATGTTATATTTTTTCTTCAAACATAAAATTTACCCACTTCCTGTCAATTCAGGATCATGAAAATATACTGCTTTTAAATAGAGCATAAATTGAAGTATGATTTCCTATCGAAAATCCAAAATCTATATTTTTTATTTTTGATCACAAAAACGCGAATGTCTCCTAAACGACTATTTCAGAAATGGGCTCTTTTTGCGGAACGTCACAGTTTATATTCTGAAATAACATCAGTTGCTTCCTTGCGCAGAATTTTCACTACTGGACCAGGAAAACCTGCAAACAGCCTGGACTTCTTTGAAATTTAGTGACCACCCTGTCATTGGTTGGAATGTCAAATCTTAAAAATAATGTAAAGCCTAAATCAAAATCCTCGACCAATCACATTCTTCTTCCCCAACAATAAAGCAAGATCGCAATGCTTGTTTGTTTATATTTACATCGTCACACGTTTTCACGATAGGAACTTAACAAATTATGTCACTCATTCATGACTTCCTGCTGCGGCGATTATGGGTCTTTCGAAAAAAGGGGTTCGAAAAATCCTGCAAGTGAAAACGCGAGTAATCAAGTCATCTTTCTCTCTCACATTTTTATTTTTATTTTTTATATGGAGGGAGGCTGTTATTCGTGGAAATGTTACTTTGCAGGCAAGGCTGTCCAGTTCGTAAGCAGGAATAAGTACGTATAGGTACTACCTTCATGTATGTGCAATTTGCACGTAGGAGTATATAACGATTTAAAATATGAAGGCGCGATCGCTCGCGCGAAAGCAGGGAACTTGAATGAATGACTTCGAAGATACATTGGCATATAAAACCAGCCCCGCGAGCACTGCACTTTGGGTAAGCCCCGTTTCATGCCCCATAAAATACAGTAAGCAATGCGTGCGACAGTATCCTACTTTTATTTTCGTTCTTCACTTCTTTTGCTTTATTATTATTCTTATTATTATTATACCATTAAACCAAATCCCTTTCGGGGAAAGCGTAACTCGTTCGGTTCTAACCTCGTTGTGTTACTGAGGATCAAGAAATTTATATGGTAAGGATAAGTAAGGGATGTGTAGGAGAAGGGATAGGTTTTAGATCGATCTAGAAGTTATCGCGTGTTGTTCATTCAAATGACACACTCGTCCCACGACACCGCTCGACACGGGTCGCTGATCAATCTCTCTAGCAATCACCCCAGGTGAAGAATTTCACAAAGCCATTATACTAATCCACTAATCAAATCTCTTCCCGAGGACCCATGAGTATCCAAAATCTTTTGTTTCAGACATCACTCTTCTTCTTATAAACAATTGTCCTCCATACATCCCTATTTCATACATCTTTTGCTCCCGTTACATGCATACATCGTTTCTTACACGTTCTCGGGTTTCTGCGACTCCTTATATCCCTCCGCTTCAGAGTCTCATTCACACATTCCAATCATTATTTCTTCGATCTACCTCTGGGTACGCTACCACTTATTTTACCTGAATACACTTGATTTGTTAAACGTTCTTCATTCATTCTCTCAACACGACCAAATCATCTCAGCAAATTTCTTTCGTTTTTGTCAAACAATGTTTCTTCTTTATCATATTCTTTGAGAACCCAATTATTACTGACTTTTTCCATTAGCGTTTTCCCGCACATATTCCAACCGCGTTCACTTTACTCCTATCCTTTTCTTGATATATCCAGGTCTCGCTACCAAACAGAATTGTGGGTGCAAGCACAGAATTATATATTGCAATTTTAGCTTTATTCGTTACATTTTCACTTCTAGTAATAGCTCGTACACTGCCGATAATCTTTCTACTCGCGTTCATACGTCTAGATATTTCTGCATCTATCTTTCCGTAAGCAGTGAATAAAATTTCAAGATACACGAACTCATCAACTTGTTTTATCCTCTCTTCGTTCAAGGCAATGTTGCATACAGTTTTCCCACCCCTTCTTCCAAACACGATAATTTTTGTTTTATTTGCGTTAATTTTAAGACCCACACTCTTCATGCTGGTATCCAGTCTGCTCATCATTCTCTGCAAATCGTTGACTTATTCTGCCGTAACAATCTTTTCAACTGCCATCGCCAGTCCATGTACTTTCACTGTCCCGAGATCAAAACATTCTTCGTCTAAGAGAGCCATTCTCAGACATTTGTCCATATATATATTAAACATCGATGAAGACATAATGCAGCCTTGCTTAACGCCCTGCTCAATATCAAACAAATCGCTCAGTCGTCCATTTACTCTTACACTCATTTTACTACCATTATATATTGCTTTTTATTGCTTTTAGAAGCCAACCATACACTCTATACTTTTTCAGGACTTTTCAAAGCTTAGATCTATTCACCTTAGCGAAAACTTTTTCCAGATCAACAGATGCACAGAAAACTCTTTTGTTCACTCTCAAGCCTTTTTCTGTGATCTGTTTCAAGCTAAATATCTGATCCGCACGTGATCTTCCTGGCTGTTTTCTAATGAATGAGTTGGTTCAAAAATATTTTTGAATAAAATAGAAAGCTTATTAATAGCACTACAATTTACAGAGGAGGGAAACTTTTAACGACGAAAATTGACAAGGTTGAAAATGATTTTTGAATATAGGCTCAAGACGAGGTCGAGTGTTCGCTTGGTGAAGGTATTGTATCTGAGGATTCAAAGTAAGGGATGAATATTGGTGGTATCGTAGATCGTCGATATAGAAGTGGAGAAGATATTAGACTTTCTCTAATTGGTCGTAGAAAATCTGAGAGGAAGGCAATAAATACTCTTTTTTTCTGACATCACAAAATCATAAATTTTCTCAAAATTTGAACTAAAGGTGGCCAAGGGCCCACGTGTATAGCAATGAACGGCTTAAGGCGCCCTAAGCTGGGACAAGATGGGTTAATAAGTTCTCGAAAGAATGAACATAAAGTAAAAGAAAATGACCCTAAGACTAATGGTTTTCGGAAGTGCAAACTTTCCGATAATAACACTTAAGAAAAATAGCAGATGTTGCACGTCGCCTAGTTCTAGAAAAATAAATTTAGAAAGCTGAATCCAATTAAATTTAG
Source organism: Melikaiella ostensackeni (assembly GCA_032362435.1). NCBI lineage: Eukaryota > Metazoa > Arthropoda > Insecta > Hymenoptera > Cynipidae > Melikaiella > Melikaiella ostensackeni. The sequence goes on from JAUMHM010000086.1 coordinate 13,711,884, forward strand.
AGATAGAATAAATAAAAAAATTTGTAAAAAAAATCCTTGAGCAAAATCAATTAAAAATAAATTGTTACGACGTAACACTGGGATAAGTCCACATTGGACTTCCCAGATCCTTTCTTTAGTTATTTACATGACCTTCTCAATCAGTATTTTGGTGAATATTTTGCCCACGGTACTTGGTAGGCTAATCGCTCTATAATTTGTACAGTCACCTTTATCACCCTTTCCCTTGTAGAGAGACAATAATCGCCTTTCTCCAATAATTAGAAACTTCACTATTCACAGTATGCATATTTATAAATTTGCTCAGCCACACAAACAAATATCCGCTACCGCTCTTGAACATTTCAGCGGTGATACCATCCACATCCGTGGCATTACCATTCTTTAGCTTCTCAATCACGGATATAATGTCGTTGATATCGATTCTCCTTCCGCTACTCACAACGGAATTGTCTAACGCATCCTCTTCAGTGTCACGGTTTTCATGTTCGATAGCTTGACCTCCATAAAATTTATTTAAAAAACCACTCGTACACTATTTCACTTTGACCGAATTCCATACCATGCTCTTTCTCGTTGACAGCCACGTGGATTTCATCATTCCACCAAGCATCTCCAGCCTTTCTTCCTACAGCCGCAGTACCGCACACTT
>JAUMHM010000086.1:13712635-13724678 GCA_032362435.1 Melikaiella ostensackeni
GATAGTGATAATATTTCTGAAAATGATTCTACATACCTTGAAGATATATTTAACTGTTTTTGGTATTTATTTAGTATAGAATTTATGCTGGCTAGAAAAGTCTCCTCAAATTTTAACAGATTTTCATATACTGTTCCATTGATATTCATATCCATTGATAATAATTCATGTTTAACAGAGTTTTATGAACTCCGGAAACATTTGAAAAAACATTTCCTTACACCAAGATACTAAAATGATGAAAATATAAATATTTTCAAACACATTTTGCTACACGTGCAAATTCAATATTCAGAAAGATAAACACTTTTGTAGCTGAAAAAGAAGTGACTGAAATTCGTACAAAATTTGCAACTTTTGGAATCTCTGTACTTCAATTAAACTTAAAGCTTCATAAATATGTATTCTAAAAATAAAATGTTCAACTTGTCACAAAATCACCTAATATAAAACACACTTACACTTTATAATATATATAAGGGCTTGATCTTCAAATTTCTAATTTTTAACCATTTTCCGTTTTTTTTTTTTTTTTTTTTTTTTTGTAATGTGTTAAGACATTATTTTTACATATAAATCAGGTACAACCAAAGTTGTTTACGTCTGCTGGCTCCGAAAAAAGGTTATGACAGCCAGAGAAACAGTTTCCCATCTGGCCCCAGTACGTGTCCCGTTCTGCCCCAAATTGTGCTTTTCATTGAAATCTAAATGTTAAACACTTATCTTCGAAAAATGCATCGAACTTGGTTATTAATTTAAAATTCAATAATTAATCCCCGCAATAAGCGCTATAAAAATTTTTTTCACATCTCCACTAATTAATTTCCATTAAAAATTAGCTTAAAATAACAGAATTCACCTCCTAAAATTTCAAAATTACTGTATTCTCGTATTATTTAATACTTTTCATTTTTTTTTTTTTTTGAGAACTGCCGTATCAGTTCTTCTACCTATTCCTAAAAAGAACAGTTCTGAAAACCATATAATTTATGAGAAAATCGGGTATCCCATCTTACCCCTGTACCCGTCCCGCCCCGGACTCTCCTACCTTCGAATTTGAGTGATCAATCAAGAAAAGGAATTGATTACTGAAATTCAGTTAATTAATGATTTAAGCCATAAAAGCGGCTCAAAATAATTCATTTAACTAACAAAACCTGAGAGGATTGTGTATACTTATTCCTTTAACAATATTGCGTTTATTGCAAAGAAAGGTCCTTCAAAGAAGTAATACTAGAAGTAAAATCATTAAGGCAACATTTCCTGACGTATTATCAATTTCTAATAATAAATCTAAAACGCTTGTTCAACGAATACTTTTTTCTGTTTCAGGTAAGACTTTTTCTGGATACTTTTTCAACTTTATGGATATTTCTTCCATTTTATGGTAAGAAAACCCGATGACAAAAAACTTAACTTTGGAATGAAAATGGAATAAGTTTTGAGATTTGAATTTAAATTTCAAGTAGAATCTGATTTGGTAGAAATTTGACTAATTCAATCAAAAAGTCGGACGATTTTCGATTTTTTATTTTCTGCTAATGAAATGGGAATAATATTTGAGCTACTCAAGGAAGTTAGTACTTTATTTCTTATAATATTACTAACCGATTTAAAAGAATCTTGCTTATTAGGAAATAAACATTTTTCTCGCTTGAAAATTAAATTTGACTGCAATTTCAGTTAGCGAAAACATACTTAAATTTCAGTGAATAGTAAACAGTAAAAATGTTTATTAATTTAATTTAGTGATTCAGTTACAGCTATTTATTCAGTTAGTATTTTTTACTGAAAAATCTGTTAAAAATTCAATCACTGATTCAGTTACTGATTTATGTGTATATGTGATCTCTTTGAGCAACTTTTACTGATTCCATTCAGTGACTTATTTATATGTACCTAATAAATCAGTAAATTTGACTGTTTATTCAGACGAATTGACTAAAAAATCAGTGAATCACACTGATTAAATAGCTAAAAATAAGTTACTGAATGAAATTAGAAAAACTGATTCAAATTCAGAGAGCACAAGCACACGAATACGTGACACACTTTTGGCTACCTTAATCAGTCAAAATCAAATGAGAAATCAGTGTTCCCTAACCCCCACTTACAGTGTTTGGCGAAGCTTAATCGCAATCCGCAGGACTTTTTGCGTCGATTCGTGACGGTGGATGAAACCTGGATCCACCACTATACACCCGAGACAAAGCAGCAGTCAAAGCAGTGGGTACTGCCTAGTGAAAGTGAGCAAAAGAAGGCGAAGACTGTTTTGTCGGCTGGGAAGGTAATGGCCACAGTAATTTGGAAATTCTCAAGGAATTATCCTCATTGATTACTTGAAGAAGGGTAAAACTATAACAGGAACATACTGTGCATCATTATTGGGCTGCTTTGAAGCCGAGCTACAAATAATCGGCTACGATTGGCGCTCAGAAAAGTGCTGTTTCATCACGACAACGCACCGGGTCACACCTCCGCAATTGCAATGGCAAAAATACACTAACTGGACTTCGAGTTGATTCCTCATCCACCCTATTATCAAAACTTGGCTCCATGCGACTTTTTTTTGTTCCCCAACTTGAAGACCTGGCTGGGTGGGAAGAGATTCTCGTTCAATGAAGAAGTAATCGATGCCGTAAATACGTATTTTGCAGACCTCGAGAAATCTTACTTTTCTAAGGGGATGAAAAAATTGGAATCTCGCTGGACTAATTGTGTAGCCCTCAAAGGAGACTACATTGATAAATAATGGCAAACTTTTCAATAACAAAATTGTACTTGCTTTTTTACCAAACTTATCACACGACCATCGTAGTGATTTTAAAAGTTCATGAGTCACACTTTTAGAAGAAATTGGTTACATAATGATCGGTTCCAAAAAGTTTAGTTATTTCATAATGTGAAAATTGCGAAAAATTGAAAAATGTTTACAAATATTAATTTTTTAAATTGAATTTCGAAACATATATTTCTCATTTTAAGGAGGGCAAGATTGGCACAGTTTTGTCGTATACCTGTATGGTCATGACACATGGCTATATCACAACGCAGACATTTATATCCCGTGTTTCGTCTCCATTTCTATTTCTGAGAAAAGAGACAAATATTGACTTTTTTATTTCAAAATTCAGTTGCAAACTCATATTATTATCTTATTTTCATAAATATATTTTTCTTCTTTTACTTGAAATAAACGAGAAGCCTTACTTCACGACCAATCTCTGTTGACGAATGTTTCCTGAGAGAAAATTCTATAAAATCAAGAAAACACAACATTTTACTCACAGTTTACTTTTGCCTCACACAAAACCCACTTTTTCTTTTATTATTATGTGGCACAAAGAAATATTCAAATAAAGAATTTACTTGCGTCTTGTATTTTTCCCAAAATCACTTTTTCTAAAATTGTTACCCCACGGGGCATAGAGTGCCAAAAAGCACTTTTTTGGACAAAAATCGCTCGACAGTTCAGTTATCAACGTATATGGATGTACTTTTTTTTAACTGACCGTAAGACTTCCAGCTACAATGTCTAACTGCCAATTTTTTAATTTTCGCAAAGCAACATTTTTTATTTAATAACAAATGAAAAATTTTTTTTACTAACTTTTTCAGTGTGCCACTGCTCTAAAGATTCTAAAATTCAATTAAACAGGCCTTGAATCAGTATAAAAACTACACAGAAATAGTTCATTATGCGTTGGATTAAGAAAACATTTTTTTCGTAATGTTATAAACAAATTGATGAACAAGAGTCACTTTTCCATAATTTGCAATGATTAGTTGTTGAAATTAATTTTTTTTTTGCAAAAAAATATGAGAGAAATTAATGTACGATTACAATTAGTTAGAAATGGTTGCTCTTTTGTTATTATTTAAACAATTTTTGTAAACAAATACACATTTTGACAATGTCTGAATGAGTAGACTCAATTTTTTCGCAGATCAAACTGAAAATGTCTTTTCAATGTTACCTTATTGTCATATTTTGTATTATGATCAAATTTTTTATTTATTAAAACAGGTCTTATAAACAAATTCTCGTGTTTAACATTTCTCCAGGAACAGACTCACTTTGTTCTACGGAATCGATTAAAAATGTCTTGCCCGTGACTTCCTGCTGTCATATTTTTCGAACTAACAATAACTGTTAATTATTTGAACAATTTCTATAAAAACATGCACATTTCTATCTTTTTTCATGAATGGTCTCATTTTTTGAAAGTAATTATTTGAAAATGTTTTACTAATGCCATCCTGTTATCATATATTTCCAACTGCCAGCAAATGTTAATTATTTGAATTAGTCTTATAAACAAATACCTACTTTTACCTTTTTTCCATGAATAGGCTCAGTTTTTCTGCGGAATCGACTAAAAATGTCTTGCCAGTGACTTTTTGCTGTCATATTTTTCGAATTAACTATCACTGTTAATTATTTAAACAATTCAAACGAATGCACATTTCGATATTTTTTAATGAATGGTCGCATTTTTTTAAGGAATCAACTAAAAATGTCTTACCAATGACTTTTTGTTGTTATATTTTTCAAATTCATAGCAATTGTTGATTATTTAAACAATGTTTATGAACACATAACTATTATACAATACCTAAATTGGATTTAAATGCTGCATAGTGTATACAGTTGACGACTACATAATGAATTCAAAACATTTCACAAAAACTTAAACTATTAATTTTGTAACTCATTTTCGCATTGAAAACTGCGAGTAATAGAAATAGGAATGAAAATAAAAATCCATATAACAAATCGAATATTCGAGAAGAGAAAATGATCAAGCAACACAATAATCATTTACATTATTTACAAATACTTGAGCAATATGTGCTATGAACTAAATATGTCTCCTATAATTACCAAAACATTTTTAGTTGATTTCTTTGAAGAAAATGAGACAATTCATGGAAAAAAGTTCGAAATGTGCATGTGTTTATACATATTGTTTAAATAATTAACATTTTCTGTCAGTTGGAAATATGTGATAGCAAGAAATTATTGGTAAGACATTTTTAGTTGATAACTTTAAAAAAGTGAGACCATTCATCAAAAAGGGATCAAAATGCCCATTTGCTGATAGAAATTGCTTAAATAATTAACAATTATTGTTAATTTGAAAAATATGACAGCAAGAAGTCACGGGCAAGACATTTTTAGTCGACTTCGTGAAAAAGTGAGTCTATTCCTGAAAGAATGTTAAATATGGGCATTTGCTTATAAGAATTGTTTAAATAAATAGAAAAATTTTCAGTTTATTGTGCGAAAAAAATTGAGCCTACTCATTCAGCCATTGTCAAAATGTATATTTGTTTACAAAAATTGTTTAAATAATAAAAAAAGAGCAACTACTTTTAACTGATCGTAATCGTACACTAATTTTCCTCATATTTTATGCAGAAACTATGAACTTTAACAACTAAGCTATGCAAATGATGGAAAAATGACATATGTTTATTAATTTGTTTGGACCATTATAAACAAATTTTTTTTACTCCAACACATAATAAACTATTTCTGTGTAGTTCTTATATTGATTTAAGGCCTGTTTAATTGAATTTGAGAATCTTTAGAGCAGTGGCACACTTAAAAAGTTATTTAAAAAATTAATTTTATTTGTTTTAAATAAATATGTTGCTTTGAGAAAAGTCACAAATTGGCAATTGAACGTTGTACCTGGAAGCCTTACGGTCAATTAAAAAAAAAATACATCCAAATTTCAGTTTTATCCAAGTTTCAGAAAAAAATCGCATCTTTCTAGCATTACTTTAGGAGAAGATAGTTATAAATAATAATAGATTGTTCATACAATTATGTTTGTAGATATTTTCGTTTTTAAAATCACGAAAAAAAAATTTCAATGCGTTTTTGGTCCAGCCTAATAGTTATTGAGAATATTTTACTGATTATTCAGTAAAATCTACTGAAAAATCCATGCGAAATAGGTCACTGAGTTATTTAGAGAGTGACTATATATTGGGGCAATTAAGCTTTAGGGCGTATCAAAATTAAGAAATGTTGGTTTTTCCTTTTCTGGTAGAAGTTGTATACTATGATAATATAAGTCCCTGTGCAGTATAGGCATCATCAAAAATTACTTTATGTTCGCACACTCAAGCTAAAATACCTAAAATGGTAAAAATCACGAAAATTTTCATTTTCCTCGTTATTTTCAAGCAAATATTTTCATTCTCTCTCGGTTAAACGGTTAAAGTTGTACACTACGATATAAGTGCCTATGAAGTATAGACCTCATCAAAAATTTATCTTATGCTCGGTACTTCAACTAAAGTGTGCGAACACAAGTTCTTTTTGGATAAGGTCTATACTGCATAGGCAATTATATGAGCATAGTATACAACTTTTACCGTTCACCCGAAACAGAAAAAAAATATTGGCTTGAAAATAACGAGGAAACTGAAATTCTTCGTGATCTCCACCTTTTTCGGTACTTTAACTTGTCTGTCCGAATATAAGATAATTTTTGATTCTGTCTATACTGCATAAAAAGTATATTATCGTAGTGTACAATTTTTACGGTTCACCCAGATCAAAAAAAGGAATATTATTCGCGTGAAAATAACGAGTAAAATGCAATTTCTTGTGATTTTAATCTTAGAGCGCGTTGTGCGAACTAAGAGATTTTTTTTATGCTCAAACTTTCAGGAAGTCATTTCGACATACACTAGAATATTTTCAGCGCCCCTGAGAAAAGAAAACACTCAGATTTATTGTTTTTCGATACGTCCTAGCATACATAAACATTATAGTCACGTTTCTCTGATTTCATAATAGAAAATGTTACCGAAATTTCAGTAACTTCTTTTACACTTTTATAGCATGTATCTCATATTCATAAAGTATCTGCAGAAAAAGCGGATAAGAGGTTAGTTCTATTTCTTTACATAAAAGAACCGCGTAAGATACTTTAATAACAAATAAATATTAATGAGGACTAATAATGAAAAGACATTCCCATCTTTCACAGTGGCTCCTCTTCCTCTTGTTTCGAAACTGTCAGAAATCAGCAGGCGTGCAGGCGGATACAAATCGATTGAAAGTATGTACGCGAATATTGAGGAAGCATTAAAAGCATATATGGGAGTTGGGATCGAAACATGTCTTGCAGTGTTGTAAATGGCACTTCGGGGGCGTTTAATCGGCGCCGGTGTCGAGTGCCAGAGGAACCTTTCATTTCTTTCAACTTTCAAAGCAAACTGCAAACTCCATCCAATGATCTCTGCTCTTTGCATAATCTACAATCCCACCAAAAAAACTATGTGTGAAAAAATTCTGCTAAGTACATGACTATTAATATTTTATTCATTTATGTTAAAGGTAATCAAAGTTGTGAAATCGACGAATAAAGCCAAGTACGAATAGTAGGGGAAGGTGAGACAATTCGCACCGCTTTTTTTCAATCCCCCAAAAAAATACTGAATGCCGTCATATTGCCATGTCGTGTATACTGTTGGAAAGCCTATTCTATTTGCTAACTTTTAACAACCGAACATCAGCATATATGTTTTTATTTATATAACTTACGAAGTCAAACGTGAAAGTGTCGAAAATCGGTTATCGGTACAGTTTTTCGTTTGTATTTGCGAGCCATTTTTCCTGCTGTTCTGCCGATAAAGATCATCACAAATGAGTTTTTGGTTCAAAAAATTACAAAGTAATAAAGAAGGAACAAAAAGCGAGGTATGTCCGGAAAACACGTTGAGGTTATACTTCTTATAATTCTGTTATAGGAAATGCCCGTGACTGCAAAAGTTGTTCTCCATAATTTTTTAATTTATCTTCAATAGTTCTTTGTATATGCCATTTATTTTGTATGCGAAAAAGAGTGGTGCTAGTTAGCCCATCTGTTCGTGGTGCGAATTGCCTCATGGGCTCATTCCAATATTAATGGGGTATTTACCAAAATCAAAAGCATATCACTAAACTTGTATATATCTTATAATTACTAACCATGTGTTGTTAAAAATCACTCACCTGTTGTTGAAGACTTCTCATTAACAATACGAGAATCTAAATTTCCTAACCCAAAAAAATAATTTGGACAATGCTTTGAATATGCTTTATTCCATGAACAACAAACAAATCACTAATAGAATGCCAACTTCTCCCAAAATGTTTACTTACTAGCAGCGCCCCTGCAATAAAAATTTGACACCAGATGGCACTTATTAGTGAGAATTTATAAATATAAATGTTTCTTACTAAAAGGAATGAATTCCGTAAATTAGTTTATTAAATAATTTTTTTGTTTGATAACAAAAATAAATTGATATTGCAGGGAACAAAAAAATATTTGGTGGGCCTGTAATATAATAATTTATTTTTTTAAAATTATATCTCAGACTTAAGATGGTTATAGCTCAATATGTCAAAGGCACTTTTTGAGTTTGATATTTGTACCAAACTGAATATATTGCAAGGGGCTATCCCGGCTTATATTATCAGTCACGGACGGATTTTGGCAATGCAATCAAAGTATCTGATGAGAGTGATGTGCATAATTTGACATATTGGGTAGTCTGGTATAATTTTTACCCCAACATCCACGAGATGGGCTGATGAGGGGACCTACAGCTTAAGGTGGAATCCGAACCACCAGAACCTCGGAAAAAGTACGTGGAAAAATTTCTAGAGGTATCGGCTCAGGGATCGAACATCCCCGACCTGTAGTAGAAAGTCCGCGTGCTTAACCGTCTAAACTCTAAGCCGCCGAGGTAATAATAACCGATAAATTATTATTATTATTATTATTTTCATGTTGGCACACTTATGTTTATTATTTAAAGACAATAATCAGGGCTGCCACATAGTCACTTTTTCAAATGAAAAGATCACTTTTCTTTCAATAAATTAACCCATGGGTTAACCACTGTTTTGTTGCTGTTTCTAAATTTTCTTGGATTCTTTCAAATTCTTTGGAATTCTTTGATTTCCTTCAGATCTTCTGAATTCAACGGAATTTTTTGGGATTTTACAAATTTTGTGTCATTCACCTAAATTATTTTTAATTTACCATGAATTCTTTTGAATTCATCTTGAATCAGTATGAAGGTCATCGAATTTTCATGAATTCCTTTGAATTCTTCTAAATTCACTCCAATTTGACTGAAGTGAATAGAATATTTTTGATTTTTTTCAATTCATTTGAATTAATTTGAAATTCGGCCTGAATTCTTAATAATTTATCTTCATTTTTTGAATTTCTTAGAATCCTCTTGAATTTTTCTGAATTCTTTTGAATTCACTTGAATTCTTTCAGATTCACTCAATTCTACTCAATTCAATGGATTTTTTTAAATTTTTGCTTCAATTCTTGCCTTGAACTCTTGAAAACTCACCTTGAATTTTCAGGCATTTCATCAAATTCTCTTTGAACTAACTTGAATTTTTTTTAATTCACTCCAAACTTAAACTTATTTAAGTTTACTCGAATTTTATTTTATTCGCTGTTTTTTTCAATTAATTTCAATTCTATTAAAGTAATTTCGTTCAATTCACTCAAATTCTTATGAATTTCATCAAAATCTCTTGCATTCCCTCGAATTCTTCTTGATTCACTGCAATTTTACTGAAATCAATGAAATATTTTAGATCTTATGATTTTTTTCAATTCATTTTAATTGATATAGAATTTAACCTGAATTCTCTTGATTTCCTTGCAATTCTCTTGAATTATTTCGAATTCTCCCTGAATTCTGTTGAATTCTCTTGGATGATTAAAATAACATTTGAGTGAATTTAGAGGAATTTAAGGGAATTCGAAAGAATTTAGGGTGAATTCGAAAACATTCAAGAAAATCCCAAGGAATTCAACAATATTCAGTTTGAATTCCAAATTAATTTAAATGAATTGAAAAAATCAAAAGATTCAATATAATTTATTGATTTCAGTAATATTGGAGTGACTTAAGAATTCATGGAAATTCAAGAAACTTTGATGAAATTCATAAAAATTTTAGTGAATCGAACAAAATTTTTGAAATGAAAAATTTTCAATGAATGGAATAAATTGGGAATGAATGGAATTCGGGGCGAATTAAATAGAATTTAGGTGAATTTCAAGAAAATTTCAAAATGAAAAAAAACAATGAATAAAATAAAATTAATATTAATTAATTAATCAATATGATAATAATAAATTCACTCAAATTTTATTTCATTCATTGGTTTTCTTTTTATCTTTAAAATTTTTTTTAATTCTCTTGAATTCTGTTTAATTTGCCCCGAATCCCATTCATTCCCAATTTATTCCATTCTTTGAAATTTTTTCATTTCAAAAATTTTTTTCGATTCATTCAAATTCTTATGAATTTCGTGAAAGTTTCTCGAATTTCCATGAATTCTTTTCAATTCACTCCAATTTTACTGAAATTAATGAATCATATTGAATCTTTTGATTTTTTTCAATTCATTTAAATTAATTTGGAATTCAACCTGAATTCTGTTGAATTCCTTAGGATTTTCCTGAATGTTTTTGAATTCGTCCTAAATTCTTTCGAATTCCCTTAAATTCCTCTAAATTTACTCAAATTTTATTTTACTCATCAGTTTTTATCTCTAGAATTTCCTTCGAATTCTCTTAAATTTTGTTCAATTTGCCCTGAGTTCCGTTCAATCCCAATTTATTCCATTCAACGGAAATTTTTCATTTTTTAAATTTTGTTTCATTCACTCTTATGAATACCATCAATGTCTTTTGAATTAGTTGAATTCCCTTAAATTCTTCTGAATTCACTCCACTTTTACTGGAATTAATATTGATTTTTCGAATTTTTGACAATTCATTTGAATTTACCCTGAACTCTTTTGAATTCAACTTAATTGTTTTGAATTCACTCTTAATTCTTATGATGTTATTCTTAATTCGTTAAAAGTCACCTGGATTGCTTATGAATTTCATCGAATTCTTTTGAATTCAAAAGAATATTAAGTCGCATTATTAATGGACATTAGGATGCACATTATTAATGTACTTTTGGGGTTAGAAATTAGTCACTTTTGGTCACTTTTTCGGTTTAAGTAGGTCACTTTTTTCAAGTATATTAGGCTGTGTTGGACCTGACAATAATAGGCCCACCAATTTTAATCGTTCACTATCAATTTATTTTTCTATCAAACAAGAAAATTATTGAATAAACTAATTCATTGAACTAATCCCTTCCATTAATTAACACTTCGATTTATAAATTTTCTAGTATTCGTACTTGGCTTTATTTTTGATTTGACAACTTTGATTACCTTTAACATAAATGAATAAATTATTAATGATAATTTACTTGGCGGGATTTTTTCACACGTAGTGTTTTTGGTGCGATTTCATTCATTTTTTTCGCAAGTATAAAAAATCCAGTACAACATTTGTTAATTTTGATAATAATGTCTCCAATTGTTGCTTGTTAAAATCCTGTAATAACCGTTGAATTTAAAAAAAAAATATTTTAGAATATTTAATTGATTTAATTAAAATTTGAAATTTTAAAATATTTGAATACAACGAAATGCTAAATTTTAGGGTAAAAAATTACAAAGCCTTATTTTTTTCACTGAAAGAGGTGTAAAAAGAAGAAAAAGTATGATTTTTGAAGAAAACTCAGTTTCATCAAAAAGTGGACTTAGCACCGTTCAGCTTTCCATGCTTCAATTATTGTGAACAAGTTTCTCCAAGAATCTGGTAAAAAATCAGTATAACTTAGTCGTTGATAGGTTTGTATATTTTTGTTAATTCAAATTGAATGAAAATTCATGAATCCAAATTGATGATTAAGCGAAGCAAGCGAAGATGATGAATATTTGAAATTTTCAATTTCAATAAGCTCATTAATTTCCAAGAGTTTTACAGCGGTTTTGGGTTTATGTTTTTACTCAACTATGAATAGACACAATCTTTCTTATTTACTATATCATGCAAAGTTTCATCGAAATCGATTAATTGGTTTTGGCTGCAGGTGCGTCTGCATGTTGAAAATAGTAAAATTTTTGTAAAATTGATATCTAACAATA
>JAUMHM010000086.1:13738419-13752420 GCA_032362435.1 Melikaiella ostensackeni
CTCAAATAATAATGTTTAATGAGAACACGAAATTCGTTTTTTTTCCATTGTTCACAAAATCACTGAGATGATGACGCAACAATTACAATAAACACAAAGTACTTGACAGATTGTAATGAAACTTCGGTTTTGGTGTTTTTGACTTCACAAAAATGATAAGGATTTTATTCTAGTGGCGCCATCCGGTTATCATGCCCGGAACTTTTCAAACGACCTAGTATCGTTATTTAGATCCTTTCATAGATAGTGTTCTTAAATTCTTGAGAATTTCAAATCGGAAAATATTCCGCAGAATATACTACAAATCGGACTTCATTGATGAAAATCAGTGATTCTTTATGCAAGATTTCGATCCAGTCAATAAAATGTAGCGTGATGGATTTATGACTAATCTGACTCATTATTGTCAGTGAGTTTAACTGATTAGTCAATCAAATTTGTTGAATAATCAGCTAAATCCCTTGAACGAAATCAGTGTCCCATTTCGCATTGATTTTTCAGTGAGTCTGACTGACTTTTCAGTAAATTGAGAGACTGTTCAATAAAATTTACTGAATAATGAGCTAAACCTGCTAAATGAAAATAGTGGCCCTTTTCGCACGGATTTTTCAGTAAGTTTGACTGTTTTTCAGTAAGGTTGAAAGATTTTCCAGCCAAATTTACTTGAAAATCGGCGAAACCCACTGGCTAAAATCAGTGTCTCATTTCGCACTAATTTTCCAGTAAGTTTGATTGATCATTCAGTGAATCATACAAATTAATCAGTGAAATTGACGGTTATATTAGTAAATTTGACTGAAATATGAGTAAGTTTGAAAGATCATTCTGTCTAATTTACTGAATAATAAGTTAATTCACTGAATAGAAATAAATTTCATTCAGTGGCCCATTTCGCACAGATTTTTCAGTAAGTTTGAGAGACTGGTCAATCGGATTTACTGAATAATGAGCTAAACTCACTGAACGAAATAGTGTACCCTTTCGCACTAATATTACAGTGATTTTGACTGATTATTCAGAAAAAAAATTTGAACTCGGATATCTCGTTCCTGAGATATCATGAAAAATCTGCACCTCGTTTCCGAATGGCTCAACGTACAGTGACGCCTCAGCCTATATGTTTCAAAGCGCTCAAAAAATTATTTACCTCAGGGTTTTTTGGGTCACTGATATCGAACCTAAAGACAAATTTTCAAAATTCAAAATGGCTGATCCAATATGGCGGACCATATGTAAAAAAAATTAATATCAAGAAACTCAGTGGGATAGCTTAAAATTACTAACTCTGGAGTATTTTGGGTCTATTTTTCACCCTATTTACTTCTGATACCTGATAGAGCTTTCTCTTTATCTTTCCCATAAACTGGACTCCATAAGCTTTCAAATGAACCAAGAAACATCCCTATATCCCTTACAGGAGAATCAGAATCGTTATAATCAGAAATTGTACATTTTTAAATTTAAAACTATTTAAAAAAAATTAACTAACAAGTGATACCTGATAGACCTTTCTCTCTATCTTCCCGTAAACTGGACTCTATAAGCTCTCAAATGAACCAAGAAACATCTGTATAACCCTTTCAGAAGGACCACTATCCATAACAAAAAACACCCTTACGCAATTCTATATATAGATTTCAAGAACCGTTATAGCTATTGTAAAATAGGTGATATTTGAAATCTGTATTAAAAAACGCATCGAAATGACCTGACGCATGTCAAAAAAATTATCTTTTGACCCCTAAAGAAATTGAGTTGTAATTATCTATTAAACCACACCTTATGACAATAAATGGAGTGGCAGATTCGTGTTCAGCATCAACAAATACTTTGAGAATGATATGTCGCATTCAACGGGAATATAGTACATTTTTGTTGACCATTGTTATTTCTCTTAAGTTCACCGAATGAATCTAAAGCTTTCACTGATGTGAAAATTGAAAAATAAAATTTAACTATAAAATTTGAAGAACTTTTCAAACTTCAAATTTAGCTCGTTTAACAACGCGAAGCAAATGTAGTGCATAGTTTCATAGCATTCGATTTTAATATTCCATTAATGCTTCGATAATTTCAATCTCTGAAATACTGTTTCGATAAAGTTCTTTATTTGCAATGGAAATTGTTTTACCCGCCTCAGTTATTTGCGAGAGTCAAACATCGAATATATTCGAATCCACGTTTCCACGGACATTCACTAATAGATACGTGATTTTCGCTAAACTGAAATCAAATAATCCTACATGCTATGAAACCGCACTATATACTCCTTTAAATACGAAATTCCATGGACTCACGCGTACGCAAACAATATACATATCCCAGAATAAATACCGAGTTAATTGCATTACATTCAGTCTTTTATTATTTACTATTTAATGTACCGTAAAGTGAAACTAAGCGGCTCGTGTATTTTTTTGTTGGTTTTTCACAATAAAGTGCAAGAAGGAATTGAAATTAGGCACTGATGCTTCAAATATATAATCTCTATCTGACTCTTTCGTACTATAAAGCACAAACATAAATTTTATTCATAAACAACAATTTATCGTCCCTTGAAGTGTGAGCAACCTTACCCCATAATGTGAGGCTAAGTCACTTACTCGTAAAAAAAGTAAAAAAAAGTGATAAGAAGGAAAACTTTACGGAAAAAGTAATTATTTGTAAGTTTTCTAATCATTTTAAAGCAAGTAACCTACTAAAAGTTATGGCAACGTTAAATAATCTGTTTATTGTTACTTGGAACATACCCAGATTTATTCGTAACCTCACGTATAAGTAAGACATATCACAATACATCTTATAATTTTATAGATTTTCTACGTTTGAACGTTGTGGAAGGTATTTTTGATCTGTTAAACATAGTGATTTATGAAGGAAACAATTTTTCGTTTGGTTTTTAGTAAAATACTATGAGCCGCTTTCCCCCACAAACACAAAAATTGTTACAAAAATCATTCTGCAGTACGAATAATATATTGTATTTACGTGAAGATTTGCATAAATCTTGTTCTGGTGCTAGAAAATATGATCCACTTTACAAATTTCCACAAACTTCTGCAAGTCAAGTTTTTCAGAAGTTTTTTTTACAAAACCTTACTAAATTTCCAAAACTTGTAATTAATAATAATAATTATAAATTATAAAGAATAAAGTCGCGGGGGAGCCGGTTTCACACACACGCGACGCACAATGGACATGCAAAAATCTATATAAAAACAGGTGTATCACATAAAATGTAAAATCTAAGGCTAAATCTAAATCTTCAATGAACGATTTTTATGACCCAAAATGCCAACTTCAACATATATTTTCAAGGTCAAAACATTTTTTTTTACTTAGAGGCAGAACTTCACAAAACCGCCCACTGTGCGCCGCTTAGTCACATTTTACGGTACTATTCCAATTAAAATATTTATAAAACTATATAATAGATAAAGCTAACTTTCTAGGATTTAAATAATCATTTAAGATGCTTTAAATTATATTGAGACCACACTGATCGTTATTTTAAATTTTGTATGATCTTTTAATTACCGAAAACCAGTTTTAAGTGGTAAAAGGATACTTTAAATTAATTTCGTATATACAACTCTGAATGTTTGTTATCTGGTGAACATTTGAACAAGCGTGTAAACATGAAAGCAAAGCTACAACATACCTATACGGAGATTAGAAATAGAAAAGTGCAGGTTCGGCGGCGATTACATGCTCGAGCAAATAGGCGAATTCTTGCGATAAACATTTATGTCCGTTCCCTCGGTTTTACATGTTTTTCGCATTATACATCTTATGTATATATATAATATATAGTATATAATATATTATATTATATACATATATCTACTCGTTCTCGTCGCAAGTGTCAAGGGATTATTGCTTGCACTCGGGAGTTTGTCGGGTCACTGTACACTTCATAGGTTATAGTTAGAGATGGGACTGACTGCAGTTTGATCATCATTTACTATTCATGTGTTGTAAGTGGGTAAATGCGGTAAAACTCAAAATATGAATAAATAATCAGCTAAAAGTAACGAAATAAATTTTTAGATCGTTTTTGCACACCATTTGCATTGAAATACATCAATCATTGTAAGATGCGCAAAAAAAAGACTGTAGGTAATAATGAAATAGTAAAGAAGATGTTTCTTAGAATTGGAATTAGGGTCTAGAATTTTTATTTTATTTTGTAAGCATATATTTAAAAAAATTTTTAAATTATCATAAGTATGAAGCTTTTCAAATAATAAGCGTTTCATCCTAGGCTGACTCACTGGACTCATCAGTAAGGCAATGTGATTCAGCCTTGCCTTAGACACTTTAGAATTGAATTGACCTAGAATCAATAATATTCTAAATTTTTTGAATTAATTTTCAATTTTTGTAACTTTTAAATTAATATTGTATAAGGCATTTCGGTCACGGATAAGGACTGAAATTCAGTTTAAATGACGTAAATTTTATGTTAAATTTTAGTGTAACTAAAAAATTGGAAAAAAAATGAGGTAATATAGAAATATTATACGTTCCGATCGCGGATAGGGATCGGAACTTAATGCAAATATTGTAAAACTTATCCTATCTTGTGTCATTGAACAATTGTACTAATCATTGCAACATTTGATAGATACATTGTAATACGAAACTTTGAAATTTTCTAGAGTTATTTTGCTGCCACGTGCAATTCGGGCAGCCATTCGCGTGTTTATAGATGGACAGTGACCGTAATTTACCAGATTTTCCAAATTTCTTACCAAATTGACGGTATTTACGATAAATGTGCTAAATCGGGATTTAAAAGAAAAGTAAGAAGAATGCGATATTCATTTTAGGCCTGAAAAAGTTTGATTAACTGGAAGAGTGTATTTTGCAAAGAAAATCGCATGAAATATTATTATATTATGAAAAAAGTGAAAAAATGTTGATTCGTGAGCAAACATAACCTATTTCATACTTATAAGATACATAATCTACAAACATTTTGCTACTGTATAGCTTCCAATTTTCAATATTTTGCGACCGATTTTTGTATTAAAATTATGTCTGTGAAGTATGTTGTCCCCAATATTCGGAATTTCCGGCGTATATTTTTCGACAGTGTCAACTTATCTATTTCTGTCGATAATGTCGATTTCTAGCTTTTCTAGAAACCTTTGTTAGCAAATCAACTTAAGTTGAAGAGGTTATATTCCTTCAAAACGTCTAAAAATAATACTTTCACTTTTTTCTCGACATATTTGCATTAAAATTAATAAAAAGCAACACAAAATTACATTATGTGGTCATTCATTTGATCACAACCTATTGAATGTAAAGAAAAGAGCAATTTATCACTTTTACGGTAAATGCGGTCAATTCGGTAAGAAATGTAAGAAATTCAGTAATTTACGAGGTAAGACCGGTGAGCGCCCATCTCTACGCATGTTCACTAAAGTATCATTTATAGTGAATACAAACTTCTGAAGATGGCAGTGCAGTATGGTATATGTAATTCAGCGCCATCTTCACAAATTTCATCTGAGGTATGCTGACTAAGGCCAGACGACTATCTAGCAACACGTTTTACAAAAATTCTCCCGTTTGCCATCCTCACCCATGTTTGAAAACCGTTTGACAAATTCTTAAAAATCGAATTCCTGAAGTGAAGAAGAAATTATGATTCTTGGGCCACAGAATGATGAAATAAAATTCGTAAGAGACCCAATTTTATTTTTCATTTTACTCTCGATTTAGGCGCAACAAGTAATTTTTTTTATAATTGGAGGAAATAAATATTGATTTTGAACCTGTGCTTAAGTATCTTGTCTTAAGTTTATACTAAATTGAATCTTTTAAGCACACTCAATTTAGTTGTAATAAATGAGAATTTTATTTAACGTCATTTTTTAAGCAATTTTATTTTTTATTTATTTTACTAAATCGAAGTTTTAAAGCACTTCGATTCATGAAGGGTAAATTGAATTGAAATACTCTAACTCAGCCTCAGTTCTTCAGTAATGTCGGTCATGTGCTTGAAGTTCTGAATGTTCAAATAAACGAAATTTTTTACTGATTGCTTTGGAAACTAGAAAGAGTACTCAAATGTTTGTTCACTTATATTGGGAATAATAAATTATCAAATGAAACTTATAATGCATTGTTTTAGATTGTAGTTGGAACAATATTTGTGGATAAAATAGAATTGCAAAAAATATATTTCGTTCATTTGAACGTTCAGAACTATCGACACTCATATGTGACCAGTTATTGTTTAAAGGCTTCAAAAAACTCATGTTTGAAGTGCAACATAATTAGCAAATCTCAAGCCTTACGCGGCGTGTTTTTGAAAACACGAATGGCTAAGTAATAAAGAGTTTAACGTGTAAATCACGAATATTCAGAACAACATTTTTGTATTTAAAGTATCATAAAAAGAAAAAGAGCAAAACCTATTCCTTTTAAGCGAATTCGCAAAACTTAAGGGAAGGGTATTGAGTGAAAAAATTTCAGAATTTAAAAGAAGCAATGGAAAGGATTAAAATTATTTTACTTTCAAAACGCTAAATTGAATTAAATTAGCTGGCTTCTTTTTCAATAATAAATATACATTTTATGATAATTGTACATTTTTAATAGGTAAAAAAAGAATCAGTGGAAATGATTTGAGCATCAGATCATGTGTTGAACGTACAATCTACAAAATTGTAGGAATAATCGCTGTCATATTTTCCAATTAGAATAATATATCTTAATTTTAATAAATAATATTAGAATTGCCTTATAGGAAAATTTTGAGTATAATATTCAATATTCAAGCCGCAAATCTGCCTTTACACGTTCCCTTCATTTTTCAAGCACTGTAATATGATTTCCATTAATTCAATGCGGATTGCTCAATTGTTATTTTTTCTAATTTTAACAATATATAGGAGAAAGAAACTTCTGTCCTAAAAACAGATTGTAAGCTTTCAGAGTTTTGCATCAAATGATACCATAATGACGTTATTTTATTTTATTTTCCATGATCTTGCGAAAATAATGCAAATTATAATGTTCTTTTTTTAATTTTAAGTAACATTTCTTTAGAATCTTTCTTTAGAAATGTTACTAAAATTTAGTAACATTTCTTCTTCTTTCTTTAGAATTTAAAACAACTTAATATCGGCATGATACTTATATAATATGTTCCCTTCATGATGAAAAACTAATATATGGTACAAATTCTAAGACATCTTTTCATAGTAAAACTATGCTTTTGTAGAAGTTTTATAGTTACTTATTCGACTGATTATTGATGTTGAACTAAAATTGAACTGATTACTCATTGAAACTTAAGTACACTCTGAAAATCACCGCCTGATCCTCCTAAGTTTTGGGGTTATAATGCCGTATTTTTACTTTAATAATGGAATTTTGAACTTTTAGGACAAATCCTTCTGAAATGATACTTTTGTGGACATGAAATTTCATTTACACCATGAATTATCATTCAACAAATGATAATTTCTTTAACATATGAGTTTTCCAGATTTACCAGCTTGGCCCGTAATTACCGGTGTCACCAGTAAAACTGGTAAATTTACCCGTCATACGGGTAAGGTCCCATCTCTATAGTTATAAGTCTTATTCAAAGGAAAGATCGTCTCGAGGCCTTTCGCACATGTCCTGGTCAATTAGAGATAAAAAACGGTTTGACCTCTAAGTTACTATATGCTTTTTAGTCATTCATAAGTTTCCATTCATCAGTCGTTTCTTTCATCTTTCTGGCGGAAACAAGACTGTGTATGTGCGTGTCACCCAAAATGGAAGGTAATTCAAGGTGAAAGGATTTATACAAATTATACATTTTAATTTCTGAAGATTATAATCCATTCATATGTTTCAAATTTGTTCAGGGGCGATGTGGGAAAATGTGGAATAAACATGAAGTTGTATAAAAAGTTCTCGAAAACTTGAAAATCTAAAAGTTTTGCGAATGTTGCGTGTTAAAAAATTCCGCCATATTTGATTTATTTATGTTAAAGGTAATCAAAGTTGTGTCGGTCATTGTTATTTAATTATAATTTGTGTCCAGTGTTGAGTTTATTGTGCTTGAAAATATTTTAAAAGTAAAAAGTTATTTTTCCCCTGAAACTAATATAAAACATCAAGGAGATAAAAGTCAAAGGTATCAAGGATCCTTTTAACACAACGTGTATTTGATTTTTTAAGAATTTTTTATATAAGAAACTCATTTTCGGAAAAATGTTGGTTATATAGTTCTGCATTGCTACATCCTTCAATTATGAATTTGAAAAGGAAATTTTCTAAAATAATTATTATAGTTCTGACTTTAAAGAAGAAATTTTTTAATAGAATGCTCATTTTGATTTGAATCGGGGAATTTTCCAAAAGAATTATATATGGATTTAAATAAGAAGTATAATGAAGTATGATTCTGACCTGGAATAGTAAATTTTCGAGAAAAATGATAATTTTGAGTTAGAACAGGAAATTTTCCGAAGCAGTTATATATAATTCTGAATTATATGAAGTTTTGGGAAGAATTATAATTCTGTCTTGGTACAGTGAATTTTCGAAACAAAAGATAATTCTGTGTGGGAACAATAAATTTTCCAAAAAAATTCAAATTCTGAGTTTGGACATGGAAATTTCAAAAATAAGTATAATTGACAAACAGGAAATATGAAAAATTGACGAGGAAAAAAAACGGAAAATGACCGAGAATTTACAATCATTCGTCTGGTAGATATTCTGAAAGTTTTGAGAATATTTTAAAATTAGTACAGTAGCTCTACATATATATTTGAATATTCTGGAATATTACAAAATTTTTTTGACATTTTTTTAGTATTATGCACTTTTCTGACGTTTTTTGAATATTTGGGAATTTTTATCGGAATCTAAAATCCCTTGAAAATTGTAAAATGTTATTGATTTTTCTAGAATGTTCTGGACTTATTTTGAATGTTTTAGGTTCTAGGTTGTGCAAGAATAAAAAATTCTACAATTTTTTTAAAGAATCTGAGATCTTCTGGAATACTCTATTCTGGACATTCTAGAGTATTCTGGAATGTTTTGGAATATTGTATAGAAGGTTCTAGATTATTATGGAATTCTCAAATGTTTATAATTCTGGAATTCTAGATTGTTTTTAAATTTTCGAGAATGTTCTTAAATAGAATATTATGCATTTTTTTAAAACCTTGGCTTCTGGACTATTCTAGAATTTTTGGGAATATTTCAGAATGTTCTAGAATTTAGATCAATTTTGAATTCTAAAATATTTCAGAATATTCTAGAATAACCTGGAATATTTGAGAGCGTTTTATGATATTTTGGTCTGCTATTTCTAATATTCTCTTTAAATTAATTCTGGAATATTCTTGATTTTTCTATACTATTCCACATTGTTTTAAAATGTTCTCGAATGTTTTAGACTAAAATATTCTACAATTTTTTTTATAGAATCTAGAATATTTTGGAATTTTCTTTTAATATTGTTCTAAGTTATTCTGGAATGTAAAGAAATATTATCGATTATTCAGGAGTTCTCAAATCGTTTGGAATTTGATGGACAAAAATGTTGTAATGTTTTTAAATGTTCTAGAATTGAATATTCTGCATGGATTGGAAAAATTCAAAATCTTCTGGCATTTTCCGAATTATTCTGGATTCTTGTAGAATGGTGTAGAATTTATTCAGCATTCATTATCTAAAATTCTCAAAAAATTCTAGAATATTTTGGAAGGTTTTGGAATGTTTTAGAATAGAATATTCAGCAATGTTTTTTAAGAATATAGAATCTTCTAATATTCTGGCGTCTTGTGGAATTTTCTTCATTAAACTTTTATTTTTCAAATTCTCTGCGTAGAAAAAAAGTCTTGATTCAAGCCCAAAAGTGGGCTTGTTTCAAGGTGTAATATAAATTATAATTGTAGGAATTTAATTAAAGCTATGGAAAATGTTCAAGAATTTTCTATATTATAATATTCTGAAATAGTCTCTATAATCTCCTTGCTAGAATAATGTAGAATTTGTATAACTCTATTTGAAGAGGCGCATGAATATTCCCCAAATTTTATTGCACATAAATTACATTTCACCAAAAATGAAGTTACCTAAAAGTCATTCATCATAATTCGGATTTACCCAAAATACTATTTAATCTAATTTTTACGTGTTCGAATTGTTAGTTGACATGAATTATATTTGCCATAATTCCCATTTAACCTAATTTCTATTAAACCGAATTTATATTTTACAGAATTGTCATTTGCAATAATTTTTTTTTCGAATAGCCATTTAACCTAATATTCATTTAGCCGAATTGCCGTTTGTCATAATTCCTGCTTCACAAAATCATCATGTTACCTACATTTGATTTTCCCTAAAAACCACTTAACCTACAATTCATTTACTCGAATTATCATTTCTCATAATTCCCACTTCATCGTATCGTCATAAAGTAAAATTCAGGAGACATGATGATTCGGTCAAGTGGGAATTATGACAAACGGTAATTCGGTTAAATGAATAATAGATTAAGTGGTTATTCGGCAAAAAATATTATGGCAAATAAAAATTCGGGAAAATAGAAATTCGGTTAAATGGAAATTAGGGAAAATAAAACTTTTGACAAATGGCAGTTCGGATAAACAGAAATTAGGTTAGATGGGAATTATGACAAGTGTAATTTATGACAAATAACAATTCAAACAAATAAAAATTCGGTTAAATAAGAATTATGATGAATGACTTTTAGGTAACTTCATATTCGGTGAAATGAATTTGGGGAATATTCATGCGCATCCCATTTAAAAATGTGTAACATCCCTCTTATTTCGTGAACTTTTTCAATAGTTGAAGAAATTTCACATTAAAGTTAGTTCATAGAATCCACATTATTACGAGTATAATAGTTTGTAAACACGTCACAGGCAGAGTTTTCAGATTCCAAACGAAGTTTCATGTTTCACTCTTTTAATCGAAACTTTATCAAGTTTCCGGAAGTTAGTTTCTCTTCTCTCCCCATATATTGAGAGAACAGCTAGCTCTCGTCTAATACATTTTCCGCTGTCGCGAAACGATACCCACCCATAATAGCACGAAATTCATAAATCACTGACGTAACTGGCAAATCAATTGGTACAATGAGTAATATCCTGTGATACTAGAGAAAGCGATAATATATAATACTATAGTATTATCTTAATATATGTATATACATGTAATATATACAGTATGCATTATACATTTATGTTTCCTCGATCGATCCGCACGATTTTGTGGATAAGAACGATCAAGGGACAAAGTACCATTGTTTCAGAGAAAAGATTTCACGATTCATTGGCGTAATCATTTTGATTATATCAATCTGTGCTCAAGATTGGGACGATGTCACATATATCCAAGTCCTCTGCACTCACTCATTAAACTCTTGATTAATATTGTTCTATAGCTGATTTCTTCATCCGAAGATCGTTAGGAGTTAAAAAAATGAAATAAAAATAATGATGATGCTTTCTGCACTTTGTGCTGCATTCTCATCGTTAAAGTCATTTTTAATTCACTAATGTATTCATTTTTTATCTCTCTTATTATGATTACTTCCAGGTCGAATAAAACTCATTAATAAATGGGATTTACTCGAGAATTTTACTGTAAATCCTGAGATATTAAAAAAGCAACAAATCAATTCAGTCTTTCATTTAATATCAAAATGATCCATTGTAGTGAATCTAAGAATCTACTAGCCCAACTTCACCATCTTAGCAACCGACAGTCGCGTTGTTGTTTTTTTTTTGCAAACAGACGAAAGGAAGAAGTTTTTAACTTGAATTAACTTGAAACGCTTAAAATCCCTGAATTTTCAAATAAAAGTATTGCATTTTTAACAAAATAGGTGAATTTTTATCCAAAAAGATGAATTTTCAACCAAAAAGGTGAATTTTGAGCCAAGAAGATTGTTTTTCTACCAAAAAGATGAATTTTCAAAAAAATACATGAATTTTCAGAAAAATACATGAATTTTCAACCAAATAGTTGCATTTTCAAATAAGAAAGGTTTTTCAGTCAATAAGGAAAAAAAATGTCATCCAAAGTGGTGAATTTTCAAGCCAAAAAGACGAATTTACAATAAAATACATCAATTTTTAACCAAGAAGAATAATTTTCTACCAAAAAAGATAAATTATCAACAAAGTAGATAAATTCTCCACCAAATAGATGAACTTTCAACTAAAAAAGATTAATCGTCAACCAAAAATAGAATAG
Organism: Melikaiella ostensackeni; assembly: GCA_032362435.1. Taxonomy (NCBI): domain Eukaryota; kingdom Metazoa; phylum Arthropoda; class Insecta; order Hymenoptera; family Cynipidae; genus Melikaiella; species Melikaiella ostensackeni. The sequence goes on from JAUMHM010000086.1 coordinate 13,750,675, forward strand.
TTAGATATTCAGTTAAAAAAATTAATTTTCAACAAAAAAAAAACGAATTTCCTATAAAGTAATTCAATTTTCAACCAAAATAATGAATTTCCGAATTAAATGATGAATCTTCAACCAAAAAATGGATTTTTAACAAAATACTTACACTTTTCAACAAAAGAGATGAGTTTTAAACAAAATACATACATTTTCAACCAAATAATTGAATTTTCAACTAAAAATTATAAATTTTCAACCAAAAAATACTAAGTTTATACAAAAAGTTAATTTTTGACAAAAAAATAAATTTGCAGCTTAACTGATAAATCCTCAACCAGAAAAATTATTTTTAAACGATGTAGTTCCACTTTCAACCAGGTAGTTGAATTTTCAACCATAAAAGATAAATTCTCAACGAAAAATGTAATAGTTGATATTTCAACCAAAAAGTATTTTAACTTTTTGTCTAAAATAATTTAATGCAACCCAGAAAGACGAATTTTTAGAAAAAGCTGAATCTTCGACTACAACAGTTTAATTTTTCATTAAAAAGGATGATTTTTTAACAAATTCATTAAATTTTAAATCAAATGTTTAAATTTTAAACAAAATATATGAATTTTCAACCAAAGAAATGAACTTTCAAGCAAAAGAGATGAATTTTGAACAGAATATATACATTTTCCATCAAATAGATAAATTTTCAACTAAACTAACTTTATACCAAAAGTTAATTTTTTTACCAAAAAGATGAATTTAAATGATGAATCTTCAGCCAAAAAAATGAATTTTTAACAAAATACTTACACTTTTAACCAAAAAAGATGAGTTTTGAACAAAATATGTACATTTTCACCAAAATAGTTGAATTTTCAACTAAAAATTTTAATTTTCAACCAAAAAATACTAAGCTTATACAAAAAGTTTATTTTTTTCCAAAAAGATGAATTTGCAGCTTAAATGTTAAATCCTCAACCAAAAAAATGATTTTTTAACGATGTAGTTTCACTTTCAACCAGGTAGTTGAATTTTCAGCCATAAAAGATAAATTCTCAACGAAAAATGTAATAGTTCATATTTCAACCAAAAAGTATTTTAATTTTCTATCTAAAATAATTTAATTCAACCCAGAAAGGCGAATTTTCAGAAAATAGCTGAATCTTCAACTAAAAAAGATTAATTTTCTATCAAAAAGGACTTTTTAACAATTTAATTAAATTTTAAACCAAATGATTAAATTTTAAACCAAATGAAATGAACTTTCAACCAAGAAAGATGAATTTTGAACAAAATATATACACTCTCAACAAAATAATTAAATTTTCAACTAAACAATATAAATTTTCAACCAAAAAAGCCGAATTCTCAGCAGAAAATGTAATATTTGATATCTCAATCAAAAAGGATTTAAATTTTAAATAAAACAGTTGCATTCAACCACAAAAAATGAATTTTCTAAAAAAAAGTTGAATCCTCTACTAAAACCAGATAATTTTCAATCAAAAGCGGAATAGGTAAATTTTTAACCAAAAAGATGAATTTTTCATTTAGTTGATAAATCTTCAACCAAATAGTTGAATTTTCAACCAAGAAGATTACATTTCTGCCAAAAAGACGAATTTTCAACGAAATACGTTAATTTTCAATCGAATAGTGTAATTTTCCACGAAAAAAAGATAAATTTTTAACAACAAAAAAAACGAATTTTCAACATAATAGTCAAATTTTCAACCAAAGAAATGAACTTAAAACTTAAAATGATGAATT
>JAUMHM010000086.1:13760895-13775342 GCA_032362435.1 Melikaiella ostensackeni
TCGATTATGATGAATAAACTTGTATTTTTGATTTTAAAAATAAAGTCCTAAAACTTTTTGATCAAGGTGGTATTCTGTTATAAAGTTTCGTTATTTTTTAACTTTTGAAGTACACTGCACGATCAGAAGTCATAAAAAGCTCGCATATGAGCTAAAGTACTCCAAGAACGTCGGCCATCTTGACTTGAATTGATTATACATGACCTCCTATCAAATCATTATGACCTCAAAAATCGATCATTAATTCTGGCCGATCAAAATGCTCTTGATTTCGGTATCATTTTTGTTGCATATCAAAATGATGTTGATTCCCGTATCATTTTGAACATTATTTTTGACTGTGTATGAAGCATATTAATTTATTTGTTGAATAATGTATTTTGAATCGGCTGGCGGTTCTTTTGAGAAGAGAAATAAAAAAGTTGATGGAGCTCTTATGACCCGGAAGTCAATCGTCCGACATTAATAAAGTAATGCGCCTGTCGCAAAGCGCCGTGTATGTATACAAAAGCGTGCATACAAATGCAGATGCATTCTTTTAGAAGGGAATGGACCGATGTGTTTCTTTCATATGAAAGGGCAGAATATTACGTTTACGTACCCTCGTTGTGGCAGGTTTCTATAGATCACCCAATTCACCCTCCGCCTTCCTGATGTCCTGCACCCTTCAGCCCCATTTCGAAAGCAGAACTCGCTTTTATTTCCACTGCTGCTCCACACACGCACAAAACTCTGCTTATTTTCGATAGGCTGACTGATCGAATGCGCGTTACATTATTATTTCAATTGTTCACTCGCCACGGCTCTCAACAGTGCCGTATACACTAGGGTCGAATTTATTTTAGGAAATTATTCACATTTTCTCTACTTTCTAAACTTGAAATTTCAATCAGGGAGATTTCACTGTTTATCAGTGAAAACCCTTACTTATTTGATTCAGTTACCTGCCCTCTAAATTTGAATCAGTGAAACTTCACTGTCCATCAGTGAAAATCTTTACTTATTTGATTCAGTAACCCATTTCGGGTGAAGTTCCGAAAAGAGAGTACCTCCGATTAATTTAGAACTCACTATACTGATGTATGTTGATGCGCTGATCACGAATGTGATAATAAAAATATCCGCAGATTTCATTTTCAAGATCCAAACTTGATAAAACTATAAAAATTTCATGTTTTTTCTCGTTTATTTCAGTAAATAATTAAATTTTACAAAAAAACTTCAAATTAAAATTGTAGATCTGTTAAAAATACAACTTTCAAGTAATTTTCTTAAAACCCATTATTTTTCGACAAAAGGCGGAAAATGTTGGTAAAAAGTGTAGAATTCCTTGAAATGGGACTTGCCCCACTCCTGTAATTACTGATTAGTCACAGAAATAGTTTGAATCACGCCATTACTCCTTTCCAACGTCTCGTGGGGGGAGGCATCCCTGTGACTGCTCACAGAAATAATTTCAAGTCACATCCCTATCCCTTTCCCTTTATCCCCTTTAGGCGGGGGGGGGGGGGCAAGGCACCTATGCGACTGGTCGCATTCACAAAAATAATTTAATAATACCCGTACTCCCTTCCAACGTCTCGTTGGGGGCAAGGTATTACCGTAGCTGGTCACAGAAATAATTTAAGTCACACCCCTATCACTTTCCAAGGTCTCGTGGGGGGAAGGCATCTCTGTGACTGTTGACAGAAATCTTTTAAATCACACCCATATCCCTTCCCAATATCTCGTGGGGGAAAGGTATCACTGTGACTGGTCACAGAATTAATTCGAGTCACACTCCTGTCCCTTTACAATGTCTCGTGGGAGAAGGCATCCCTGTGACTGGTCACAGAAATAATTCAAGTCACAATTTTCACACAACTTTCCAATGTCTCGTAGGAAAGGGGGCCATAGCACCTATGTGACTAGTCGCAGAAATAATTGAAGCCACACCCGTACCCTTTTCTAATGTCTCGCGGGGGTGGAAAGGCATTATCTCTAAGGCTGGTCACAGAAATAATTTAAATCACACCAGTTCCCCTTTCTAATATCTCGTGAAGGAAGGTATCACTGTGGCTGGTCACAGAAATAATCTAAGCCACACTCCTGTCCCATTCCACCTGTCTCGTGGGAGAAAGGCAACCCTGTGACTGGTCACAGACATAATTTAACTCACACCCGTACTCCTTTCCAATGTCTCGTGGGGTTGGGGAAGACATTATCCCTATGACTAGTCACAGAAATAATTTAAGTCACGCCCCTATCCCTATTCCTTTTCATTGTCTGGTAGGGGAAGTTATCACTGTGACTGGTCATGGAATTAATTAAAGTAAAACACCTACTCCTTTTCAATGTCTTGTGGGGGAAAGCGCCCCTGTGACTGGTGACATAAATAATTCAAGTCACACCCCTACCCCTCTCTAATGTCTCGTGGGGAAGGGCATGGCACCTGTGCGACTGGTCACAGAAATAATTTAAGTCACGCCCCTACCCTTTCCAATGTCTCGTGGGGAAAATCGCATTTTTCTCGTAAAATAATGCTTTTAGCGAAAAAATGTATTCAACATAAAAGATGTATTTTTTCATGCTCTAAAACTTTTATTTGAATTTTTTTGTTCAGATCAACGGTTTTCAAAATAGAAGCGAAAAACCGTTTAAAAACCAGTTATTTGGGGTTTTTACCTTGAAAATTAAATTTGCGGGTATTTTCGCTATAATATTCGTAATCAGTGTGTCAAAATACATCGGTGTATTTAAATTTAAATTATTTAACTGAAAGCCTACAAAATTAAAGCTCGCAAAACTTTGAAGTTCCAGTTTGGAACGCTTTTAATTTTAGTTATTCTGATACCAAATTTGAACGCTTTCAATTTTGGACTTTTACCATTTTGAAGGCCTTCAACAATTAGGTTGAAGTTGGAACTATTTTAAAATGAAATGCACGCTTCTCAATTAAGAATTTATTACTTTTGAAGGCGTTCAATTTCAAACGCTTATTTTTATTAAGATCGAAATGAAATCTACTGTCTTATGAACTTTTTCAAGCACCAAAAACAGAACACAAAAAAGCTCACAAATCAAAAATAGATTTCCAACTTCATTATTTTTTCGTGGTAAAGCGTTTGAATTTGATTCTTTTAATACAGGAAACATTTAATTCATAAATCTATATACTTTAGAAACTTCCAAAATTGTACACTTTTATTTTTGAAAGCATGAAAGTTACAAATTGATTAATTTGAATGTAGTTTATAACGTTGATGCTTTCAAAGCAAAAAATATGTACCCGAAGTTTAGAACGTTGAAATGAACGAAACCTTTTTCCTCACTTCTATTTTATCCATAATATTGTTCCAACTATAATTTAAAATAATGCATTAAAAGTTTCTTTTGAGAATCTGTTACTCCCAATATAAACAAACAAACATTTGAGCACTGTTTCTAGTTTACAAAGTCATCAGTAAAAAATTTCGTTCATTTGAACGTTCAAAACTTCAAGCACATGCAAAAAATGGAATCATCCCGCTTTTCACACTTTTTAATTTACTCGTCCAAATTAAAATGTTATTATTTTGTAATACTTTAAACGCTTTTAGCATTTAAAAACTTGCAAATTGCAAATTCAGTATTTTTAGAATACATCAGTAAATTAGAACCAGAGATATTGCTGAAACGAATCCAACAATATATATGCTTTTTTGATAGATTTATTACTTTTTTTCTCAGTTAATATCCCAAAGTTCAAATCTATATGCACATCCTTTTGTAGTATGTATGTATTCAGCGTAGAGGGAATGAAAACAATGTTTAAATTAAAGCTTTTGCGCTATTTATTATTTTTTTCATTTCGTGGCCTTCGGCGAAGGCCGTGTCCAGAATTGTATAAACGTAATAATTATTTGAAAATTAATTTTTTTCATAATTAAAAAACCTTTCGAAGATATTGCTGAGACATATCCAATGATACCTTCACTTTTTCAGTAGGGCTATTGCTCTTTTTAAAAATAAATTTCCCAAATCCGAAATCCATATACAGATCCTTTTTCAGCGTAGATTCAGCGTGGAGGGGATGGAAACAATAGTTCATTCATTTATTGATGACTATGAGTAGTAGGTAGGAGTTGATAATGATGCTTTTTTAGTACAGTCTAAATTTTTTTGTTGATAAACGGTTAAAAACGCGGAAAATTATTATGCACATTGTGTTTGTTTAAATAATCACTTTTTCGCAGTCATTACAAAAACTCTCGGGGCATTTCATTCAAGAATCTGCTGATGGGCTTCTAAGTGTTTTCGGGCTGATTGATTTACTTATAATATTGAACCAATACCAATAAATATATGTATATATATGTATATCTACTTTTTCTGCGATGCGGCAGAACCCACCACACAATTTTTGTACAATACCAAAAATTTGTAAAATATTGATAAATCGATTTTTCATAGGCTGCATTAGCTTCATTAGATTATGACAAGAAGATTTTTAAAAAAAGATAGTGAAAATTCCAGTAGAAAGTTATTGCACTTTCGTATGTACTGAAAGACTTCCTTTATGACTGCAAATATTGACCGATTTTCATCATTTTTTTTTCCACTTTTTTATAATTATATAAAGAAAATTATTCAGCTAATTAGAATTTGATTAAAATGTCATGCTTACATCATTTCGATTTTTGTAACCGGGCCTACTTCCATAACAATGGAAGGGCTATTCGTTCCGGGTAAACGAAAGTAGCCTCCTACTCGCAACTGGGTGTCTACCTCGCCTCGTCTGCCACCGAAGGGTCCAGCGCCACACAGCGGAACCCAGATACTGCTAATACAGAGCTTCACTGCTATTGTACTTTTGTTCCCGATTATTAAACAAAATAGGTATACTTTTTCAAAAAACCAGCTTTGGTAGGAAGAAGAGGATACTCTTTAGATTACGTATGCAAAAGATTATACCAAAATAATCAACCGTTCGGCCGGAAAACCTGACCCCGCAAACCTGTTCTGATAAAGGACCTCAAATTCAGAAGCATTCTAGAGGAAAATTTATTATCAAATTTGAACGCTTTCAAGTCCGAAAGCGCGTCAGAATTGAAAGTGAATTATTTTTTAAAATATGAAAATTGTAACAACCCGTGTAGAAATCGAATCAGGGATCCGGCCGTGACCCGGCCGAATATCCCCAGTTTTAACCGGGCGCTGGTCGGGGAAACTGGCCAGGATCCAGCTAAAAACGTCACGGTAAACTGGTCAAATTCCGGCTTCAATTCCGGCCAAGACCCGGTCGGGTTATTTGGCCACCGACCGATGAAAAAAATTTGCTCCAGGCGAGAAATTGGTAACTTGATTTGACTTTTAAGGCTCATCGTAAAGAATACGGTGAACTTTAAAAGTCAAATCAAGTTAACAAATTCTCCCCTGGAGATTGGAAAAAAGTTTTAATCATTGTTGGTCAAATTTCCTAGCAATTGCTCAGACCACGTGTTGATTTGAGGTTAGGAAGGAAGATAGGATCAAATGAATATACAGCACTATATATCTTATTTAAAAATATTAATTATCCGTGCACTAAGTTGTCCAGTTGGGTTTCCAAACTGATTACTGAGATTATGTTGATTTCAATGACGGAACACGATTTTATTTTCGGATCACGAGGAGACGGTGCGAGCAGGCGTAAGTGCGGTAAGTGCATTCTCGTTCGAGGTGCAGTGTTGCCACATTAAAAATTGAGTTTGTACTCACAGAGTGTACTCAAAATATATCAATTGTACTTTCGAATATAACGCTGCGATGGCGCCACGAACTTACAAAATTTTGGCGCGAAATTCAAATTTGTTTATTTAAATTTTTTAATAATTTGAACTGTCGGCTTTTTAAAAAAAAATTGGATATATTTTGCTAATTCTAAAGATCATATTTGTCATTTTTTATCTTTAAAAAAAAAACAAAATACGTACAAAAAATTGCCCAAAAAAATAAAAAACATGTAAACATAACCTACAAATGTACAGAAACCAGACGAATTGTGCAATTGTAGCCAAATGTACTTGAAAAAACAAAGTACAAAGTCATAAAGCAATTCAACTTTGAAACTAAATATAATTTCAAGTTTAAATCATTGGTCATACGATCTTTATTACACAATTGTGTTCACAACAACAACGTTTCGGCACCTTTTTGTGCCTTCTTCAGGTTTGAAATTTTTAATTTAGACGTTTTCAACTTTGTTGACAATTAAAACATATTTGTATAGGTGTTTTTGTTCCATTTTCCAATCGAAAATATTATTTTTAAATAAAAACACTATTTTTGAAACAAAAAATTTTTTAACTGTTATGGTCCAATGGTAAAATAAGTAAATTTGTAAGAACTTTTGATTCTAGTCGATCTCTCTTTTGCGGGAGTTTATTTTGTGTATAAACCATGTTCTGACGACTAAATTAAAAATTTCGAACCTGAAGAAGGCACAAAAAGGTGCCGAAACGTTGTTGTTGTAAACGCAATTGTATAATAAAGATCGTATGACCGATGATTTAAACTTGAAATTATATTTAATTTTAAAGTTGAATTGCTTTGTTCTGATGGACGATCGATTAACACTTCTTGTTTTTGGACAAACCATCAACTATATTATCTAAAGTACAAAGTCAATTGTACTGAAATTGTGATTATGGTACTCACGTACTCAAATTTCGCGGATTATACTTTTTCAGTACAATTGTACTGTAAATGGCAACGCTGTCGACGTGAGAAACTGAAACTTACTAAGTGGCAACGCAGGCACAAAGGGCGCAAAACATGGCGGTAAATTTGAAAGTGTACTGTCTAAAAACTGTCTATCATTTGAGAAAATTACCAACATTGTAACTCTACTGTTGAGCGTTGCAGAATCGGTAACAGTTTTATTGAATAAGTTAAAATTCTAGAAAAAAATTAATATTGTTTATTTGAAGAATTTAAAAAGCTGATTTCTGTTTTACTGACGTAATAAATTTTTTATTTTTAAATAATAATTCATCTAGCATCCGTTATTATATCTTTAATCATGTCATGTCTCTTAAAAAATTTGTAATTTCGACCCTGTTACCAACCTGGGATAGCCCGGCTGGATCCGACCAGAAATGTTTTTGTAGTAGGGCCAACCGGGCAATTTCTGCCCGGCGTTGTAGAAGCATCCTATTTTTTGAAGCGTTCTAATTTAAACGCTTATAACTTCGGAAGCATCCAAATAAAGATTTATTATTTTTGATAGCGTCCGAATTTAAACGGTTTTGTTTTTGGAAGCCTCATAGTGGAAAATTTATTATTCACATTTGAAAGCTTTTAATTTTCAAGGGTCATAATTGAAACGCTATTATAATTCTGAAAGTGTGTCAAATAAAAAATTAATTATTTTTTAAGGCATTTAAACTAAAACCCTTTTGACTTTAAAAACGTTTAATTTGAAGGCTTTTACCAATGAAAATGTTTTTATTTGAATTTTATATATTATTTTAAGAATATATATTTTCTATAAAAGAAATTTATTATTTGATACATGGAATAATGCAATGGAATGATGCATGGAACAATTTTTTAAACAACGAATAACTTACTCCGAAAAATCTTCATGTGCCATACGTGTACCCGTATGATAATTACGCTACTGATATTTGCGGGGTGAGCTTTCATACTCGCTTGTCAAAATTCGTCAGACTCTGTCAAAACGCTATACCGAAGGGGTAGGACGCTCGTGAAACTACCTCTCTTTTTTGTTTTCGCCCTCTCATCCGTAACGCGAAGCGTCTAGACGTCAATCACACTTTTTTCATAACTTTTTAATAAAAAAGAGGCGTCTGCTCGTTAATAAGGGGACGGACGGAAAGAAAATGGTGAGAGCAAACGATTCAACAGATTTATATGTGATGGGACTCACAATCTGTTTCGTTCTAAAAAAAAAACACTCCCCGATCAATATCGAGGTTAATCTCCTGAATCTATTTCAAACGGAAATATTTATCAGAATTTATTCTTTATTTTTATATCAATACTTTGAATACTTTACGATCTCCTTTTCTTATTCTGAATCCTGTCGTAAGTCTCTTGATTCGATACGCTGTTTCCCTTGTCCGGCTGTCCGACTATTGACATGGAAAACTCACCCCTTTTCTTTGAATCTGCACAGCTAGAGGAACCAGATCCAATTTCTTGAAGGTAGTTCCGCCAACGTGAAATTTCTTTTAAATTGAAAAACTTATAAAAAAGAATTATAAAGAGCATTCAGAACATCTTGCATTTGTATACCTTCACAGCAAAAATATGCTACAATGGTTTATACTGATTTGCAATCGAAATGTCTGAAATGTCAATAACTATTGAGCTTTTTTAATCGTTGAACCGGCACGAGCGAAAGTTACTATGTGTCTCTAAACTTGTAAATTATAATGCGTGAAGAATTTGAATGTTCGACTTGGAAAACCAGTATACGCGTATATAACAAAGTCGCAAACTTTCATCAGTTGGTACACAGTAAATTCTAAGATATCAAATCTGCTGCACCTCAATTCAATCATTCATTTAATATCAAAATGATCGAATCTAGTGAATCAAAAAATCTACTAGTACAACTTCACGATCCTAGCAACCAACAGTCGAGTTGTTTTTTTTCGAAAACAGATGCAAAAAAGAAGAAATTTATGTGGAAATATAAGGTACTATAAGGTGCTATAACACAGTAAATTCTGAGATATCTAAAGTTCTGCAGCTCAATTGAATCTTTCATTTGATATCAAAATGATCTAATCTAGAGAATCAAAAAATCTACTAGTCCAACTTCACGATCCTGGCAACCAACAGTCGCGTTGTTTGTCTTCGAAAACAGAAAGAAAAAAATGTGGAAACATAAGGTGATATAATGTGCCATAAACTGCTATAACACAGTAAATCATGAGATATCAAATCTACTGCAGCTCGATTCAATCATCCATTCAATATCAGAATGATCCAACCTAGTGAGTCAGAAAATCTACTAACCCAACTTCACGATCATAATAACCAACAGCCTTTTTTCGAAAACAGATGCAAAAAAGAAGACATTTATAAGGAAACGTAAGGTGCTATAAGGTGATATCTTTTAAAAAAGGGCTCATAGATTTTTTCGTTTTTGGTGTTGAAATGGCCATATGGGATTCTAGACTACAATAATCAGTCGAAAAACCTCATATGCAAGGACCTTGCAATTAAAGCTGGTTCAGCCCCACCTTGAAACATTAGTGAAATTTATGTAACAGACAAAGAAGCTGATCCAAGACGATGATGATTATGTAATGATGATAATGATGATGATGTTCTATGATTGATGATGACAGTGATAATCTATTATTGATGATAAGACTATCTGAAGATGTGTGGATGGAGTTATAAGTTGATGATCTATGGTTAATGATATTATTGATGATATTATCCGAAGATAGTGCTCTGTAGATAATGATGATCCATGATTGACGGTGATATTCTCTGGAGATGATGTTGAGCATTGATGATAACGATATGATGAGACATGATAATCTATGATTCATGATCCTAACAATGAAAAACCATTGTCAAAATTTTATGTTTTAAAAATAGAAATGAGACTCAATCGAAATGGGTGAAATATGAATGTCTAAATTTGGCCTTTGATGCATGTAGAAAATGTCAATTTTCACTTGTTAATTATAATTTTGATACCAAGTCTGGATCATTTTGAACAATTGAGTAACAGTCTGCTGCAAATCACTTTGATCCAACTTCAAAATGAAAGTAAACCCCCAAGATTTTCTATGTAACAGTACCGGCTTTTATTATATCGGTGCGTGCCGAGATCGGTGCGTACTACCTAAGCAAGTTACATGTTTACACTTCGCAGGTACAAGTATACCTTTTATCTGCCTGTATGTACTATGTATATTGTATATATGTATATAATGATATAATACATATATGAACACTTGCTTGCTGCGCAAGGCGAGCAAAGCACCGCGGAAACGGGACAAGCTGGGTGAATGGACGAGTAGGTGAGTAGGTAGGTAGGTTGCTAGGTAGTAGGTAGGTATAGAGTAGATGGACAGATAGAGTACTCTTGCGAGAGAAATCCACAATATACTGCTGGACCTGACAGATTGCTACAGAAACTCTTCTGAAGGTCTGAAATTATGTCCTATGTCCTGTATGTATCCACAGAATTAGAGCTACAACAGGGGAAAAAAAACAACAAAAAACAATGAAAAAAAACAGTGGCGTAACTAGAAACGTGGAGGCCCCCTGCAAAATTTTTAAGAGGCCCCGAGTAAAAATGCTTCGACTTGACTTCGACTCGATTTAGTTTTGAGTTCGGCTTTAAGACAACGATGGCTAGCTACATCTAAAAAATAAGACGAGACATCAGATAATGTTTCACTTTTATGGTCTCAACAGGGCTATTTCAAGTCGGCGTAAACTTGTCTCATGACGAACCTTTCTGAACTCAGAAATGAGATAGTTGACAGATCCAAAGGATTAAAATTGATGAGGAAAAAATTGTCCAATTTTTAATTTAGTTGTTTTTAAGATAACGATTTAGAATCTGTGGGTCTTAACGACTATAGCCGTAAAAAATTTGCTTTAAAAAGATTAAAAATTGTAATTTTCTATAAGGATCTCTTAAACCGTACAACGATTTCGGTATCTTCGCCAAACAAGTATAATACAAATGAAAATCCGTGAATGAATTGATTCAATATATGTATATGTTAATGTGCATGTGTATGTATATATATATATATTTATTTATTTATTTATTTATTTATTTATTTATTAAGAAAAATTGGTCAAACAACCACCACAGGGTCCTCCTGGGAGCGACTGCTTGGTACGGTGGAATCATGATGAAGGGCCAGCAAAACCCTCGTGAGTCTTAAGGATACGGAGCGACCCAAGAATGACAGCTCTTTGCATCCATCTCGCAAGCGCCTTGACATTTTTCTGGCACGTGGGTATGGCTTCGAGGTTACGAACCAGTGATGGTTTCGCACATAGAGCACCGATGACAGGGACAATTATTTTAGCCGAATATTCTTTGTACACTCCCCGCAGCTCCCGTATAAGGTCACGATACGTCGTCCCCTTTTTTTTCTCCTCGACTGTCATGTTGGCGTCGGCCGAAGTCGAGAATACGATCACGAACATCGTTCGTTTCTCTTTGGCAAGGAGTACGATGCCAGGCCTCGAGTGTACAAAATTTAGCCTGAAGTCGAAGTTCCTGTAAATTTTGCACAACTCGTTCTCGACAATTGACTCCATCTATCTGGGAGCCTTCAGCGGGGTACGGTTGCGGATAACACCATAAGAGCGACAAAGATGGTAATAAAGCAATCTTAGGGCCGCATTGTGCCTGTAAAGATACGTCGTTTCCGCGTGAGTGGGACATCCGGATAGTATGTGCCGTAGATGCTCAGAATGTGCATGACACGCTGAGCACCTGTCGCTGGAAACTTCTTCACATAAGATACGGCTACGGTATACAAGGTGTAAATGTGTGTGTGTGTGTTATAAAAATATAGAAAATTGTTTAACTGTAAACAAGTATTAGCTTTTATGACCCTTTTGTATGCATGTATACTAATATGAAATAAAGTCTGGCTCCGCCTCAAAAATGAGACATTGAAAGATGTCTTCACTTCATCTCCAATACGTCTTGATTGGGGGCATTTCAAGTCGGAACAGCAGCAGATAACTGTTACTTTCATTAATTTGTTCATAACAATTAAACAAATCCAGGAATTTCATCTGAAATTTTAATTTTGGTTCAACAAAAGTAAATTTACTAATTTTATATCTTTTTGAGGAAACATCGATAAATGGGGCTAAGTAGATTGCGCAAATATAACAATTGCATTTTTCAAGTTAAATAACAAATTAAATGGTTTAAATTTGAATTACTTTGTTAAAAATTGATTTTTTTTATCGAAGATTCATCATTTTAGTTGAAAGTTTATTTCTTTGGTTGAAAATGTAATTATTTTGCTGAAGATTCGATTTTTTTTAATTGAAAAATTACCTTTTTGAGTAGAAAATTCAACTTTTTGATTGAACATTCATGTATTTTACTGAAAATTTTCTCTTTGCTTGAAATATAATCTTCTTGCTTAAAAATTCAACTATTTGGTTGAAAATTCATATATTTTCTTGAAAATTAATTTTTTTGGTAAAAAATTAATCTTTTTAGTTGAAAATTCAACCATTTGGTTGAAAATTTATCTTTCACGGTTGAAAATTTAATTATTTAGTTTGAAATTGAGTTATTTTATTAAAAAGTCTTCCTTTTTGTTTGAAAATTAATCTGTTTCACTTGAAGATTCAACTATTTTGTTGGAAATTCCTCCTTCTTGGTTGAATTCAATTGTTTCAGATTTGAATTCAAAATATATTTTTTCTAATATCAACTATTAAATTTTTCGTTGAAATTTCACCTTTCTTAGTTGAAAATTCAATTACTTATTTAGTTGAAAGTGGAACTACTTTATAAAAAAATCTTTTTTCTATTGAAGATTTATGATTTAAGTTAAAAGTTCATCTTCTAAGTTGAAAATTTATGTTTTAACTGGAAATGTAACTATTCCATTTTTGGTTGAGAATTTGTAGATTTTTTTTTTAGCTGAGAATTCCACTGTTTCGTTGAAAATTTGTGTAATTTGTTGAAAATTTATCTCTGGGTTGAAAGTGGAACTATTTTGCAAAAATTTCATTTTTTTGATCAAAGATTCATCATTTAATTTGAAAATTCATCTTTTTATTTGAATTTTAACTATTTTATGGAAAATTTGTTTTTTGGTGGTTGAAAATTAATCCTTTCTGTTTGAAGATTCAACTTTTTTGTTGAAAATTCTCGTTTTTTGCGTGAATTGAACTATTTGGTAGAAAATTCGTCTTTTTTGGTAGAAAATTAATCTTTTTTGTTGAAAATTAATTTTTTCAGTTAAAAATTCATCTATTTGGATAAAAATTCATCGACTTCATGTAAAATGCAATATTTTTACTTGAAATTTCAGGGATTTAAAGCGTTTGAACTTAAATTTTCGAACATTATGAAAAAACTTATAACGCAATAAATTACGCATTTTCTTTAAGAGAGAATTCACTTTTGGTCTAACAGCTCAAATTTCTGCTGGACTTTCCTCTAAGTTGTAATATCTTTGGATTTATTATTTTTTTAGCAACAAATTTTCTTACATGAGATGTTCCAATTCCCCTAAAAAAAATTTATATGGAATTATAAGGTGCTATTAGGTGCTATAAGGTGAGGGTTGACATTTAAGACATGTGTCAAATGTCAATGTTCACTTGTCAATTACACTGGAACCTCCATTAAACGGCCCTCCATATACCATATTTAGAGAATTTCCGCCGGCTGCATTCGCTGATGAGGAGGTCCAAGGGTCCGAGAGAGAGAGAGAGAGAGAGAGAGGCGCTTCGAGCTCAGCGGAATTGAGCAGTTCCGTAGCCATAAAGCGGTCAGTTCGAACTCTCGCGTGTATATTTTGCATTTATTTTTAAATACACGCGGATAATTCTCTTTTCATTCATTAGTCTTTATTATTAAAAAAGTTCCATCTTTTATGATAAGAAAAATCTACATTTGTAGAAAATACAGTTAATTAATATTATGTATTCCAACTGGAAATAATTCACACTGCCCTGACTGTTTACGATATAAAAATTCTCGTAAGGACTTCACGTCCATCGCAGGCCATACCCGAGACAGCCTCTCAATCGAGGTTCCATTGTATAATTTTTATACCAAGTCTGTAAAGCATCAGAATTTCCTGTGCTCTGATGGTTTAAAATTATGGCCTATGTCCTATATGTCTCCCACACTGAAAAAAATGGTTGGTTGGGACAACTAATTAAGTAGTAGGGCCGACTATTTTAGCTTGTAATATATGCCGCTGCCATTTAAGTGGTTACGGTTACTATTTTTATTTATAAGAATGGTAGTAGTTGTCCTTACTACTTTACTTGTTGTCGTAACAACTTCCGATGGTAGATACCATTTTCAGGTAGAGTTGTACTTACTACGTCAAGTAGTATGTCTTACTAATAGATTAGTAAGCCCACAATTAAATTAGTAGTTCTAATTATTTGAAGGAGTAATTTTAACTATTAGAATTAGTATTGATGAAAGGATGTGTTTCGGGTTTCAATCGTGTGCAAAACTACGAATCTTGCCAATGTTTCGTGAACATTGCAGTTCACTTTTTCAGGTCTAACCTGAAATTGAAGCTTCAGATTATGTTACTCTTATATATACTCTCCCCGATGCCTGTGATTGGCCTGAGCGCCCACCGTGGGGACTGGTAGAACCTGATTGATCAATCAAGTCTTTTTCAAAAAACCGGTAGGACGGAAAGCCAAATCGGATTGGTATTATATCCATTGTCCCTATTGATGTTATTAGGGTGTTTTAAGATTTCGAT
>JAUMHM010000086.1:13786311-13798919 GCA_032362435.1 Melikaiella ostensackeni
AGTGTATTTTTGCATGGCAATCTTTTATAACAAGATTCAAAATAGATTTTCTAAATTGATTAGTGGTCTCATTAAATGTCTCTTTATTTTTTTTGTTATTAAAATCAAAGCAAACTTTCATGCGCCTGCTCTCTCATTAGGATGAGAATGTAAAAACAACGCAACTGTCGGTTACTAAGATCGTGAAGTTGGGTTAGTCGACTTTTTTATTCACTAGATTGGATCATTTTGATATTAAATGGAAGACTGAATTGAGCACAGCACTTTAGATATCTCAGAATTTACTGTGAAGAGAAAATAAGATTGGACCTTTCGTTTTCCTATTAAGAAAGACTTTAGTAAGTTTGTATATCGCTTAGGAATACTCAAATTTTAAAGTTTTCAAGTCAAAATGGATATAATGAAAGTTTGCTTATCAAAGACAAGTTTGCAAAGTACGATAAATAACGCAGATTATTCTCGTAACTTGCTGCAGACACATTTACAGCTTGACTTGTTAGAGAATCCCAGTTGATTCTCTCAGATGATAGAAACAGTAAAATCTAAAATTTATAACGACATATACGGTTATGGTGTAGATACACGGAGAGTGTAAAATCTAATGGAAGAGTCGCTCTCCTTACATTGTATCTCGAATCATTGAAATTTATTTATAACAAAGCTATAAACTTGGAGTTCCGATTTATTATTCAATATGCGTGGGATGAAAATGAATCCGTTGTTTCATTTTTCATTAATCATTATGTTTTATTATGTTATTTATTACATTAACGTCTTAAAACTCGTATATAAGAGCGTGTTGTTTTCAAATTTGAGAAAAATGTGAATTATGTAGGGGGAATGATTAAGTGTAAAGGAAGGTATGAAAAATGAATTTGATATTTGGTAACGGTTTGTGTAAAGAGTTGATACATAACGTATAACAGAAAATGAATCGTTTTATGATCTTCTCAGTTTTATAACCCCTCATATTACCAAAACACTAACTTATGTACTTTGTAGCAAAAAAAAAGTGGATTACCGTCATCTGAAAACATATTACCGACCGTAACTGAAACTCGCTATCAGATCTCGTGAGGTTTCGAGTTTGTTTTGCAAGGTGCGTTTGAAAGAGGTCCGACAAAATATATGATCCGGATCTCGTGAGCATGTATCAAAAATCGTAAAACTACTGTTACACTATACGTATAAAAAATATAGAATATAGATATAGAATACACTGCATAATTTAATAGGTATCTAAACTTCCCACTGAGATTTTTCCATTTTTCATGAAAGGTTAATACCCTTTTCTCAGGTCAATAATCCTCCTTGGGGCTGAAGTATGTATCTCTATTATTTTGAGGAAAATAACTTCAGTTTTAACTTTAAAAACATTGTTTCAATTTGAATTCTTTTGATTATTAATTTTTTACATTCTCATAATTTATGATAGAGAAGTTATTAGATTCGTCCGAAGTTTCACGTCTGTCTATCTGTCTGTCTGTCCGGCCGTCCATCCGTAAATACAATAAATCTCGAAAAATGAAGGGATCGAATTCGGGCCTTGGCACACTTTTTATCCATCAGAAGTGGTACAAAAAAATTTTTAAAACTTCGATTTTTATTCTAACAACGCGAGATGAAGAAAAAAGTTTTAAAAAAGAATTGTAGCTTTTAAAAAGTCCTACAAAATTTTCTTACACTATTTTGTCGATAAAACTCGTCGTTTTTTATTTATCCAACAAAAATTCTATGCAGAAATCGAAAATTCCAATTTTACGCTAAAAAACGCGAGATACGTAAAAAGTCTTGAAAGGAAATTGTAGCTTTTCAAAATATGTACCTACAATTTTTCATTTAGCCATTTTCCGATAGGACTCGGAGTTTTTGTTTTATCTATCGAAAATTTTATGGAAAAATCAAAAATTCTTATTTTTAGCTCATTACAACGCGAGATACGGAAAAATTGTATATTTTAAACAGCCCTACAAAATTTCTTTCTACTATTTTTTGAGAGAACTTGTCGTTCTTAATTTATCCATCAAAAATGCTATGCAAAAATCGAAAATTCCAATTTCACGCATCGACAATCGAGCGCGAAGCGCCAGTTTCACGATGGGAATGTGTGCGTCAAAGCCTACAGAGCTTTGAGAAATTCAATCTTTACCTATACTTAATTCCGTATAAAATTTAAAGTATGAAGGTGCATAGAAAATCTGGGATCTGAAAGAGACATTTTTGTTAAAGTTTCATTTAAGTCTGCATAATTAATTAAACAATTGCAAAAGTATGCCGGCGCGGCGCGCGATGAGAATATGCAAATAAATAAATGAGCTACTACTACTATACTTTTATTTTTCAATAATGCTTTTAACTAAAGAAGCATCTAAACCGAAAAGTGTAACCCATCAAACTGGATGAATTTTAAGTTTCTAATCCAAATATTGATCCATACCCAATATGGTTTTTGAAATGCTAATTTATAATTTGTTTTGGAATTTTTTTTTTAATTTTATATTTATATACATACTATAATTTGAAATTAAAAATCTTAAATATATATGATTTCGAATTGGATAAGCAGGTACATGTTTAGACAAAAAGCTCAAATCCTTTAAAATAATAAGTTTTAAACCAGGTTAGTTCAAGTAAACGAATTTTAAATTATTAACTTTCATATTGCACTTTACACTCTTAAAAGTATAATAACTTCAATTTTGATGTCCAGATTTTTAAAATTCGCTAAAATTAATCAAGTTTAAATAGTTTTGCTTTTTTCTTTTTGTTATACACTTATTGTACATATGTCTCGAATGGGCCGGAAAGGAGGTAGATCCGAGGCCGGCATAGTCACGCGAGATGAGTGTATTTCAGAAATAAATTACTGATGAGGGCCCATATTCGAGGCCGAAGCGTCTGACTCAATGACATATTGAATTCATTTTTTTGTGACCTTAAAGCCATTTACCACCAACATCCAAATATATTTTGGATGGGAAAAATTGAAAAATTCGAAGTTGCCTTTCAATTTGAACAACATACAAATGGAAGGTCAAAACTGAGAATTATGTGTTCAAAATTAAAAAATCTTAAACTAACTAATCAAATATAGGGTAATAACTATATTAGTGGGCCACCTTTCTTAGTTTCACCTGAGAATAATGAATAAGAAAATAAAAAATACACTTGTCTTCTAGGATGATGCTTCTTGATATATGTATAAAGTTAAGTGTGCCATAAAAAATTGTAGTTATAATAGTCAAAATTGTGTGACTTACTTCTGATGATTTTGTACGTTCACTTTTCGGTATATAAATTTAATAATTTCCACAGTGCTTACAATAACTTTTGAATAGGTGAATAAGAAGCTGTAACATGTCCAGAATTCTGATAAATGGATTTCATCTTTGTCCAACTTGACAGTCATTTTTTAGACAACTTTCAACATGATCCTAAGTTTAAGTAGCTCGCTACTGATGTCTTTGCCCTATAAATGTTATATTTACAACTAAATTCTCCTTTTTCAAATCCAAATAATCTTATTAAAATATCCCAAGCAACTCCCTAGAATTTATACTTATTAAAATGATGATATACCTCCTCATAAACGAAATTTACTTTCCTTCACAATATTTACTTATCTTCTCATGAACCTACTTAGCTATGATGAATTACCCTTTCAATTTTAATTCAATTCGCACCTCTAAATTCTCGCATTGACCCTGGGGTTGGGTAGCGAAACCTTTTAATACCCAAGCGATAACGGTCTCTACCATCCTCTTAATTAAAATCTTCTCAACCTGACCAACTCCGAGACCAGGCATCAGGCGTTAAAATCCAATATAAAAGGAAAATGGAAATAAACGTGACTTGAAGAAAAAAAGTCAATCTGCAGAATTAATTAAAGTCAATTCTAAGGGAAGATTCATGCTCATCGGTGCGCAATGCCGACGTAGCCGACCTACGGGTCTACGGTGTCTTCAACTACACACTGTACTAAGTACTATACAGTTGCATACCTACGTGGGGTAAAATGCATGGGGGTATCCCCTCTTGGGACCTTTTGAGATCCCTCCCTTTTCCTTTTACCCTTGTTTTCCCCAGCGTATACTTGACGCTTCCAGCTCCTCGATCGGGCCATGCCATGGTGGGGCCCCTTTGGCATGACGCATGGCTCATCGTCATCGTAGTTTAGTTTCATACTTGCTCCGACCGCCCGTCCGTGAGCACGAGCATTCACCACACTCGGTTCATTCAAGAAAAACGAACAACACAAGGAAACGCGTGCCTGCTCGTACGACGTACATCAACGCGTCGAAAATTTATCTTGCATTCGCGGAAAAGAGTACAGTAGACGCGATTGTGCTTCGTTGTTCATTGCTCGGTAAATGCAAGAAAATAGGCATTTTTGGAGATATGGGTAATAAAAAAGGTGTTATAAGAAAGTGTTGTGAAGGAAGAGATAGTGTCAAGTGAAATTTATTTGATGAGATTATCATAAGGTTCATCATCAAATAGAAAAACTGATTTATGGCAGTAAAGTGTTTTGCAGCTAAGATAATACTCCCTTTCTGATCAGAGAAAAGTCTTCTGAAGAGTAATAACAATCTGTAACAATATCCGCATCGTTTGGAGTGTAGGGTACTGTGTTCGTCATCAAGTAGACAACAAAACGTTTAAGTGACAAAAGTTGTGCAATGTTCTGGTCATGAGATGAGAATAGAACAGTCTTCTGATGCTACTACCCACTGGAATTTCGGGTAAAGAAGAGTAGTAATAATCTGCAAGAATGTTCATATCGTTTATTATTTAGCAGACTATGTTCGACAAATGGACAGTAAGTTTGGATGACTTAAGTAGTTCAGTGTTATCTTCATTAAGAATATTCCCTTTCTGATCAGAGAAAAGTCTTCTGAAAAGTAAAAACAATCTGTAACAATATCCGTATCGTTTGGGGTTTAAGGTACTATGTTCGTCATCAAGTAGACAACAAAAAGTTTTGTTCTGATATTCGTTAGACAAGGATAGAACAGTCTTCTGAAGATACTACTCACTGGAATTTCGGGTAAAGAAGAGTAATAACAATCCGCAAGAATGTGCATATCATTTGGTGTTTAGCAGACTATGTTCGACAAATGGACAATAAGTTTGGACGATTAAAGTAGTTCAGTGTTTTCTTCAATGAGAATAGTGTCTTTCTGATCACTGTATAAACAATATCCACATCTGTAGAAACTATCGTCTTCCACAAAGTTCAGTGACCCACACCTAGAGAAAAACATCCATACTAACGTGTAAATTGTCAAGGCTCTCGATCGGAAAGGATCAATTAGCAGTCGTTTGTATTGATTAATTCGCAATCAATCTATCGCTAGAGACTCGTTTTCTGAGTTGATTTGTAATATATCAACAGACTTATACCTGACATAGATGACAAACAAGACATTTGTCATTCTTGAAGTGTTTCTCTGAGTTTCTTGGGAGAAAAGGATCGAGGATTGAAAGTATTGATTGGGATTCGATTTTCGATCGACCCTGAGAGCAGAATCGTGTCGTGCGGAGGGAACACTGCCGGTGTACTACATGGTGATCATTGCTGGGAGATAAGAGTTATCGGAAGAGAGGTCGAATGGACTTATTGTTCGGTTGATCGTGGGTGAAGGACCACCGTCGATAAGGTGAAATCAAGCGGATGGTGCATCGGTACTGATAGGAAACGTTTGTTGAATCATTTTGTGGTGTTCAATGTTTTTGGTGTCATCCATATGCTCGTCTGGATGCCAGTTTTAGAGGGTGGGGTCGCCAAAAAGCGCGGCAGTCGCAAAATGCGTATGCGACTATGTGCCAACTCCAAGGAGTCTTATACGTTACTCTCCAAAAAAAGGTATTTGGGTTTAACACATTTTTTTAGAGAAATTGAAGTATCAACTGTAGATAATCAAATTGAAATTATACGAAACTCTTTACTACGCTTATAGAGCAGAGATAACACAGAGAAGTCCTACTTTGATGAAAGACTAATTTTGATTCACCCTAGATTATCCTTTGTTTCTGTGGAAGGAAATAAAACAAAAATTTTAATTGTTGAACCATACTGAAATAGTCTTTTTTTAAGCAAAGGATAATGTATTCAATTTCGGCTAATGAAATCTGGTCTTGAGCCCCCAAGGATCAGCATTTCCAAAATTTGACCTATCCTTGTACCCTTTTTATCAACAACATTTGGTATTTCTGGAATATAATGTTCAGGAATATTGGATTAGTGTGGCTTAACCTCAGAACTACTTATAGCCTCTGGTGTTAATATTTGGACTCGTTCACCTGGCCTTGGTTCTTTGTAAAGGTATTATCATCCCCAAGCAAGATAATAATGCTTTTCCTCAATTGTAGTTTCCCTTTGAAAATTTGAATACTCTTACAATTTGTTCACTAACAATATTTTCAAATTCAATCCTAATTGTAAATATTTTTCATTTAAATTCTTCATCGCGATTTTTTTTCTGAAACATTTTAAAAAGATCTACTTTTAAGTATAATCTCCCAGTAAATCACATGTATATTTTTCATCCGAAGTTTTATAATAATGCTGCAAACAGTTGATAACTGCATTTATCCGCCTCTCGATAAAACTTATTCGACGTCGGATTCACAACTACATTCACATCTTTTGTATGTAATTGTCAACAGTTTGCAGAATTTTTATCCAACTTCAGATAAAAAATATCTCTGGGATTTACTGTGCTATTACATTCCCTACAAATGATGTCATAGTTTCGCGAAATAACGACCAAAATATTTACAAAGAGTGTCTCCCGTGGTATTAAAAGCATAAAATGTCACTAAGTTTATCAGAGCCGTTAAAACGATGGCTCTAAAATGTTTCTCGCTCTTAACTTACATAAAAAAATACTTCTATCTTCTCTTAAAATTATAATTATTTTGATGAATCTTAGCTTTAATAAAAAAAAAATTTTTTCTCTTGTCTTTTTTTTCCATTGTAATAAATTTTCCCCAAATGTTTCTCACACTTAGCCCCTCGCACCGGAAAATATATCCCAATTCAAGAACTGAAAATTTAAAATCAACGAATCAAAACACAAATCATTCTCTAATTCTTATGTGAATAGGCAGGGCAGTAGGGCACTTTTCAAGTGATTTATACAAGTTTCGTAATGGGCATATAAAAAATGTACCGCCTTGGCCCCAAGGAACACCGGTTCGCACGGTAGCTCCCTAATTTTTTTTAGTCATTTTTTATAGGATACATAGGATACATACATAGGATATATTGGATTCAAAATATGCAGTGGAAGAAAGTGCAGTCATAACTTATTGACATTGACCACCATTATTGATCCCGCGTTTGACAATGCGTATCGGTGACAAAACGGCGTGGAAAATCTTGTAAAGAAAAAAAGAAGAAGATCCGTGCCGATTAGCATGTATCATTTCAGTCCTAAATAAACATTGCTCTTCAGAGGCGCCTCCGATATATTTTGCACTTAACGCTTAATTCTATCTCTTCTTTTTTACCCGCTCTACTTTCTCTGTCGTGATCGATTAATTTTTTTTTGTTGCCGTAAGAAATGGGGAACATCTGCAGTTATATTACCTGCTAGTCTGGGAAAATCTTTTTCTTCGGGGGAAAACTCACCCTGGAAAAAAATGGGTTAAAGAATTGACGGTTGTGATTTATAGCTTTGATTGAGATTATTTTTTTTCTTTTATCGCTATTATTATTTTAACTGTTGAGTATTATAGAACCGTTATGAAAAGAGGTTGGAAAAGCGTTAGAAAGTCTTGCAGGTAGGAAATTATGTTAATTTTAACAGCAATCTAGCGAACCCGGGTGTTTTTGTACATCTGATTTATTATTATGCAGAATGCAAAAGTCACGCTCAAACGCCCAGAATTCGACCCCTCGAAAGACTCATTTAAGATCCTGATGACAAGTATCGATTTTTATTCCATGGGAATTCGGGGAGCATTGACATTTTGGCAGGTCCCTAAAGTATACTCCCCTGGGTCACTAAATCTTCCATTAAAATTAATGGTTTATGTAAATTATTCTCGCCTCCCGTAATATTCGTTACATTAAAATGAAATGTCTCACAGTCATAAGAATAATTTATTTAAATAAACCTCCAAATACTACCCCAACTTCTGGAATAAAATGTTAAGGTTTATTTTAATCCTCGAATCAATGTTAAAATAACATTGGCGTTACTGAGAACATGTAAAATTTTAAAATTAGACTATTGGTAATTATAATTGATATTAGTTTTTTTCTCTACATAGTCTTATATGAACATCTTTGAAAAGTTGATTACAGAATTATAATGATGAGTGGATTTTAAGTTAAGAACCGCTTAAAATAGAATCAGTATTTTAAAAATAGTGATACAAGACCATGTAGAGAAAAAAGAAACTAACGTCAATTATAATTGCTTATAAAAAAAACTAGTCAGCACTATAACAGGGTGTCTATACTGTCTGCTCATCTGGAAAACCTGGAACTCTTAGCGAATTTTTATATACCTGGAAAAACCTGGAAATCTCAGGAAATTTTTTCGAGCGTGCTAATTTTTTAAAAATTGTAATATAAAATTAAATAACAATGATTTTTTATTTATGAAGTGACTTTAACGGTAATGAATTTATACTGATTTAAATCAAGCTTCTTCGTATTATTTTTAACCAAACAGTTGCATTTTTAACCAAAAACAATTTATTCTCAATGAAAAACGTAATAGTTGATATTTCAACCAAAAAAGAATCCAGTTTTAAATAAAAAACAGTTGAATTTAACCAAAAAATAAAAATTTTCAACGAAATAGTTCATTTTCAACCAAATTGTTAAGTTTTTAAGCCAAAAAGACGAAGTTTCTCCAGAACAGTTGAAGCTTTAATCCGAAAATATGAATTTTCAATGAAAAAAAATAATCTTCAACCAAATAGTTGAATTTTTTACCAAAATAATTAAATGTTTAAACCAAAACAGCTCAATTTTCTACCAGAAAATTGCATTTTTAACCAAAAGAGATGAATTTTTAAGCGAAATAGATGAATTTCCAACAAGAGTTAAAATTCTAACAAGAAAGATTTTTCAGTCAAGAAAGAAAAACTATTTCAACCAAATTCTTGAATTTCCAAGCCAAAAAGACGAATTTTCTACAAAACAGTTGAACTTTGAACCCAAAAATATGAATGTTCAACAAAAAAGTTAATTCTCAACCAAGTAGTTCATTTTTTGAACAAATAAATGAATTTTCTACGAAAACGGTTGAATCTCCAACCAAAACAGGTTGCTTTATACCAAAAAATTACATTTTTAACCAAAAAAGTTGAAATTTATACCAAAAGAGACGAATTTTCAAGAAAGTACATAAATTTTCAACGACATAGTTGAATTTTTAACCAAAACAGTTTAATTTTATACCAGAAAGTTACATTTTTCACCGAAAAAGATTAAATTTCTACCAAAAGAGATGAATTTTTTAACCAAAAAGACGAATTTTCAACAAGAGTTGAATTTTCAATGTAGAAAGATTTTTCAGTCAAGAAAAAAAATATTTCAACCAAATTATTGAATTTCTAAGCCAGATAGACAAATTTGCTACAAAATAATTGAATCTTGAACCCTAAAATAAGAATCTTCAACAAAAAACGTAATTTTCAATCAAATAGTTGAATTTTTAACAAAATAATTGAATTTTTAACCCGAAAATATGAATTCTCAACAAAATTGTTGCATTTTTAACCAAAAGAAATACATTTTTTATACCAACGACACGAACTTTCAACAAAAGAGTTGAAGTTTCAACCCGAAAATATGAATTTTCAACAAAAAACTTAATTTTCTACCAAGCACTTAAGTTTTAAACCAAGTATGTAGTTCAATTTCCTACCAAACTATTAAAATTTCAAGTCAAAATGATGCTAAAATATGCTTTAATGATAAAAATTGCGATAGGGATTTGGAAGGGCGCTGACTAGTTTTCCCTATTTCTGATCGGGCGCTGATCGGAAAAAATGCAGAGGCCTTGAAAATCGTTTTTGCATATATGTACTTGTATCACACATCATGTAATTGTTGGACATTGGCAATCAACTATGACAATTCATTATTTTCATTCTTTTGAACCAAATTTTTGGATTATCAAAAAAATAGTTGAATCCTCAACTAGAGAAGAATTATTTTCATCCAAACGGTTGCATTTTCAACAAAAAAGATGAAATTTCTACCAAAAGACATACATTTTTAAGCCAAAAAGATGAATTGTCAGGGAATGGTCAGGGAATTTTCTCCAGGATTTGAGTATACACCCTGTATAACACCAAAAATTAAAGAAAAATAAAAAATAAATGCGACTACCCGATGTAGAAATTATGATAGGGATTTGGAATTGCCTCGGCTAGTTTTCCCTATTTCTGATCGAGCGCTGATCGGAAAAAATACAGAGGAATTGAAAATCGGTTTTTCATGTATGTTCTTGTATCACACAGCATGTAAATGTTGAACATTGGTAATCAACTATGACAATTCATTATTTTCATTCTTTCCACTGACTTACACAGTACGAATTTACCCGTATCCCTTATATTTCATATAATAAAAACAATTTTTTCTTCATTTTAAACCATATAACTTTCTTGTGAGAGGTGAAAAAATAATTTAGTTAAAATTTGTTGGTTATATTCACACAGCCTATTTAGTATATATGTTAAATATAATTTAACAGAACTATCACTTACACTTTATTGAATAAAAATTCCGGTTGTGTTATTTTCATTTAAAGCACTTGTTCCGAATTAAAGTAAATGTTAGTTTGCTGCCACGTGCAGGTCGGGCAGCCATTCGCGTGTTCACTAAAGTATGATTTGGTGAATACAAACTTCTGAAGATGGCACTGCAGTCTATATAATGCAGCGCCATCTTCCCAAATTTCATCTGGGTTACGCTGACTAAAGTCAGACCAGTTTCTGACTAGAACTTACTAGTCCAGTTGTTCTAGTGAATTTCTGACTAGTGTCCTAATTGAAATCAGGACAAATGGGGTGATTTCTACATGAGACTGGACCCGGAAATGTGCCGAGTGTCTTTATTCGAGCTTGTCATTGAAATATGCAGGAAGTATTTCGAAAGGACGTAAAGTTTTTATATTTACGAATGCATGGAATGAAATTCAATATAAAAATATTGTGAGCAGTTCAGTAACATAAGTAGGGGGCGGTATTTTCAGTATTTTACAACAGCGAGTTGGCAACACTGTCCATACCCTTTTCCACGGGACTTTACGAGCATCTGTACGCAGTTTACGAGGTACGAATGTAATGCTTCTCAGAATTTCGCGGCTGCGTATGTGTTGTACGGGGTCGCGAGGTTACACCGTATACTTGAATTTCAAATAAAACCTATTATAAGAATGCGATGAAAAAGGGACATTTTCTTCTCTAGAAATTCACTCTTGCAATTTCTGTACTGCATTTTTATTTCTTCACATACTTACTGAATCCACGTTAGATGTCTGATTCAAAATTTCTAGCTTGATTTAAAACCAATCTAATTAGATTATTCCATTTTTCAAAATAGAAGAAAGTAATAATCCGAAACAATAACACTTTTCTAAGAATTGCGAACTTCCTCAAATTTCTATACTATATTTAAATAAAAATAGACATCTTTTGGTAATTTGAGATAATCATTAATACCTCAATTAAATTAAATCTTAATAGTATTCATAGGAAACCCTTCAGATTGCAACAAATGTTTGTTTAATGTCTCTCTTTTAAAATTTCTTAAAGATCAAAATGAAATCTACTTTCTTATGAAAAGTTTTATGTACTAAAATAAAACACAAAAAAATCCACAAAACAAAAATAGATTTCTAAACTGCCTACGCTACGGGTAAGGTTCTGAAAAGTACTTATCTCCGATTAATTTGAAACTACATACCCATGTTTTTTGACTCGCTGATTACGAAAATGATAGTGAAAATAACCGCAAATCTTATTTTCAAGGTCAAAACCCTCAAAAGAACTATAAAAAGTTTCACGTTTTTTTCCGTTTATTTCAGTAAATAATAAACAAATTACAAAAAAATTTTTAATAAAAGATGCAGATCTTTTAAAAATACACCTATCATGTGATATACAGCTTTTCTAAAAAACCATTATTTTACGAGAAAAGATGGAAAATTTTGTACAAAGTGTAGAATTCTTTGGAATAGTACTAATGCTACTCCTTTGAAAAAATTTACTCATTAAAAATTTACTCATAAAACTTCATTTTATTTCACAGAAAAAAATTTACGTCATATTCCTATCCCTTTCCAATGTCGCATGAGTGGTAGGCACCCCTGTGACTCGTCACATAAATAATTTAAGTCATACCCCCACCCCTTTCCAATGTCTCGTGGGGGGCGGGAAGGGATCTCCGTGTCTGGTCACAAAAATAATGTAGGTCACATACCTTCCCCTTTCCAACGTCTCGTAGGGAGTAGGAAGGCACGCCCGTGACTGGTCACAGAAATAATGTAGGTCATATACCTTCCCCTTTCCAACGTCTCGAGGGGGGCTGGGAGGCATCCCCGTGAGTGGTCACAGAAATAATGTAGGTCACATAC
>JAUMHM010000086.1:13803202-13832289 GCA_032362435.1 Melikaiella ostensackeni
TTATATTTTTACTCAATATATCAATAACATATCAGTTATTTCCACTCTAAATGAGATTTCAAAAAATTTGAAACATTTCCAGTGACTTGAATGGATTTCAAATGATTTCAATGGATCTCGTAATACTTCGAAATGTTTTACAGAATTTTTCACCGATTTTTAGAGATTTCAAATGATTTTAAAGGATTATAAGGAATTTTTATGGGATTTTGAAGATTTCAAGCGACTTTAAGGATTTCAAAAGATTTCACGGACTCTCAAAGAATTTTAAGGGATTCCAAGGGATTTTAAGAAATTTTCGAAGTATTTCAAAAGAAGTCATGGGATTTCAAAACATTTTAAAGAATTTCAAGAGATGCCAAAGTAGTTTTACGAATCTTTAAGGATATCAGGGGATTTTAATTGATTTTCGGAGATATGAAGGGATTTGAAGGCATTTCATAAGACTTCAAAGAATTTTACGGGATTTTGACGGATTTTTTTCGTACACAAACATATTTTTCATAAGAAAGTAAATTTCATTTCGATCTTTAAAAAATGTTAAAAGAGAGACATTAAGCAAAGATTGGCTGCAATCTGCAGGGTTGCCTATAAATACTATTAAGATTTCTTTTAATTGAGGTATTAATAATGATCAACTCAATTTGCGTAAAGATATCTATTTTCATTCAAATATAGTATATAAATTTGAGTAAGCTAGCAATTTTTAGAAACGTGTTATTGGTTTAGATTATTACCTTTTTCTTTTTGAAAAATGGAATAATCTAAATAGATTGATTCTAATCAATCCACAGGATTTTAAGAGATTTAAAGTGGTTCCCATGATTTTACGACATTTCGAAGGATTTTAAGAGATTTCAAAGTTTCCAAAGTACATATATGCACGGATGTTAGAGGATTGCGTAAGATTTCAGAAGATTTAACGGAATTTCACAGTCTTCTAAAAGATTTTAATGGATTTACAAATATTTTAAGGGATTTCAAGAGATTCGGCAAGATTCCCACACGGAAAAGGTATTAGCATTGAATCAAGAAAACGCGTTTTCTTGTCCGTATTTAAAATCGCCATTTATTTGATCCAAGAATATATACTTCAAGTCAGGTAAATTTCACTTGATTGCAAGATTATGTTCTTGGATCAAGTAAATGGCGATTTTAAATACGGACAAAAAAACGCGTTTTCTTGATTCAATCTTAATTCCTTTTTCGTGCACGGATTTGAAAGGTTTCAATGAATTTCAAAGGAATTTCAAAGATTTCAAGGTACCTCTAAATACTTTGGAACATTTCACGGAATTTCAACAATTTTAACCGTTTTTTAGAGATTTTAAAGGATTTCCACGGATTGTAAAGGATTATAACGGATTTTTTAATGAGATTTTGAAGACTTCCAGTCCAGTTCCTTCTCAGTCGTTTTAAGGTATATCAAGAGATTGTGTGTGATATTCATGAAAATCAAAGGGTTTAAAAGAATTTTCACATGATTTAAAAAAATTTAAGGGATTTACCAAATTTTCAAAAGAATTCATGGGATTTAAAAGGATTGCAAAGATTTCAAGAATGATTAACTCCTCGACTCTATATTTATTGGACGTCTGTAATATGAAATATTACGTTATAAAAAAGAAATTTAAAAAATAATGATATAAGGTGTATAATAGTGTAAAAAAATAATTTTAACAACCAAAACTGGTTCCAATTAGCATATTTTAAAAAAATAATTAGAAAGAGGAAACTTGCGTAAGAATTGCTTTGGACTTTCCCCCTCCAAGTAAGGATTCGTAAGATTTTCCAGGCCTCCTCCCCCTAAAAAAAGCCTTACGTAATTAATGGACACTCCCTAAAGTATAACAGGAGAGTGAAGTCCAGTAAGGAATTCTTTAATGATAATAAATATATCTGTTTTA
The DNA here is from genome assembly GCA_032362435.1 of Melikaiella ostensackeni. NCBI lineage: Eukaryota > Metazoa > Arthropoda > Insecta > Hymenoptera > Cynipidae > Melikaiella > Melikaiella ostensackeni. The sequence continues at coordinate 13,805,110 of JAUMHM010000086.1, forward strand.
TTTCCGATACGTTATAATACAAATATCCGAAATGTTAAATTAAAAAATGAGAAATTTTCATCGGAAAAGTGAGAGGTTTTCAGCTGAACTATCCGAAATGTCAAATTGAAATATCCAACATGTAACAATTGAAATATACGAGATGTTAAATTGACAAACTCAGAATGTTCATCTGAAATTTTCGAGATATTTTAAATATCCCAGATGCTATGAAATAAGAACACACCCAAATCTGAGAATCTATTAGTAGTTCCATAAAGAGTGATATCGCCCCAGCAAGTTAAACAGTGTCCCCGATTAGTACTACCATCTCCAAAACTATATTTGTATCCCACTATTATTTTCCCATAAGGGAAGCGAGAGTTGTCAAGTAAAAAAGGATGAGGGTTTTCGGTCCCCACGATTACGGATTAGATTAGGGGGAGCTCAAGAATCTCGAAATCGCTGTAGGGGATCTTTCACGTCCAAAAAAAGGTTCTCGAAAAATTCTATTCAGGAAAATATGATCGACTGATTCATCAGTCAAATAACAGCTGATCAATGATCATCGCAACCCGCTTAGTCGATATCGTGACATCCTAAATTACGTTATGCATACTACTAATAATTACGTCCGAGAAAAATGTGGTTGAAAATAAATCTTGAGGGCGAACTATGTTGTATTGTAAATTTCCTACGAGGGCATAAATCTGGGGAGAAGTGTCTTCAAGTTGGCAACGCTGGTCATGAAAAGGATGTTTGGTCTTCGAGAATGGCAGTAACGTCAGCATGGCACGTGAGAAAACTTAAGGGCTGAGACAGAAGAATCTATTGCACAAGATCGTGCACCCGGGACTTAAAAGTGGTCGATTAATCCTCTGAGGATTGTGCAACAGTGGCAGGCCATTCTTGTGTTTTTTAAATATATTTTTTTTCTCTCCCGTGCTTGTTTGACCATTTTTGATGTGTAAACACCTTAGACCTCGATATGGAGAGTTAGGCCTGAGCCAGAGCCAGAGTCGTAGTTCAGGACGCATTTTTTATTTTTTTACTTGTTTCTGTATCTTCAAGATTGTAAACACCGCACAATTAATCCCATCAAGACTTTTTTGCGGTCTGTCTGCTTTACTGTATTTTAAGTTCATCTTAAGGCTGGTGGAGTTGGAGATGGAAAAGTTTTTATTTAATTTCAGTTACTCTACTTCTGTGCCGATGCTTTTTCCGTGGGTGCTCTTGAATAAAGTTCTTGAATTACGGTTCTGGAAAGGTGATAATGTTGGTAATTGAATTCATTAATTTACTTTACCTTCGCAGTTCTTATTCTGAGAGGTTAAAAAATAGGGTGTTGAAATTGAAAAATGATGTTAGAAAAAGGGAAGAATGGAGGTAATTGCGGACATTTTAGATTTCTATAATTCCATATATTTTTTTCTCGTGTTTTCAACCATTTCTAACGGAAATCTAGGAGCGATTTTCTCATAGGTCCTTCGGCAGAGATTTTCAATTCATCGAAACATCATTCAATTATCTGGAATTGGAACGGCTTCTGCAACATTCGCTACGCTTGATACGGAAATAGAACCCAGGTAAAATTTGCTGCGCTCTTCGATTTAAAAGATAATGAAGATAAGGATTTATCTATAGTGGGGTATTTGATTGCAGTTATAAAGTCCGCTCCGGAGTTTGTTTCAAGAGGAAATCTAATATTCTACAGACTATAACTACAAACGTTGAGAATTAAGAAAAATTCTAAAATATATGGTAAACTGAAATATTCGAAATGTTACAACTGAAACATCCTCGATGTTAAATTGAAAAATTCGAGATTTTCAGTTTAAATATCCGAGATTTTACAATTCAAATAACCTACTACATATACATTTGGAAACTCGCAGATGCTTACTTAAAATATCCGAAATGTTACAATTTAATTCCGAGATATTACAAGTTATCCGTAATATTATGATTGCAGTAACATGATCATGATTATTACTATAGTATGATTACAGTATCCGAGATCTTCCAATGAAATACACGAGGTGTTAAATTGAAAAAACCTGGATGTTGAACGGAAATATCCGAGATATTCAATTGAAATATACAACATGTTACTGCTAAAATATCCGTGATGTTAAATTGATATATCCGAAATGTTACGATTGAAATTCCAAGATGTTACAATTTATCCTTAATATTATGATTATAGTATATCCGAGGTCTTCAACTGAAATATTAAAAATTTTAAGGGATTATGAATGCTTTATCAGATTTTTTGGGATTTTACGGGATTTGAGAGGATTTTAAAGGATTCAAAGGAGTATAGGGTATTTTTAAAAAGTCCAAGGAATTTAGCGATATTTCAAAAGTGTTGAGTGTTTTAAAAACTTTCGTAGGATTTCTGAAAATTTCAAAAGATTTTAAAAAGGTATCCAGGATATCAATGATTTGATTTGATTTTTCAACTAATCCAACAGTCCTTAGATTAATTACAGGATTATTACAAAATCTTGATGATATAAGAGAGCTTATTATATTTCTGATGTATAATTATCGACAGCTATCCAATTATATTTTAAAGATTTTAAGGGATTCCAATGAATTTCTAGATAATATTAGGGAATAATCAAATGAAATTTCAAGGGGCTTATAGCAGTTTCTAAGGATTTCTACGGATTTCAACGGATTTCACTAGATTTAAAGGATTAATAGGATTTCAAAAGAAATGATAACATTTCAAGGGATTTCTATGGATTTTCAGGGATTTGAAAAGATTGACGAGTTTTTCATGAATTTTTAGAGGATCTCAACAAATTTTAGGGTTTATAAAGGATTTTAATGAATTTCAAAGCTTTTAGGATATTCTAAAAGAGTCGAGAGGATTTCATGCGATTTTATGGTAGATGGATATTGTATACCAAATTATAAAAATAGTTAACCCCTCGATATAATATTTGAAAAATTGCATGACACTTCCCTTCTATTTTTCTAAATGTATGCTACTATTGCCCAATGTAGTGGGTAAATTTTACCTCGTGAAGGTAATTTTTGTTGCAAGTAAAGATTACTCTGAAATCGGGATGAAGATTACACTTTGTTTTTTCTGTGTACAATTGAAATATCCTACTAAATTGAAAATTTAAAAATCAGAAATGCCTAATCAAAATATCCAGCATGTTACAATTCAAATATCCTAAATGTAAAATTGAAAAATCCGCGATGGTTATTGAAATGTCCCAGGATATTTTAATTTAACATATGTTAAACTGAAATATCCGATATATTAAACTCGAAATCGCCTCATAAAATAAAAACGACAAGGAAATTACCCAATTTGTCACCCATTAAGTGTTGAATATTGCGTAAATAACTTAGGGGGTGTGTCGTTGAATTAGGTCGCGTGCAACGAATGGAAACTCCCCATATGCGAATTAATACATATATGCACCAAATGTTCATTGACATGGCTTATATGCATATGTATATGTGCAACATACGCAATGAAGATGGAATCGATAATGCAGAGAAACCAATCTGGTTCATACAATTTCGAATCCGCTTTGCTACCCCGACCGCCTGTCAATTGGACATGCGGCTTAATATCCTGGTAAACCAAATTACCATCACTCTCCTTCCTAAACTCACCACATGTTCTTCTGACAAAAGAAATATAGTCCAGGCGACAATTATTATCAAGAAATAATTCATGGTATCAGAATTACGCAAAAAAAATGGGAGGGAGACTATTCCGTAATCTCTGGACTCAATAACAGTGATTTTCAAATGTAGAAATTACTAGTTTTGATACAGGAATTGCGTAAGAAGATCGTATTTCAGTGTATAATTTTCTTCCGTAGGCTTCAATGCACTTCACTTCAAATTATTATCCGAACGAGTCAATTCAACTCGGAATTTATTATGTAATTTATTATTCACTTTATTATCCTTGTATAATTTGAGTGCTAAAAATAAATATGTTTCTTTTAGAGATATATATAGAAGCAGTATACCTTTGACATTTTGCTAATTGTTTTACATTATCTGTATACTAAAATAATTAACATCGTTTGTAAAGTGATTAGTGAATAATAGTCCATAAGTAAGTGTTTACGTGTTATGCAAATTGATAATAACGGTTTTGAAGTGAAAACGTATCAGAGAAGAGTGACCTTCATGCATAGCTTCGGTTAGAGGCATAACCATAAATCGCTAGAATTTTTAAATTCTCGCTAATTTAAAATCGGGTAATATTACCCGTAACATACCAGTATGTTACCGGAATGTAAGATTCATTTTCGACCATATAGTGACATTTTTAACCTGAAAAGATGAAATTTGTACCAAAAGAGATGAATTTTCAAACTTAAAAGACGAATTTTCAACAAAAGAGTTGAATTTTCAACCAAGAAAGATTTTTTAGTCAATAAAGAAAAAAAAATTATCCAAAATGTTAAATTTTTAAGCCAAAAAGACGATTTATCTACAAAACAGTTGTATTTTCAACCTGAAAGTAAGAACGTTAAACCAAGAAAATTAATTTTCAAATTAAATGACGAATCTTTAACCAAAAAAAAAAAAAAGAATTTTTAACGAAGTAGTTCCACTTTCAACCAAAAGAAATGAATTTTCAACAAAATACATAAATTGGCAACAATTTTTAATCTAACATGGAATAGTTAAATTTTCAGTTGAATAGTTGAATCTTCAACTGAAACAGATTAATTTTCAATCGAAAAGGATGATTTCTTAACAAAATAGTTAAATTTTAAACCAAATAGTTTAATTTTCATCCGTAAAAATGATTTTTCAACCAAGAAGATTAATTTTCTACTGAAAGATACCAATTTTTAACAAAATATATGAATTTTCGACCGAATGTTTGAATTTTCAATTATGTAAATGTTTGTATTTTTATAATCAAGAAGGATGACTTTTTAACAAAATAATTAAATTTTCAACCGTGAAAGATGAATTTTCAACCAAGAAAATTAATTTTCTACCAAAAAGACGAATTTTTAACAAATTACATGAATTTTAAACTAAATAGTTGAATTTTAAATTTAAAAATGTACCTGTTTACCAGAAAAACAAATTTTCAACAAATTAGTTAAATTTTTAAACAAAAAAAAATGAATTTTCAACTGAAATGATGAATCTACAACCAAAAAAATGAATTTATAATAAATTAGTTTCACTTTCAACTAAATACTTAAATTTTTAACCATAATAGATGAATTGTCAACGAAAAATGTAATAGTTGATATTTCAACCAAAGAAGATTTTAAGTTTGAATCTAAAATAATTGAATAACAATTAAGAAACACGAATTTTAAACAAAATAGTTGAATGTTCAACTGAAACAGATTAATTTTCATTCAAAAAGGATGACTTTTGAACAAAATAATTAAATTTTAATGAAACGAACTAAATTTTGAACCAGAAAAGATGAATTTTCAACCAAGATGGTTAATTTTATACTGAAAAAATACAAATTTTCAACAAAATATAAGAATTTTCTACCAAAAAGGTAAATTTTAAACCAAATAGTTGAATTTCCAATTCAAAAAAATACATTTTCAAAACAAGAAATGAATTTTCAACAGAATAGTTAAATTTTCAAACAAGAAATAAATTTTAAACTAAAATTATGAATGTTCAATAAAAAGATGGATTGTTAACAAAGTAGTTCCACTTTCAACCAAGTACTTGAATTTTCAACCAAAAGAGACGAAATTTAAAGAAAATAGTTGAATCCTTAACTAAAACCAAATAATTTTCAACCAAACAATTGCATTTTTACCATAAACATTAGTTTTCTACCAAAAAGACGAATTCTAATAAAATACATAAACTTCCAACCAAATAGTTAAATTTTTAACTAAAAAAGATCAATTCTCAACGAAAAATGGAATAGGTAATTTCAGTTAAAAAAATTAATTTCAAACAAAAAAAAAACGAATTTTCAACAAAATAGTTAAATCAAAATTTTTTATAAATTAGACCGCAACTGACTTCGGCGATTTGAAATGGAATGACTCTTATTTAGCTTGTAATAAAATTAATTATGCAATTTGTCAGCAGTCACTTAGAGTCACTTTTTCCGTTCAAAATTAGTCACTTTTTGCACTTTTTCAAGTACATTAATCTGTGGCATCCCTGATGTCCCCTTATAAATTGATCAACTGGCATTTACTGTGATATGTTGAGCATTTCAATGAGAAAAATAAAGGAATTAAATGCATGGGATATACAAGATATTATTTCTGTAATTGGTGGTTGCTTTGCGGCGGAAATAACTTGATGGAAATATGTATAATATGTAGATGCAACGGATGCGCCCCTATTTGTGTTCCCCGATAGAAGATTTGACGCAATTTGGTCTTCATGTGTTTCCGATGTCTCGTGCGGATAAAATATTCAACTGTCCATATGCCGCGAGGGAGGATGAATCAACGTGTGGCCTGAATTTCTAATTAGAAGTTGATAGACAAACGTTAGAATGCTTTGCGTGAGCGATTTATAGAGTTTTGAGCCAGGTAAATCACCCTGGTAAGTTACAGGGTAACTTACCCGATGTTTCTTCTTGGTGAGAATTTATGAGAATTCACTTTTTCTCTTTCTAACCAATCACAGGCGTCAATAAACGATAAATTCCTACACGGAGGAAACTGTTTGGACGTAAGATCCATTAATATGGTTGTGGCAACCACAAAAAATAGTAAAATATGGTACAACTACAACCGTGGTTCCGACAACCACATAGCTGTTTGTATAAGAGTCTAATTAGAAGGTCTCAACTTTTTAGATGAAAACTTAACTAATTGGTTGAAAGTTGAACTATCATGACTAATCTACTACTTTTAATAAAATTTATAACAACTGCCACTCGACAGATGTGCATGAAGTTGTGTAAAAGTTAATTTTGGATCCGAAAAAGTGGATGATTTTGATCTGAAGTAGATAATCAGAATGATATGCAACGGTTTGATATCCCGGGGTTTATGGTGATGTTTTCAGATAAGTTAAGATATTGAAAAGGGATAACATGCCGAATGAATGAGACATTCAGCAATGATAAAATGTGTCATTTGCGAAAATTTTTATCGCGAATTGATCTTTAATTAGCGTTTTACGCGTGACCGTTATGATAACATCTAATTGTAAGTCTAAGCGCTTTTATGATGAGATCATGTCGGATCGGATGGGGTCAGTGTGGATGAAAACGGAAGATAGCACACTCTGATGTCTATTATTGGCTGCTCTTGGACATAAAACGGCCCCGTCTGGCATTTACAAATTTAATGAGATTTTTATTTCGTTGCTGCAGACGTAATGTACACCCTGTCAATGTTCGGTCGACATGTGGCACGCCCCCGATGTCCTCTGCTGAGAGCGATGTAAATCATATATGTTTTGACCGGCAATCGCATAAGTATATTTTTCCGGCAAATAAAACGCTACGTTTAGCGGTATTCTGGTCACTCAACTTTCCTTTGTGTGTTCTTTAAACTTAAAAGAACTTGAAAATAAAAGTCTAGAATTCACAGTACTTTTCAAGCACCGATAGATTGGATTGAAACGGATCCAAAAACTGTTGTTTGGATAGGTTTTTAGAACACTATTCATAGTTTCAAAAAATACTTATCGTGAAGTCGTAGCTCATTTTTTTCGAGATATCTCGTAATGTTAAAATATCTAGAGAAAAAAATCAGCAGTTTTTGGTTAAATTCACAAAATAAAAGTCTTATTTTTATTTCTTCTTATTATTTTTTTGTTCGTAAATGGACATAGAACCATTTACTTTTATGTCCCTCAAAGATATTTGAGTGAGTTTTGTAAATTGAAAAGAAATTTTTGTTTTAGGGTATCTATTATAGTGTAAAGTATACTGTACAAATGGTTTTAAATAGATAAATACTCTAGATCAAAAGTAATTGAATGTTCGACTTTTAACACAGAAAAAACTAAGAGTAATCTTTACACTGATTTTGGAGTAAAGATTACCTGCAACAAAATTTACCCCATGTGGATAGTCTTCACCCTGACACCTCAGTATTTTTCCGCTTTTACTCAGACGTTTATGTAATTTTTGACAGCTGTTACAATTCGGCACGACCGTCTTTATGAAGTCGCACTTATCCGATTCGTCTGTTTCACTAACCGTCAGCGAACTTCACTTCAGCGATCAAAACATGTGGCTTCTAGTTTTCAAGACGGTCGTGACGAATTTCATGAGAACGAAAGACAGTTTACTTTCTACCGACGGTAATATTTGTGTTTTACCCATACGAATAGGTGAAAATACAAAGTTACCTGCAACAATATTTATCCTCAGTTTTTTCTGTGATGTAGGGAAGAGTAGGGTATGGTGGCGGGCTTTGAATTGAGGCACTGAGAATGACAACTAGGTAAAGCCCACTTTTTTCGAAAATCGTCTTTTTTGCAGTTTTAAGTATTGTAGGTTACGACCCGCTGATAAGTGTTAGAATATGCATTTAAAACAAGTTTCTCTAGCCTTAAAAATGTTTAAAGTTCACGTAGTTGTGAAGAAATGAGTATGACAACTGGGTAAAGACCATTTTATTTATTCTCCCTTTTATCCAGAGAATAATGAGGAGGATTAAACTTATGTTTCCTGTTTCGCATGATTTTTTTTCAATAGTGAAATCAACTTAAAACACTTTAAAAGTTTTTTATAGATTTAAAACATGAAAAAATGTACTTTCAAATAATTGAGAATGATAACTAGGTAAAGCCCATTTTGTCTTTCCTCTCCCATACTCTGAAAATTTGTTTAAAAAATATTTTTAAATCTTGAAGGTGTAGTACATAAGGAACGCTTGCTTCTAATTTTCTCGGAATGTTCTATTTCAAATCCTATCACAGAAGATATTTTTTGTTTTTTTTTCTGTAAAATTTCGTTTTTGGGCTTGACCTAGTTGTTATCCTCAGTGCCGCAATTAAATGCCCTATGAATTCTGGTTGAAATGTGATTTTGATATGTGTAGTTTTTAAGGCGAAGCTCACATTATCGGGGAGCATATGTTATTACTCAAAACCGTTTTCCGATTACGTCCTCATTGAATATTTAATTAATTCATGGATATTGCATTTCGACCCGCGTACCCCATACACTGGGGTACGGCGAGCGTCATACTATTACAGGTTTATTCGAACAATGTGAATATTATAGAAATAAAAGTATACAATATAATAATTCTGGAAAGGGGACACTCGCAAAATACGTGATATTTTCAGAGGGAATGGGCCTGTAAAAGTATCATTCTCCATGTTTAGAACAACGAAACACGTATTTCGCAGAGGGGGTGGGGGGAGGTCAAAATTCTTCAAATATGTATCACATATTTTGTAAACGACCTAAGAGTGTAATGTAACGAAGAAAAATAATTATAGTCATGGATTATTTTACCAAATGAACTGTTTTTTCACAATTAATCTTTCGACACGTATTTTAAAAAATAAATTGCATTCCGGTGCTATTTTTTAACCAAAAAACCAGTGATGGGTAAGTTTATTCATAACTTTCGAGTTAGTTGTTACACTTTTGTGTAGTTGATAGTTGATACACTTTTTAATAAAAGTCGTAGATAAATTATGACCCGCATAATATTTGTAAAGCAAGAAATGTTTTAGAAAATTTTGAATTTTAGGTAGAAGAAAAATTGCAGCTTTCCTATTTTGGGCTATAAATCTCTTTGGCGTTGAAAATTTATTATTTCTTTCTAAAAGTGTTTCTTTAGATTTACCTAGTTACGACTTCTACTCCTAGAAGATTTATAATATTCCAACAGCAACAGAAAATGTTTTGAAAGGCGTTGAATTTTTAACAAAAAAATATAAATTTTCAACCAAAACAGACACATCTTCAACAAAATAGATGAATTTTTAAATGAAAATGAGAAATATCCAATCGAATAGATGAATCTTTAACTAAATAATACAAATTTTAAACCAAAAATGGAATGGTTGAATCTTCATTTTAAAAAATGAATGTCTAACCAAAAAAATGTTGAATAGTTAACATTTCAACGAAAGAGATGAATTTTCAACTAAAATGATGAATCTTCAATCAAAAAAGAAAACATTTCTAACGAAGTAGTTCCACTTTCAACCAAAAAAGGTGAATTCTCAATGAAAAAGGTGATAGTTGAAGTTTCAACCAAAAAATATTTTCATTTCAAATCAAATACAGTTTAACTCAACCAAAAAGACGAATTTTCAACCAAATAGGTAAATTTGAAACCAAAGAGATGAATTTTCAACCAAGAAAAAATTTTTTACCAAAAAGAGACAAATTTTCAACAAAATACATGAATTTGTTTTTAATTGATACTTCAACCAAAAAAAGTTTAATTCTAAATCAAAACCATTTATATTCAACGAAAAAAAGAATTTTCATCAGGACAGTTAAAGTTTCAGTCATGAGAGAAATAAAATTAACCAGATTGTTTAAATTTAAAGTCAAAAAGGCGAATTTTCAACGAAAAAGTTGATTTTCAACCAAATAATAAAATTTTCATCCAAAAAGATAAATCCTCGATAAAAAATGTAATAGATGAAATTTTTACCAAAAAAGACGAATTTTCAACAAGATTGTTTAATTCGAAGCCGAAGAGATGAATTTCTAACAAAATACTGAATTTTCAGCCAGAAAATATTAGTTTTCAACAAAATAGTGCAATTTGAAACCAAAGAGATGAATTTTTCAATTTTCAACGAAAAAAGATGAATCCTCATCTAAAAGTATGTACTATATAATAGTTCATACATTCCAATAAAAGAAAAATTAGTTTCAGATCGAAAACAGTTTAATTCAACCAAAAAACTAATTTTTAACATAACAGTTGAATTTCTAACCAAGTGAAATGATTTTCTTTCAAAATCGTTCAACTTTGAACAAAATAATTAAATTCTCAACCAAAAAACCAGTGATGGGTAAGTTACTTTTCAAAAGGAACTAGTTATCGTTATCGCTACATCACAAAAAAAGTATTTAGTTATCGTAATTCCTACAGATTCAACATGTAACTTTTTGTCAGCTGCATTTCCCCAAAAAAAGGTAACTATCGCTACTTTTTTAGTTACTTTTGTACTTTAAAAATGTATATCCGAATTTAGTTTTTAAGAACTTTATTCATAACTCTCGTGTGATGGTTGTTACACTTTTTAATGGAAACCGTAGATTGGTCACGAGCCGCATAATATTTGTGAGAAAAGGAATGTTTTAGAAAATTTTGAATTTCAGTATGGAAGAAAAATTTCAGCTTTCCTATTTTGGGCTATGAATCTCTTTGGCGCTGAAAATTAATTATTTCTTTCTGAAAGTGTTGCTTCTGATTTTCTTAGTTACGACTTCCACTTCTAGAATACTTACAATATTCTAAGACCAACAGAAATTTTTTTAGAAGTCGTTGAATTTTCAACAAAATACGTTAATTTTCAACAAAATACGTTAATTTTCAACAAAATACGTTAATTTTCAACAAAAAAAGGATAAACCTTGAACCAAAACAGACATATCTTCAACAAAGTAGATGAATTTTCAAATAAAAAAAGAAATATCCAACCAAATAGCTGAGTCTCCAACTAAATAATAAAAATTTTAAACCAAAAATGGAATGGTTAAATTTTCATTTGAAAAAATTAATTTTTAACCAAAAAAAATACTAAATAGTTAACTTTTCAACGAAAGAATTGAATTTTTAACTAAAATGATGAATCTCCAACCAAAACAAAAAAAAACATTTTTAACAAAGTAGTTCAACTTTCAACCAAACAAGGTGAATTTTCAGCGAAAAAGGTGATAGTTAAAGTTTCAACAAAAAAAGTATTTCCATTTCAAATCACATACAGTTGAACTCAACCAAAAAAGACGAATTTTTAACAAAATGGGTAAATTTGAAACCAAAGAGATGAATTTTTAACTAAGGAAAAAAATCTTTACTAAAAAAAGACGAATTTTCAACAAAACACATGAATTTTTTTCTCAATTAAAAAAAAATAATTTTGAAAGAAAAAAGATGGAGTCTTAACAAAAAAGTTAAGAGTTGATATTTCAACCAGAAAACAGTTCAATTTTGTATCAAAAACAGTTATATTCAACCAAAATAAAAATTTTCGTCGAAATAGTTGAATTTTCAGACGAGAGAGAAATAAAATTAACCAAATTGTTAAAATTTCAAGCCAAAGAGGCGAGTTTTCAAAAAAAAAAGTTGATTTTCAACCAAATAATAAAATTTTTATCCAAAGAGATAAATCCTCAATGAAAAATGTAATAGATGAAATTTAAACCAAGAAAGACAAGATTGTTTAATTTAAAGCCAAAGAGATGAAATTCTGACAAAATACATGAATTTTCAGCCCCAAGAGATCAATTTTCAACAAAATAGTGCAATTTTACACCAAAAAGATGAATTTGAAACCAAGAAGATTAATTTTTCACCAAAAAAATGAATTTCAAACAAAATATATGAACTTTTAAGTAAAGAAAATAAATTTTCAATCAAAAATGTCATAGTTAAATTTTAAATTGAAAAAATTAATTTTTAACGCAGAAAGATGAATCCTCAACTGAAAGTGTAATATATAGTTCATATATGTCAACCAAAAATAATAATAATAATTTCAAATCAAAAACAGTCTCATTCAAGCAGGAAAATAATTTTAAACAAAACAGTTGAATTTCCAAACAAAAAAGATGAATTTTGAACTAAAATAATAAATAAAATATGTGGAGTATCTACTTAAATTTCTGGTTAATAAAATTCATTATCAATTAAAGAGAAATGAATATTAAACTCTGACATTTTTATTTAATTACTTTCTAAGTGTTTTTATAGATTTCAGAAAATTTTTCATCCTAGGGCGGGAAAAGAACTTCAATTTTCCTATATTGGGCTATAAATCTCTATGGCTATCTGCCGCCACAATTCGAATAGTGAGAATGAAAAAATAGTTGGAGAAGCAATAAAATTGATTGATTGTCGTAGAAAAGACTTGTTACCAACATTTCGAAAATAACTAAAAAAGTAACCATTTTTATAGTCACTGTTATTGAAAAAAATGCAACCAGTTACAAAAAGTTTTTTACTTACAAAAGTAATTTCGTTACCACCATTGTTACCAAAAATGAAGTAACTAGTTACAGAATAGACACAATGTTACTTGCTGAAATTTTTAAGGAGAAACTGAAACGTGCTTCAGAAAAAAATTGTTCAAGTTGAAATTGTTAATTTAACAAAATTTATACAGATTTTTATGTTTTAGCTTTAATTTCATGTAAAAGGTGGAATATTAATTCAATTCTAATAGTCAAGAGCTGATTTTATTCCTCGAAAGATTATTTGCAATCTTCTTTTGTTGAATTGTATGTAAAAAATAGAGATTATAGAGTTATTATTTTTTTGAAAAAATTTGCTCCTAAATGTTTTTAATCTTAATGAAACCCAACAAAACAGAATTGTAAAAAATCTTGCAAGGCATAAAATCAGCCCTTGATCATTATGATTGGATGCGAATCGCAACTTTTACCTAAAATTTGAGCTCAAACATAAAACTCGATAAAACTTTTGTCAAATAAACAGTTTCAACCTTAACAATTTTTTCTAAAGCATGCTTAGACTTATCTTTTAAAATGCAAAGCAATTAACATTAGGTCTATTTTTTCATTTCATATATAATTTTATAAATAACTTTTTAAAATGCTCAATTTGGAAGTGAATTATATATAAGGAACATCCTCAATCTTCTTTCGGACGTTATCTCTCCGTCAATTCTTCATTTTTTCTGCATTTCTGAAAACCTGCATTTATAAATATATTTCTTCTCAAGTTTTACAGTTCCGTCCAGTATTGAGATCGATTGTTTTTTGACATTCGCTAAAATGCTCATAAGTTTTATGAAACAAAGTGTTATAACAATTTCTTACAAAATGAGCTCAAGGATGTCGCTTAGGGATCACGTGTCGTGAAATCTTCATATTTCTTCTGGTATTTCAGGAAAAAATGTATAATTTGCTAAAAAAAAACATAAACATTGTAACAAATTAAAAAAATAGCCATCCTCATACTACTGAACGGTACTTTATAACCTATTCGACGTTTTGCAATAGGTATATTCTTCAGGTTCTTTCAAAACTGCTCTAGATTATGGTGCAATAAAATATTTTTATAAGATTCCCAACTCATAATGTTTCTGTGTAAACTGTTCTGGGGAGCAAACAAAGCTTGTCCTCTAATTACCCCGAGTTCAGAGTAGGAGTCACACTAAAGTTTAACTTTTAAAATTTATATCAGAACTTTTGTTTATAAAGTTTTTTTCTACTTTAAAATATATTCTAAAAGTTATTTAAAAGTTTTAAAACACACCACGCTCAATTTTTATATTTTGGACAAATGCGAAACAAGAAAAGAACGCTCATTTTCTTTCATTATTACCGCGATTTACGGTATTATGATAAACCTTCTTCTTTAAAACTATATTCAAAAAATTTTAAACGTGCTAGGAAATATTCAATGAAAGATTCTAGTAGCTTGTGCATTATTAAAGAAGAATTTTTTTGGGGAAATCTGTAATTTTTCGTGATTCTAGAAAATATGCAAGTATAGACTGTTTGTTTCATCCTAGGATATTTCTACAAATTTTAAATTCGTTTTTTGGAGTATTTACTCTTCAAATTATTTGATTAAGTTTTTAGATGACTGTGTGCCTATTTTTAAAACAGGAATATTTAATGTAAAATTACTTCAACCAATTTATACAAAAATCTAATAATAATCTCAACTCCTGAGTGAAGTTCTGCCTTTCTTTCTTAAGTATTCAAATTCCTCTTGTGCCGAATTTCGATTGAAATGTACTAACTTTTCACCTGAATAATTGAATTCAGCTCTGGAAGTTTGCAAACGAGAATGTTTTTAAATTGCAAAATCTTTAAATTCGAAAATTTGTAAACTTTAAGATCATCTGAAAACATCCTACTTAACTTATTTCGATAACTAAATTTAATAAAGAAATTGAAGTCATTTATAAACGCGAATAACTAAAAACAAAAGATTGTATAAGAAAGAACTAACGACACATTTTTGTCTGTTTCAGGTGAGTACTCGAATCTGAATATCCTGGCTTGGGGCAAGTAAGAAAGTTTACTTTTTGATGAGGTAATTTATTTGTGAGACTGAAGTCCAATTGAGTTTTTACAGCAAAAATGGAAATTAGCACTCGCTTGTGAATGGAAAATCGGAATATTCCTGTGGGATAATAAGCTGTTATGATTGCTAATGGAAAACTATCCAATTCAAAGAACAAAGTGAAGTAACGAGTTACCTCGACACTTTTACTCCACGATCGAGGTCGAGAAACCTGACAGAAAGGAAAAAGAATTAGTTGACAAGAATGAAGTTGAACATCAATACTTGTTAGATGCATCCACTCATTCGAGATTTGAAGTCAACTCTTCCATTTATTATTATTATTTTATAAATAGGCTGGTTCATTTAATGTTAAACAGACACCACCCGTCTACGGCAATTCTCTCTGCTCAAGTATTATTTATTATTTGATATGCAATTCGACGTATTTAAATGACAAGGTCTCATCTTGGAGAAACCAAGTGAAAAGTTGCTAACTCGTGTGACAAAATCTCAAAGCTTCAAAATCTCATATCTCTTCATTTGGTCTCCATGAGTTAGCACCTTTTCATTTGGTCTTCCCGAGATGGAACCTTCTCATTTGGATACGTTGAACTGTAAATTATCGTACACGCCAGTATATTCACATATAAACTAAATAATAATTCGACTAAAGAAAAATCATTTCTGAGAATATTAAGCACGAGTCTTTCAGTGTCCTTAGAACTTGAAACTTAATACCAAATTTTAGTTCATCGTCTCGAACTCATTTTAGCGACCCTTTCCATCTTTAGAGCAGAGTTTTCCCGCTCGAAGGGAAAATGAATAAAAACTCAACTTTAATGGGAAAACACGGTGGAACCTGACATGTGCCCTTTTCTCCAAGCAGCGGTGAAATTTTCAATTCTGAGACGAAAGCAGAAAAAAATCGTCCGACGTAAAAGACTTTTGATGTTGAGTACGGCGCAATCTGCAGACATGCAGAGAAGGATGAACGGACCAATGCTGCCGTGGAGTGGCTCTAGCGAGAGAGGGACGAGAGAAAAGGTGGAATGAAGAATTTGCAAGCCAGATTGAAATTTTGAAATTTAAATTTGCTCCAGACTTAAAAAGTTTGGCCCCGTCGATTCAGGGAGGTGAATGTAGGTACTAAAATCCGAGCAAGTACCGCTAATTGCCGGTTAATTTCGCCAGTCGCGAAATGAGCACGTTTTGCTAATCCCGGTCCAAACTTACTCATCGATTACCGATAAATTGCGGTTGCTTGCCGTTTAACTCTCTTATCTTTTTTCCCTTCAATATCAACTTCAAATCTGAATTTAAAACGCTAGTAAACTCTCTAATTTTAATTCTCTCTAGAGGATCAAGCTATCCATTTTAGATTAAAGCAAATTTTATTCGCATGAATTACATGGGAATGCAGAAATTATTCGAAGAAGATCAAGATAAAATATTTTTCTACTGCTTCCTATAGATAAAGAAATTATATCTTGGTTGATTCATGCTTTTCTGCTTACTTGTCTTAAAATAACAGTTACTGAAGGAATACATTTTCTAAGGAATATTAAAAAATAAATTAACTTCATTCAAGTCCTTACCGCGATTTTTGAGGTCATAAACCGGAACTAGTTTTTTAAGGCACTTATTCCAAAAAATAGATCTTGCAAAATGTTCTTTTTATAATTTTCTAAACTGTATAGAGAAAAACAAATATGCATTATACGAGGGTCCTTTGATAAATTTGATAAAGGAACACGTAATTTTTTTTTTGAGTTCGCCTCTATTTCTCAACAGAGTCTTCTTCGAGGACTACGTTTTTAGTCCAGCGAGATTCCAATTTTTTTCATCCCTTCAAAAAAGCAAGATTTCTCGAAGTCTGCAAAATACGCCTTGATTACTTCTTCATTGGACGAGAATTTCTTCCCACTGAGCCAGGTCTTCAAGTTAGGGAAATGTACTTTGTTATGGCCGGATAGGTCTCGCCGTTACTAGCAAGAGGACCTAATGCTAAAAAAAATCTCACCGAAGAAGAAGTTGGAGAACGAAAAGAAGTCTCACGGAGCCAGGTCTGGAGAATAGGGTGCATGAGAAATCAATTCGAAGCCTAATTTGTGTATTTTTATCATTACGATTGCGAAGGTGTGAGCCGGTGAGTTGTCGTGCTGAAACAGAATTTTTTTGAGCCAACCGTGGCTGTTTTTTTGAGACTCGGCTTTCAAACGGTCCAATAATGATGCATAATACGCTCCTGTTATAGTTTGACCCTTCTCTGAGTAATCAATGAGAATAATTCCTTCAAAATCCCAAAGTACTGTGGCAATCACCTTCCCAGCTGACATTAGCCCACTTTCACCAAGCAGTACCCACTGCTTTGACTGCTGCTTTGTCTCGGGTGTATATTCGTAAATCCAGGTTTTGTCCATAGTCACAAATTGATGCAAAAAGTCCTGCGGATTCCGATTAAACTTCGCCAAACACTGCGCTGAAACGCCCTTTCAGTTGCGCTCTGGATGAAGAGTCTGAAATCGCGACATCCATCTTGCACACACATCTTCTTATTGTCCAGTTTTTCGTACAAGATATTATACACTCGTTCAGTGGAGATGCCTACAGCCTTATCAATCTCACGCGCCTTAATTCGGCAATCTTCCATAACCATATGATGATTTTCTTTCACCATATCCGATGTGGTGACCTCAATTGGGCGTCCGGAGCGCGCTTCACATTTGTTGTGGTTCGGCCACGTTTAAATTTCTTTATCCAAAAATGAACGGTTTTCAATGAAGGAGCAGACTTCCTGTGAACCTCGTCTAGCTCATCTTTTATCTGCGCGGTCGACCAATTTTTTAAAGTAAAAATGTTTTATTACTGCACGAAACTCTTCTTTCTCCATTTTTTCGAAAACTACTGACACGCTCACTACGGACGTATGCAAAGTGCAAACTGAGCGTCGGTTTTGGGTCAAGCTTCATAGAGGTTAGTTTGAAGAGTGATATTTTTTGTCCATATACTACAAAGTTCATTTTGGCGCCATCTAGCGGGAAATTTAGCTTTCTCAAACAACCCTCGTATAATTTTGGCTTTTAAGATAACGGGGGAAGCGGTTCATTTACATCAATTAAATTGGCTTGAAAAATTTTGCAATCTTTTTTGAATCAAAATAGATCAAAATATATACCAAACAAAAGAATTTGAGGATGACCACTTCACAAGCAACCATCAATTTCTTTAGTATAATCTTTAAATAATTTTTAATGTCAAAATCATAAGAATGAAAACTGGCATAAAAAGAAGATTAAATCCAGTACTTTAAAGTCTTCTTACTAATAGTGGGAAACAATTTTATTTCATTCTTGTAGGATTAAACGAACATTCTGATCCTCGGTAGATTAAAGATTTTGACAAAAGGTGAGAAAGTTATGTCGATTGTTCATGATTGCACATTTTTCCACTTCTAAATCCAATGGAAAACCAAGTGGTTTGCGGGAGGGGCAAGTATAAACCGGTTCGGTTGAAATAAAGGAATTAAATAATTTCTCTTATTAAGATTCATCACTCATATGCTAAAGACAATTTTTTAAGAGCAATACGTTACTACTTCTTCTAAAGAACATAAACATTACGAAGTGTCTCCTCGTCCCGATTTTCGGGTTGAAAAGTCAAATATTTGTCATAAGTGTGGCTAGTCGTTCCGAAATTTTGGGAAGACTAGTCTATCCCCTTTTCCAGCTCCGCCAATTTTCCAGGACGACTAGATGTAGCCTCAAAATTAATCATGGTTTCATTGTCCCTGCTTCTATAAATCCTTTTTTTTTGGTGTTATACCAATGGGTCGAACATCCTTAATGCATAAAATACTATTTCGTGTAAGACTAATGATCTAAGAAGCTATACATTTTTAATTGAAACATTAATTATCTCTCTCACAATGCCCAAGGCTACATGACAAGGGTCGATCATTATTAAATATCCTATACAGGAGGCAGTAAAGCTCGGTTGAGCGGCCAAGGTCGTAGGCTTAGGAAACTGCCAACTCCGGTTACAAGTAACAGTGGTTTAGTAGCAATAATTGACACGAAGGTGCGCGGTACGGAATTTCGCATAGACTATGGACTGTGGGAGGGGTCAAATTTGATTTGCAAATTCGGTTAGTCCCTGTCTTCGTTCCTCGACCGTACAACCGGCGCTCTCCTATCGTGCGACGCTGTCCTCCAGGACAACCCCAATCCCGTGGGATGCGGCTCCGAGAAAAGGAGCGTCACATGAATTTTAATTTCTCCTCGCGTCACTACAGGCGGAGCTTCCGGCGCTTCTGTAGGATATGCACTTGGGGACCAGAAGGGCATAACGAGCGACTAAAGTTTTTTTGACGTAGAATTAAAAGTTTCTGGTCTCCCTTTCGTTGGTTGGCTGAGACCTCTGATGCCCGTAAAGTAATTACGCAGCAAGGTCCGGTCCTTCTGACCTCCCTCCCTCCATCCACCAGATAACTACCACCAACATCCCCTTCAAGAGCAAATCACTGCGCCTTCGACAAACAGGGGGAAAATGTCGAAAAGAGACGGGAAGTAGACTCATTTGGAGAGTGTTTGTATATATATTTACCGCTCCACGATCTTTCAGTGACGTAATTACCAACTCTCACTCTGGTTCTGCGACAGGGAAGGTCGATCGTGATCAGTTTACTGATAAAGACTTTCCAATAGCTTAAATAGATATAAGACCAGGGAGATTAATTTTTATTTATTTTTGAACTGTTGCAAAAATATTATCATCCCGAGATGGGATTTTAATTCAGTTATGTTGACCTTGGAGGAAAGAAGATTTTTTATGTGTATGCTGATAATGATCATGAATTCAATTTTATATCTCCATGCTCAAATGTTCGTACATTTGCATTTTTTGCAAACCGCTGATGGCCAATCAAAGAAAGAGCATTCATATTCAGCCACAGCTGATGGCATTTGTGCACGTTCGTACGCATGTTCGCATTGATCACGATAGATGGCTCTACCTTTAAATGTACAATTTTAGGTTAGATATTCACTTGTCAATTATTTTCAGCCTGTCGAATGTTACCAACTAATTTTTTTTCACCGTGTTGGGACTCGCATTCCAATGTTACCGAATAAGGTATTTTTCGTGAAATACTACAGATCGATCGAACTGATTCTACATTAGGAATTTCTGGTAAAGATGATCATGGATGCGGACTTTAGAGAAAGAAAAAAAAACAAGGTATTTCAGTGAAACTGTGCCCAACATCAAAAAACCGGCTTTTTGCATGATTTTCTGCAAATTGACCGTCCACCGGCCTTGCGACTGAAAAACCAGCCACTTGGCAAGCCTAATTGAAGAATAATGTTAAAATAAGTTTAGAAAATGAAACTGGTAATAGTGGTTGTGAAGATAAAATATTTGCGTCTGAAGAATAAAGTGAACTTTAGACTTTTTGTCAGTTTAAAATTAGAAAATATCCCCCCAATTCAACTAATTTTAAGGAATCAAACTTCTCACGCACAGTTTCAAAAAATAGTATGGGAGACAAGTGCGCGAAGAGCGACAAACTTCACACTCGTCTCGAATCACCTACTTCGCGCACTTGTCACACAATATACTATTCTGTGGATAATTTTCAGAATGTTTATTTTCCCTTGACAATTTCCTCGATAAATACCCCCTCGACAATTGGCGTTTCTACCCTGGAGAATTCAATTAAGATACAAGAATAAAAAAATAACAATTTCCTGCAAATCTGACGCCACAATAATAAGAATTCGTTTCAACATCAGACTTCAATCCTTTTGAATGAATTTAATTCTTCTAACCTACAACTCTCAAATGAAATCATGATGAGAATTCCACAAATAATTTAAAATATGATGTGTTATGATAAACGAAATCAAATTTACTAACGCAAAATCGCGGCAATTCACTGACAAAGGAATTCTCTGACAATTGTTATTTCACTCGAAAGCGGGAAATCGATAGGTTTGATTGTACGAGGTTTTTTATCGCAGTCGATGAACGGCAAAAACTTTATCATTTGTGTCATCCAATCCAAGGAAATTTGATTCTCGAACTCCGGCCATTCAATTTCATAGCCAAGATTTTGCAATAGAAAGTTGAGCACTATTCCGAATAACCGAATTCAGTTTAACCAAGATAATGAGATCTGTGCAAAATGCCGCAAAGATATCCGAAAAGTGCATTCGCCTGAAAATTAAATTTGGCTCTAAGTCTACAGCCAAAACTATTCAGGAAGGAGAATTTCTTCATGTTGGGAAAACTTTTCCGAAACTAGAACATCTACATTCTACATATATTTGTAAACTTTTTGAGAAAATTTCCGGATGACTTTTCGATGACAGTCGCTTTTGTATTATGCATTGAGTTCTTTTCCGCATTTGTAAAAGGAAACTTTCATATTTACTCCAAAACAACAAAATCGAAAGCATAAATCTATTTTTGATTTAAATTTTACCCGGTTGGTTTATATTTTTATCATAAACAATTAAAATTGAGAATAAAATTTTCCGAGACTTGCAACCAATTTAATTCTAAAATAAAATTAAGACCTCAGTGAAAATTAAACGATTTTTAAAACTAATTCCTCGTCGCTAATTCAAATAATCTCGTATATCCAGACTCTAATTATAAAACAATTAAATCGTGTAATCATTGAAATTTATTTTCAATAATGGAACGCAAAGCCTGTTATTCGATTTAAACGTAGGAAATGATAACAAAATTTTCATCTGATTAATTTTGATTGGTTTGTGAACAAATTATCGATCGTGGTTATAATTAACTGAAATAGTTTCGGAAATTACGGGCTTCCATCAAAATTCCATTAATAACAAGGAAACAATCAGATTACAAGTATACATACATGTATATATGGGAGAATAAGAATAATTCAAAGGACATAATACCTCAAAGGGTAAAAATCGAGTGACTCTTTTTCGATTACTTCAATTAATATCGGTTGCAATTCATATGTGAATGCTTTGCCTTCAAAGCGAGTGGCTTATTAAAATTGTTGATATATTGACAGTCAACGAAATGTTCACATTCATCATATACGCATCAAATTTAATCTTCACATCCCCTTGTGGCTCAAAGCACTCGTTCGATTGAACCAATGGGAGGCCTCGAAAAAATGATTAGGTCCCAGTGATATACGCTCGTTATGCAAATATGTGCCGCCATCGTTCAATATTATATCCCACCGATATACCATGAAAACGAACGCGAACGCGTTTGTTTTTTAATCGAAGTTCACAAATACAGAGCTTCATCGAATACTGAATACTTCTATCGATATTAATATCGGCTCGCAAGTTAGGCAAACCGTGACGAACAATTTCAAATTTTACGTATTTTCCTGTTTACCGAACGTTATCAAATATCCTGTTCGCGCGAGTTCTTTCTCTCTGATGGACGATTTCACTATTTTTCGGACGGTGCACTAGATAGCGCGATTCAGAGAGTCAAAAAGCAATTTTCATTTTTTCCAGCACCATTTTCAAAGTCGAATCTGTTTCTCTTCTCTGTATTTCGTGGCAGTAAAAAGAAATATTTTTGATTGATTGATATCGGCCATTCTTTCAAACTTTATTCCCTTTCATAGAAATCCTTTAATGTTTTACAAAGTTCTAGTTCAAAACATAACATTTGTAATGTTTTACTAGGTATTCGAGATTTTAACATTTTATTTGTATGGTTCAGATTCAAAGTCAAGTCCAGTGATGGGTAAGTGACTTTTTAAAAGGAACTAGTTATCGTTACATCACGAAAAAAGTGGCTAGTTATCGTTATCGTTATCGATTCAGAATGTAACATTTTCTTGTTGCATTTGCCAAAAAAGTAACTAACGTTAATTTAGTATTTTGCTTTAATTTTTGTATTACTTATTGTATTATTCTACTATTATTATGTATTATTGTATTATGTATGTATTACTGTATTGTTACCTCTTGTATTTTAGAAATATATGTCCAAATTTAATTTTTATAAAACTTTATTCATAACTTTCAAGTGATAGTTCTTACACTTTTTGATGAAAGTCGTAGGTTAATCATGACCCACATAATATTTCTAAAACAAGGAATGTTTCAGAAAATCTTGAATTTCAGTGTGGAAGAAAGATTTCAGCTTTCCTATTTTGGGTTATAAATCTCTATAGCGTTGAAAATTAATTATTTCTTCCTAGAAGTGTTTCTTTAGATTTGAGTTATGATACAATATTCTAGAACCAACAGAAAAAATTTTAGAAGACGCTAAATTTTCAACAAAATACATGAATTTTCAAATAGAAAAAGAAACATCCAACCAAATATTTGAATATTTAATTAAACAATATAGGATTCGAACCAAAAATGGACTGGTTGAATTTTCATTTTAAAAAAATGAATGTTTGACCAAAAAAAAAATGTTAACAAAATAGTTAATTTTTCAACGGACGAGATGAATTTTTAACTATAATGATGAATCTTCAACCAAGAAAAAAAATGTTTTTAACAAAGTGGTTTCAATTTCAACCAAGAACATGATTTTTTACCAAAAAAATACAAATTTTTAACAAAATACATTTTTTTCAATTGAAAAAAAATAATTTTGAACGAAAACAAATTAATTCTTAACGAAAAATGTAATAGTTGATATTTCAACCAAGAAGCAGTTTAATTTTAAATCAAAAACAATTATATTTAATCAAAAAAGAATTTTTATCACAATAGTTGAGTTTTTAGTCAAGAGAAAAGTATAATCAACCAGATTGTTAAAATTTCAAGCCAAAAAGACAAGCTTTCAACAAAAAATTTGATTTTCAACCAAAATAAAAAATTTTTATCCAAAGAGATAAGTTTTCAATGGAAAATGTAATAGATAAAATTTCAACCAAAATGACGAATTCTCAACAAGATTGATTAATTTGAAGCCAAAGAGATGAATTTCTCACAAAATAGATGAATTTTCAGCTACAAAAGATCAATTCTCAACAAAATAGTGCAATTTGACACCAAAGAGTTGAATTCTCAACCAAGAAGATTAACTTTTTATCAAAAAGAGACGAATCTCAAACAAAATATATGAATTTTCAACCAAAAAAGATGAATTTTCAACCAAAAATGGCATGGTTAAATTTTCAATTTAAAAATTTAATTTTTAACGAAGGAAGATGAATTCTCAACTGGAAGTGTAATAGTCCATATGTTTCAACCAAGGAAAAATTTAATTTTAAATAAAAAACAGTTTAATTCAACCCAGAAACTAATTTTCAAAAAAACAGTTGAATTTTTAACCGATCGAAATGATTTTCTTTCAAAATCGTTCAATTCCCAAGAAGATAATTAAATTTTCAAACAAATAATAAACTTTTTAACCAAAGAAGATCAATTTTCAACTAAAATAATAAATAAAATTACTGGAATAGTTAAATTTCCGTTTGAGAAAATTCATTGCCAACCAAAGAGAAATGAATATTTAACTCTGAAATTATTTTTCTATTTATTTCTAAGTGTTTTTATAGATTTTTGAACATTTTCAATCCCAGGGTGGGAGAAAAATTTCAATTTTCCTATATTGGGCTATAAATCTTTATGGCTATCTGCCGCGACTATTTAAATGGTGAAAATGAAAAAATAGTTGAAAGAGCAATAAAATTGATTGATTGTCGTAAAAAAGACTTGTGTTCTACATTTCGAAAATAACTAAAAAAGTAACGAATTTTATAGTTACTGTTATTGAAAAAAATGTATCTAGTTACAAGTTCGTTGTTCACTTACAAAAGTAGCTTCGTTACCACTATCGTTATCAAAGAAAAGTAACTAGTTACAGTAACTAGTTGAAAGGAACTAGTCACTTCCCATCACTGGTCCAGTCCTCATTTTTTTAAAGTTTCCAGAACATTTTTCAATCCTCCAATATTCATGTATTGCATCGAGCACAGATATTTTATATTCACAAGTGAAAATCGTTTGCAACCATTCCAAAGAAGAAGCATGTAGATTAGGATGAAGTGAAATTTTTTTTTTTAATTCGAAGGGGGTCTAAGAGTTGTAGTTTGGTACTCGAATCTCCCACAAAAAGTTACGAATAAAAACAAATATATATCTTATTATCGCACATTCACAATAAAGCTCAAAATAACGAATAATAGCGAATTTTTTGTTATTTTGGTACGAAATCAATATTTTGATAGATAAAAAGGGTTCTTAAAATTAGCATTTACAACTATAATTATCCTCCGAAAACTATGCCGCATTGAAAAAATCCGTATGCATCATAAATTGGCATTAAACTTGAAGAAAGGAGAAAAATCTTGTTTTCAATGGTTAAGTGATACTTTTCTTATCGGTAACAATTTTTTTATGGATGAAGGGGGATCGAAAACTTAGTACTTACACCTATAATTCTTACACATCGTGAATTGTCGTTAAATCTGAATAAATCATTTAAATTCAATTCTTTGGACTATTTAACTTGAAATATAATTGTTGAAAGTTCAGCTTTTCGTATTTAATAGTTAACATTTTTTTTTTAACATTCGCACTTTTTAGCTTGAGAACTCAACTCTTTTGTTGGAAATTCCTCTTTTTGTCATTGAAAATAATCTTTTATGGTAGAAAATTCATCTTTTTTTATTAAAAACTCATCTTTCTGGGCTAAAAATTTCTTTTTTGTTGAAAATTCAACTATTTGGTTAAATATGCAACTCTTTTTGGTTGAACTTTTTTTTTGTGAATTCAACTAGTTGGTTCAAAATTCTTCTTCCTTGATTAAAAGTTATCTTTTTTGTTATAAATTCATCTTTTCGCGTAAAAAAGTCATCGTCTTCGGTTGGAAATATTTTTTGAAAATTCTTCTACCTTCTGAAAAATTAATCTTCTTCACATTCAAGAAATTCAACTTTATGGCTAAGAATGCTACTCTTTTTGGTTGAAGTTTTATCCTTTTTGTTTGAGGATTCAAGCATTTGGTTGAAAAATCAACTATTTTGTTTGAAATTCGTCTTTTCGGGAAGGTCACATTTTTTGCTAAAAAATGCATATTTCTTGTTTCAATTTTTTTTGTTGATAATTCCACTTTTTAGGTTGAAAATTCAACTGTTCGGTTAAAAACGCAACTCTTGCCGGTTGAAAAATAAATTTTTGTTTGTGAACTCAACTATTTGGTTGACAATTCATCTTTCCTGGTTAGAAGTTAATTTTTTTGATGAGAATTCATCATTCCGGCAGAAAAGTCATCTTTTTCAGTAATAACTTCATCTTTCTTTGCTAGGGATATACCTTTTTTTCATAATTCCACTTTTAATGGTGAAAACTCATCAAAAATTCATGTTTCTAGGTTCAAAGTAACTTCTTTCTTGAAAAATCAACTTTTTAGGATGAAAATTCAATTCTCTTCTAAAAAAAATGTTTTCTTCTCTGCTTGAAATTCAACTATTCTTTTGAAAATGCAGCTGTTTTTGATTGAAGTTTAGACTGTCTACTTAAAAGTTGAACTATTTGGTTGTAATTGCAACTGTTTGGTTGAAAATTATTTTGTTCTTTGTAAATTCAACTATTGGGTGGAAATTGATCTTTTTTGTTGATAATTGTTTCTTTCCGGCTTAAAAGTCAACTGCTTTTGAGAAAAAGTTATAATTTTTGGTTGAAAATTAATCTTTCTTGGTTTAAAATTCAACATTTCAGCTAGAAATTTCCAGTCTCCTAAAAAAATTCGTCTCTTTTATTGAAAGTGGATCTATTCGGTTTTAAAAGCAATTGTTTAGTTGAAAATTATTTTTTTTGGAAAATTCAACTACTTAATTGAAAATTCATCTTCAGTGGTTGAAAATAACTTCTTTGTTGAAAACTCAACTTTTTAGGATGAAAATTCAATTCTCTTCTAAAAAAAATGTTTTATTCTCTGCTTGAAATTCAACTATTCAATTGAAAATGCAACTGTTTTTGATTGAAGTTTAGACTGTCTACTTGAAAGTTGAACTATTTGGTTGTAATTGCAACTGTTTGGTTGAAAATTATTTTGTTCTTTGTAAATTCAACTATTGGGT
>JAUMHM010000086.1:13869612-13883533 GCA_032362435.1 Melikaiella ostensackeni
AATTTAAAATATTGATGTTATTTCATCGACCAGGGTAATTAATTAATTAATATTTTGATGTTCTTATATCGATTACTAGTAAATCCGGGCCGAGGTAGATTTTTTCTCATTTCTCCAAAAATCAATTTGACCAGTAATCGATTTAAGAACATCAAAATATTTTTTATCTTTTTTCCCTAAAATGATATCTTACGACCTTCGAAAGTAAGAAGATGATTTGCGTAAAATTAATTCTCAAAAATATTGATATTTTAGGGGTAGTTTTGCACCGCGTCAGTTCACATTCGGCAAACCCGGAGGCCGTTTACCCGCTGGCTGGACTCCCTTGTAAAATAAAATAATAATTTAATCCGATTGGGAACAATTGAGCAATTAATACCAATTGCTTGGGACGAAACTTAATTTTTTTAAAATAATTTCGAAAAAAATCATTTTTCACTATAAGTGTATTTAGCTGATCAGCACCAGACCTGGCCCAGACCAGAATGTCAAGGTTACTTTTTCGAAATATGTCAAGGAAAAAAATTTCTGATTGAACGTAGAATTTTTTTTGTTCTGGAATAGCTGATCAGCGACAGACCTGGGCCAGACCAGACCTTCCAGACTGAACTTAGAACTTTTTTTGTTCTTAGATGGTTGAGCAGCGCCTGTCCTGGGCCGTACCAGACCTTACAGACTAGGCAGTCTAGATCTGGCCTCGACAACGAGGGGAAATCGGAACATTTTTACTCACGCAACATATGTGGCGTTTCCACCACTACGGCTCCTCGCTCAGCTGTAAGAGTGAGATAGAACTTTTTCGTACTGAGTGAGGAGTCGTAGTGGTGGAAACGTCACATCTGTTCCGTGAATAAAAATATTCCGATTTCTCCTCGTTGGCGAGGCCTGGTCTAGATAAAGTCAGACCTGGGCAAGACTAGCGCCAAACCTGGGCCAGATCAGACCCTCCAGGCTAGACAGTCTAGAAAAAGCCAGACTTCCATGAAATTTTTCCACACGGGTACATTCAACTTATGGGAATCGCTTACAAAATTTTTTCTGTTATAACTTACGGGCAAAATTTACAATATGCAAATTTTCAAGAATTGAAAATGAATAGTGTCGAAATAAATGACCGGGACTTCGAAAAGGTACCTTTGAGTAGAATGACCCATATAATCATAATTCATAATCTAAAGGCGCCCGTATCAATTCAACTGCTCGCCTACTCATTTCCGGCATTTACACGCTTCGCTGGTTTAAATACGTTTCGTGAGATTCCACTTTAAGACATTGGGTAAAGAAAAGTTGAAAGGGTCACAAATAATTCATAGCATCTAATGTAAGGACCTGAAGCGAATTTTGCATTATTAACGATTATTCCTTGAAGAAGAAGGTTCTCAGAAACATTCGTGTTTTCGTCCCTTTTTAAAATTATGTTTTTCATTTTAATAATTCAGTTTCTCTCGTCGGAGTCGCTATTATTTATTAAGAATTCAAGTCAAGTAGGGAATAGAAAAAATAGAAAACAAAAGGATTGTGACATTATCGTTTATATAAAAACTTCTAATTCCTGTAATTAATTTAAGTCTCTGAGCTAATAAGAGAGTATGAGAAATTCAGAGAAAAGAGAAAAACGACCTGACTTCACATTCCAGCAGAAGGTTAATAACTGAGCAGCGAGATGATGTTTTCCCAGTCTATTATGTGACCAGCATCAAAATTCTTTCGTCCAATGTTCAATTGCTTCAAATCCCGTTATTTTTCAATAAACATACAAATTTGAAAATCTTCAATCAACTCATAAAGTATATTTATTATGACAGTGTATCGTTTAGGTTGATAGTTACAGTTTTGAAGGCATGAGCAACTAAAAATTAAAAGTTTTCGAAGTCCAACAATTTTGATAGCAAAACGTTTCAAGTCGATGAACTGTAAACGTAAATTAATTGAAGATTTTGAAAATTGAACTATAATACTTAGAATTGAGTAATAATTGAGTAAATGAGTAATATTTGATTGAAGAAAACTTTAAGAATGAACAACCCGTGTAGAAATGTTGATAGGGTATTATTGGGGCCCAGATGGGTCTTCCTGTCTTTTTTAGGGCCCGCATTAGGTAAATTGTTATGTGCCCTACCAGTTTGGTTAAGCAAAATTCTTGGGGTCGTCAAAGAAAATTTGACAAGGCCTCTAACAAGGATCCTTTTAAATTTTCAATTAATGTCAGGGGCCCTCTCTGGGGACCAAATAGGGCCATTTTATAAATAAATGCCGTTCTTGTTTTGTGTATTGACAAAATAAGTCCGATATATCGTCAGAAATTTTTCGAAACTTTAAAATATCTTCTAAACTATATTTTGAGAAAATATAAGAAGTTTCCTTTGACAAAATTGGTTTCCTTAAGTTATGAATGCTTAAATTTTTTTCATTGAGTTCGGAAAAAATTATAATAATAATAATTGGGAACAAAAAATACGTGTCCCAGAATTACCTTGGATTCCGGAAGCCTAAAGTGATCATGCCCGGGGCCGCAATAGGGGGCTCATTATGCAAGTCATTTTAATGAAAAGGGTTGCCATATTCGAACAGCAGTAGGTCCTGATGAGGGCCATCCTAATAAGGGAAATTATTTTTTTTGTAGAATTATTCTGTAATCCTGTATTTAATATTTTCACAGTGCAATAGGTTATCCTCTAAATTTTGATCACTTTTCCTATGATTTTTGCCGCTTTTCTGATTTTCATACGCATGTTGGTCCAGCAAGCGATTAATATTGCTGGATTGCTATAAAGTATAGCGCACCGCGGGTCCCCATTATATCCCGTGTGGAACTACTCGAAGATGGATGAATGCAATTCTTCATGCGCCCCTAAGGTATACATATTTGTGACCGATGGACACGTGATACAATGTTTAATCGTTACATGTTGAAAACGTGTTCAGGGCGAATCATTTGGAATTTCGGACACACAGAGTGTTGAAGTCGAGACGAAAAAAGAGAAATCTCACATCATACATACGAGCATATACAATAGCATAGGGGGTGTCACATCAGATCAGATGCTCATTTTACGCGAGTGGAAGATTTGGGAGATATTTTTCTAGTGATTTTATTTTCGGGCGGTTATTTAGAGACTTTTTTTCAATTTAATGGACTCTTTTTAAGTTAATGCAGAACCAAAACTTTTATCAAGGATCAAAATTAATTTAAAGTATTTCAATTTGTGATGCTCTCAACACTAACAGCAAATGTGTTCAAAGTCGCATTCTTTCAAATGGGGGTCAAAGAAATAGTTTCTTTAAATTTCATTAAATTTATCAATTTTTTTGATTCAAGGAAATTTTCGTTAATTCAAAGGAACTGGTTTTATTAACCCCTATATTATGCATGAAAGGTAAAACAATTCCACGTCTAATAAGCCCAAGTTTAAGGCAAATTGTCAATTTTATAAAAATACATTGCAAAAAAACGTGAAATTTCGATGATTTCGAAAAATTGGAATATTTCAGGAAATAATTAACATTTTTTAATGTTGTTGGGCTAATTTTAAAAGTAAGTCTCCATAGTATTTTCCGAAATTGTTAAGATATTTTTCCTGGATTCTACTTTTGAGTCCAATTTGGTACAAAAAAGTCGCAAAACTTAAAAAATGTGTAAATGCTTGATTTTTTTTTTAAATCGTTATTTATCATATTTATAATTATTATACTCCATATCATATCTCATATGATATTTATGTATGCTATTTTATATCATATTAATTTATATACTTCGATAAATCTTAGTAATATTCATTAACATATTATTGTTTTGAATTTTTTTAACTCACATGGCGAGTACAATCATTATTTTAAATTTTGAGACTTTTTTGCACCATGGTTGACCCTAGAGTAGAATTTAAGGAATAAAACTTCAAAAATCTCTTAATAATTTACTAAAATACTATGGAGACTTATCTTTAAAATGAGCTTGAAAACTTTGAAAAATATTCATTATTTCCACGGTTATACCAATTTTTCGAAAACATGAAAATTTGACGTTTTTTTTGCAATATATTCTTATGAAATTGACATTTTATTACCTTTCGTGCTAATGAGAGGAAAAAATGTTCATGTTAATATTATAAAAATTAAGGCACTTTAGCAAAAGCTCAAATAATAGGCGTGTGGATAATTTCCGTCGGCAGTGTAAAATGAAATTATTTATGAATTAGACGCTTTCCATGCCGAAACCATTTGTAATTAAATTTTTCAGAATTTAGAGCCAAGATTTGTAAATCTCGTTCAACTTTGGACGCTTTCAAAATTAAAAGTTTTACAAACAACTTTTTACGGCGTCCAAATTAAAAAACGTTTTAAACGTAAATCTCAAAAGTATAAAATTAAAAAATGTGTAGCTTCCATTCCTGAAAACATCGAAACATACAAAGTTAAAAACTGAAGATAAAAACTGTACAATTTAAAATTGAAAGCCTTCATAGTTCTAACCTTCAAGTTTGAATAGTTCAAAATTGAGTCATTTTAGATTCAAATATTTAATATTGTTTGGTTTCAAATTCAAATCGTTCAAAATTTTAGAATATCAGATTTAAAGACGCTTTGAAAGTTGCAATATACCAAATTTTGAAAAAGACGAAATTAAAAATTGTAAAAACGAAAAACACTAAATTCAACAACACCTCGACAAAATTATTTTTAACGAGAAACTTCCAATATTAACAGTATTTAAGTTTTTAAGTTTTTCCATTTTAAAAACAGTTACAAATTTGATACATTCAAGTTTATTAAAGTTTATTATCATTCAAATTTTGAAACCTCCAATATTTGAAATTCTGAAATTTAGAAATAGTAATAATGATATCAATCGGTCTTTTTAGGATTTTATATTTGCATTTCTTAAAAATGAGAAACTTTTCAAAATAAAAATTTTCAAATTTGAACGCTTCGAAAGTTATTAGCTCTTGAATCTGGATGATTTCATGCTTTTAAACGTTTATTATAAAATTTCTTAACAAATTAGCAGTCCCTAACGACAAAATTGCTTAAATTTTTTATTCTTTAAAACAAAGAGAATTCGAATTTGCTACTTTCGAAGTTAATCGCATGAAAATTGGGATGCTTTAACTCTTTAAACCGTTTCTTATGATTCTCAGAAAATTGGAAGTTTCCAAAATCAAAAATTTTCAAATTCGGGAGCTATAAATATTAAAAATTAAATTTTTTCTCACTTCCAATATTTACAAATTTTCCACTGATTTTTGAAATAAATTCTCTTGAACTTGCATTCTTTCAATTTCAAAATATCCAAAGTGCGAAAGCCAAACTCTTCCAATTCGCCATTCTTTAATTAGAAACATTTCCAATCAAAACTCATTTCAATTAAAAGTCCTTTCATTTGAAAAACTCCGAACCGGCCAATATTAAAAATTTCCCATTTCCAACCCTCCAACTTCTACGCTTTCAAATAACTCATTTAAAAATTGTGCCTCTTGACTTGACCCAACTTCCAATTTAGATCCCCATTCCAATTTGTAACTTGACCATGCTCCACTCATTGATGCGTGTTTTACAATCTAGGTCGAACCATTGTCACGCGCTAAATTGGCAACTTTTTTCACGGTGACATAGGCACCTCTAATCCGGATCAAGATTCATTCATATTTTCAATCAGTTCAATCAATTCAATTACCAAAGACTTGTAGGGTGGAGCGAAAAAGTAAACACTCATCTCGTGTAACTGTGTCGGCCTCGGGTCTGGCCGGCACAATAACGGGTGCTATTTAAATCTAGTTTCAACTGCATTTAAAGCGACGAGTGAGTAAACACTCAGGACCGCATATATAGTCTCTGAACCCGACACACGTACAAAAGTATATGCCCAGAGAATCGCGTTGTAAACAACTTCTGATACGGCACTGACTGTCCCAGCAAAGACTTTCAGTATAGGGTATTACAGATAAGAATAAATATATTTTATGTTCACACATCCACGATAAAGCTCAAAATAACGAATAATAGTGATTTTTTTGTTATTTTGGTACGAAATCATTTTTTAAACAGATGAAAAGGGTTCAATTAGTGTTTGCAACTATAATTATCCTCCGATAACTATGTAGCAATACAAAAATCCAGATACATCTTAAATTGCTATCAAAGTTAAAAATAGGATGAAAATCACGTTTTTACTTGACTAAATGATATATTTTTAAATATTAGATTCCATTGGATCACCCTCCATGTATAAATAGTCTACGATTTTTCTTCAGGTCAGTTGGAGGTAATAATTAAGCACATATCAGATTATTTGTGCGACGTTCCGTTAGCTTGGTTCGCTAACCTCATCAGGCAATATGGTTGAATTAAAACATTGACGGAATCAATGAGTCAGGTGTGCCAAAAAAAAAATATATATTTTTTTTATTGGTAACGGTTTTCTCATTGATGGAAAGGGTTCTGAAAGTTAAAACTTACACCTATAATTATCCTCCGAGAGCTACACCCAAAAAGATGAGTTTTCAACCTGAACAGTTGAATTTTCAAAAAAAAATATATATATATTTTTTTAATCGAAAAGATGAGTTTTTAACCAAAGAAGATAAGTTTCCTACCACAAAAGATGAATTTTCAACCCAAAAAGACGAATTTTTTAGAAAAGAGTTGAATTTTCAACCTCAAAAATTTGAGTTTTCAACACGAAAGTTATTTTCAACCAAGAAAGCTGAATTTTCAACAATAAAAAAATAATTTTCTACCAATCAGTTGAATTTACAAAACAAACAAAAATTTCAACCAAACAGTTGTATTTACAACCAAATAGTTGAACTTTCAAGGAAAAAGATTAAACGTTAACCAAAAATAGTTGCATTTTCAACTGAATAATTGAATTTTCGAGCCAAAAAGACGAATTTTTTAGAAGGCAATTGAATTTTCAATCTGAAAAGTTGAATTTCCCACAAAAAAGTTATTTTCAACCAAAAAAAATTAATTTTTAACTAAAAAAGATGATTTTTTACCATGAAGGATAAATCTCTAACCTAATAGTTGAATTTCCAACCTAAAAAGATTAGTTTCAATCAAATAGTTGAATTTTCGGAGGAAAAAAAATTTTCAATCAAACTGTTGCATTTACAACCAAACAGTTGCGTTTTGAAGCCAAGAAGACCAATTTCTTAGAAGAGAGTTGAGTTTCTAACCTCAAAATTTTGGATTTTCAACAGGAAAGTTATTTTCAACCGAAAAAAAGATGAATTTTTTACCAAAAAGATTATTTTTTTACCATAGAAAATGAATTTTTAACAGAAAATAGTTGAATTCTCAGTCTACAAAAAAGAATTTTCAACCAAGTAGTTGAATTTTCAGAAAAATAATATTTCAATCAAACAGTTGCATTTACAACCAAATAGTTGAATTTTTAAGCCAAAAAGACGAATTTTTTAGAAGAGATTTGAATTTCCAACCTTAAAAATTTGATTTTCCAACAAGAAATTTATTTTCAACCGAGAAAGATGAATTTTTTACCAAAAAAGATTAATTTTCTACTCGAAAAGATGAATTTGAAAATAATAATAATTTTTAACCAAATATTTGAATTTTTAACCTACAAAGATGAATTATCAACAAATTGGAGGAATTTTCAAACTAAAGGGTTAAACTTCAACTAAAAACAGTTGCCTTTTCAACCAAATAATTGATTTTCAAGCCAAGGAGACGAATTTTTTAGAAGGCAATTGAATTTTCAATCTGAAAAGTTGGATTTTCTACAAAAATGTTATTTTCAACCAAGAAAGATGAATTTTTAACGAAAAAAAGTATTTTTTACCATAAAAGATAAATCTCTAAACTAATAGTTGAATTTCCGACCTAAAAAGATTATAGTTTTAACCAAATAGTTGAATTTTCGGAAGAAAACAAAATTTCAATCAAACAGTTGCATTTACAACCCAACAGTTGAATTTTTAAGGCAAGAAGACCAATTTCTTAGAAGAGAGTTGAGTTTTTAACCTTAAAAATTTGAATTTTCAACAAAAAAGTTAATTTTAACCGTTAAAAGATGAATTTTTAACAAAAAATAGTTGAATTGTCAACCTACAAAGATGAATTTTCAACCAAACAGTTGAATTTTCAGAAAAATAATATTTCAATCAAACAGTTGCATATACAACCAAATAGTTGGATTGTCAAGCTAAGAAGAAGATTTTTTTAGAAGAGAGTTGAATTTCCAATCTTAAACATTTGAATTCTTAACAAGAAATTTATTTTCAACCGAGAAAGGTGAATTTTTCATCAAAAAAGATGACTTTTCTACCCGAAAAGATGAATTTGAAAATAATAATAATTTGCAACCAAATAGTTGAATTTTTAACCTACAAAGATGAATTATCAACCAAATGGAGGGATTTTCAAACTAAAGGGTTAAACTTCAACTAAAAACAGTTGCATTTTCAACCAAATAATTGAATTTTCAATCAAATAGTTGATTTTTCAGAAAAAAAATATTTCAATCAAACAGATGCATATACAAAAAAAAATAATTTTCTACCAAAAAGAGTTGAATTTTCAACCAAATAGTTAAATTACCAAGTCAAGAAGATAATTTTTTTAGAGGACAGTTGAATTTTCATTCTTAAAATTTAACCATAAAGATCATTTTTCTGCCATAAAAGATAAATTTTCAACACAAAAAGATGAATTTTCAACAAAAGAATTGAGTTTTCAAGCTAAATAACATGCTTTTTTTTCCTTTTTTCAAGTTGAATGACAATCTATGATGCATACGGATCTTTTTATTGCTGCCTAGTTTTCGGAGGATAATTATAGCTGTAAAAACTAATTGTAAGAACCCTTTTCATCCATTAAAAAATTGATTTCGTACCAAAATAATAAAAGATTCGGTATTAGTCGTTATTTTGAGCTTTATCGCGGATGCGCGAATATACCTGTAAGATATGTTTCTTTTTATCTGTAACTTTTCGTGGGAGATCCGGGTACCAAACTACAACTCTTAGACCCCCTCCGAATTAAAAAAATACTTTTTTTCGGTTTACCCTATCTTACAAGTTCTCTGTGATCTCATTTTTTTATATTCGTCGCTTGCCGAAAAATTTCAAGTACATTGTACTTATTGTTCCATTTCATTTTTAAAAAGGGTGAAAAAAGTCTCTGATCATCAAATGTTTTCCGAGGGACAGTCTAACAATACTCAATACCTAACCGGAACCGATTATCTGATGATTTGTCGCTCTAATCAGATAATATTTATAGGTTTCTTTCATCTGAATGAGACTGCATTTCTACTTTGGAATTCGAGTTTTTTGATGTGTAAAAAATTGTGCTAAGTGCCAACTTACAATTAATCATCATAATCTATTTTGTAAAAAGCCTTTCCCAATTTTTGTCTTTCTTCCCAGGAAAAAAGAAACGATTGAACGATTGCTTCAGTGTTTAGTGAATCGGTTTCTTTTAAGAAAGCGGATTGGACGATCGTCCTCT
The DNA here is from genome assembly GCA_032362435.1 of Melikaiella ostensackeni. Classification (NCBI taxonomy): domain Eukaryota; kingdom Metazoa; phylum Arthropoda; class Insecta; order Hymenoptera; family Cynipidae; genus Melikaiella; species Melikaiella ostensackeni. Next base: position 13,879,084 of record JAUMHM010000086.1, read on the forward strand.
GATTCGAAATGACGCGTTTGAATCGGACCTCAAGATTTAAATGATTTCAATCTGCTAACGTCTAAAATGAGAAAACTCCGATTGAACAGATATCTTTTCATTCCTTTCGATTTTTTTAATCGGATCGAAATATTTGAGGTTATGCTCCCATATTTCACACAAAATTAAAAAATTGTAAATCAGCGAGCTAGTAAAACAAATTATATACCAGAGTTTCAGATTCTTTTATGCATATCCATTTTGAACAAATATAAGACATATCCGTGAAACAAATGTTTAATAAGTAAATAAAATCATAAATTTGAAATTGTAGTGAATCGGTCACTATCGGAAATGATCAATTCAGATTGCGAATTCACTAAGGCTTCAGACCGATTCAAATTTTCCTATCGATTCTTTGTTTCTGGGTTTCTCTTTTTTAGTTAAGGGAGCGTCCATTAATAACGTAAGGCTTTTTTGGGCGGGGGGGGGGAGTCCAAAGCATTTCTTACGTAAGTTTCCTCTTTCTAATTTTTGTTTTTTAATATGCTTATTTAAATTAGTTAAATATATAGTCGAGGAGTTAACAATTCTTGAAATCTGTCGTACACTTTTCATGAAATCTCGTGGAATTCCCTGAATTCTTTTCAAAATGCTGTAAGTCCCTTAACATTTTTTAAATCATGTGAAAATTCCTCAAAATCCTTTGAATTCTATGGATATCGTAAGTAATCTCTTGTAATCCCTTCAAAACGATTGAGCTCCCTGGAAATCCCTTTAAATTCTTTGAGATTCTGTGAAATCGCTTGAAATCTTCAAAATCCTATAAAAATCGCTTATAATCCTATAAAATCTGTGGAAATCCCTTAAAATCTCTAAGAATTGGTTAAAATCCTTGAAATTCCTTGAAATATTTCGAAATATTACGATATCTCTTGAAATTTTAACAATCCCTTTAAAATTCATTCGAATCTTTGAAATCCGTGAGAATTCCGCAAAATCATCCAAACCACTTTAAATCTCCTAAAATCTGTAAAATCCTTCAAAATCCTTTGAAGTCTTTGCAAATCTGTTGAATTCTCGAGAAATCTTTTGAAGTCTTATGAAATTCTTCAAAGTCCTTCAAGTCTTTGAAATCCAATTGAAATACCCTGACATCCTTCGAAATCCTTTGTAATCCGTGAAAATCGTTTTTAATTCCTTTAAATCCCTAAAAATGTTTAAAATTTATTAAAATCTTTTCAAAGACATTAAAATTCCTCGAAATCCCTTCAAATCCTTTATAATATTCCGAAATTCTTTGAAATTCCGTTAAATATTTTGAAATCTTACGAAATCCGTAGATGTACTTTAGAATCTTTTCAAATCCCTTAAAATCCTTTAAAATCCCGTGGAATCATTCAAACCGCTTTAAATCTCTTGAAATCTGTTCAAATCCCTTGAAATCTCTTAAAATCTTTTGTAATCCGCTGGATTCTTTCTTATTTTCCATAAAATCCCTAAAAATGTATTTATATCCATTAAAATCTTTCAAAAAACATTCAAATCTTTTGCATGCTATTAAAATTTCTCGAAATGCCTTAAAATTCTTTATAATATTCGGAAATTCTTTGTAATTCCGTTAAATCTTTTAAAATCCACTGAAGTCCCGTAAAATCATCGAAACCAATTTAAATCTCCTAAAATTCGTTGAAATCTCTTTAATCTGTTAAATCCCTTAAAATCTTTTCAAATCTTATAAAATTCCTTCAAATCCCTTCAAATCTTCGAAACCCTTATAAATCCTTTGAAATCGCGTTACTTCTTTTGGAATATTTCAAAATCTCCTAAAATCTCTTGAAATCCCTTAAAATACTTTGTAATCCGCGGAAATCGTTCTTAATTCCCTCAAAATCCGTTGAAATCCTTCGATATCTCTTGAAATCCTGTAAAATCTATTGAATTCTGATTAAACTTTTAAAGTCCCTCAAAATCTTGTAAAATCCCTTTAAAAAATCGAGATTCTCTCTGAAATTTTGCTAGGTAATTTCTTCAAATTCTTGAAATCCTTTTAAATCACTTAAAATCTATGAAACCTCTTGTAAATCCTCTTGAATCGTTCTAAATACCCTACAAAATTTTATGATGCCTTGAAATCTTTTGAAATCCCTTAAAATCTCATGAAATTTCTAAAAATCTTTGGAAATCTCGTTAAATTCCGTAAAAAAATTGTAATTCTTCGAATTACTTTGTAATCCTTTGAAATGCTTTAATTCCTTGAAATATCGTTTACAGTGAAAATGATTGATATGTTGTTGATATATTTAGTAAAAATATAACATCTTACGTAATAAGGTTGGGGGCGGGGGTACAAAAATCTTACGAATTCTTACAATAGGGATGAGGAGGTATACAGTTTCAATAATCATCCTTACGTAATTAATGGACGCTCCTAAGTAAATTTCATAAAGTCCAGAATACTTAAAAACGGTAATGTATTTTAAAAGTGTGTTAAATTAAAATATCACCAGGACTCAGGGTGGTTTATTACAAGGACGTCAAACAAGCAAAAATCTTGCTCTCAGCATCTTACTGCATAAGGGATGATATGCATGAGATGAGAAAGTTTTGAAAAAAAAAATTTGAAAATTTGCATAACGACAACGGTGAAAAGTAGCTTTGTTGGTGCTCTGGAATCTTGTTTTATGGTCGAAAGGAACGGCGGAATAAAGTCAAGGAGACCGAGCGCTGAAATCGGGCTAATCTTTTAACGAAGCCTATGATTAATTTACCCCTTTCCTTCCCTCTCCACAATCCCCTCCAATCACATTTGCTCCATTCACTGGGACCGAAAATAACCATAGTTACCAGAGTGCAAGTATCATTATCAACTTGAAAAGAATACACTGCCGTGCAAAAGTCTTTGGACACCAATGATCTTGAGGGTTGAATGTCAAATACTAATTCAAAATATCAAATACATTTAAAAAACATAGTTATAAACTTGTTTAATACACAATATATCAATTCGACACTAATATTGGGCAACTACAGAGAACACTGTATAAATACATTAAATCCGTTTTTCATCGAAAAATCCGCCTTTCGCTTTCAATACGGCTTTTACGATTCGGGGCATCCTATTGATGAGATTTTCTAGTTTTTGTTTGTCAAGTTCATGTCATTCTTCTTCCAAAACAGTCCACAAGTTTTCATGAAAAGTTGGAAATCGTTTCCTGATTTAACGGTCAACCTCTTCCCATAGTAACTCCATTAGGTTCAAATCAACGGATTGAGGCGGCTAAATCATGATTTTCAGGGCACCATCTTCTTCTATTTTCTTGAGATAATTTTGGCAAAGGCCTGAGATAGCACTTGTTCACAAAGCTGTAGCAGCAGGAATGCAACTCATTGGTAAGAGGATTTTTTCTGCAGCAAGATAATGACCCGAAACATACTTCAGGCCTTAGCCAAAATTATCTTAAGAAGAAAGAAGATGGTACCCTGAAAATCATGATTTGGTCATCTCAGTCCCCTGATTTGAACCCAATAGAGTCACTATGGGAAGAGGTTGACCGTCAAATCAGGAAACGATTTCCAACTTCTCAGGAAAACTTGTGGACTGTTTTGGAAGAAAAATGGAATGAACTTGACAAACAAAAACTAGAAAATCTCATCAGTAGGATGCTCCGAATCGTATAAGCCGTATTGAAAGCGAAAGGCGGATTTTTCGATGAAAAACGGATTTAATGTATTTATACAGTGTTCTCTATAGTTGCCCAATATTGGTGTCGAGTTGATATATTGTGTATTAAACAAGTTTATGACTATGTTTTTTGTAATGTATTCGATATTTTGAATTAGTATTTGACATTCAACCCTCAAAATTATTGGTATCCAAAGACTTTTGCACGGCAGTGTATTTGTTATTAATCTAAAACCTATTTTATAACAATCTGCCACTTGGAAAAAAAGGTAGCAGCGAGGGGTTCATTACTCGGATTTTTGGTGTACACTAGATAGCAAGATTGCAAGATTGCATGGAATTGCAAAAGATTCCATGGATTATAGGAAATTCATTAGAGAAAATCATTATATAGAAAACGATGATAGGATAATCAGCATTGGAATAAATAGTAGAAAAATATTGTAGAGAAACTGCAAATAGTCCAGGCATCACGTATGTCAAATCGGCTAAAAGTTGCATGAAGTTTAGAATGCAATTTTTTTTATAAAACGCTTCATTGAAGGGTCCTTGTGTGTTAAGGTTTTTGAAAAAACTCTGAGTTTTCTATATTTTTTGCTAAAAACAAAACTTTTTAAAAATCACTCTGTAGCATGGAATCTATTGATTTTACAAAAAAGGGTTTTACAGACGAGTAAAAGCAGACTAATTTTTATCAACTTGAAGAAAAAAACTTTGACCTAGCACTATTAGGTCGTGAGTTGTGACCCCTCAAGTTTCACCATTTTCTGCCTATTTTTAGGGATA
>JAUMHM010000086.1:13883633-13893849 GCA_032362435.1 Melikaiella ostensackeni
AAAAATTGTGTGTTTTGGAAATAGCTCATTTTCTAGGTGTTCTACGATAAAATTTCAAGAAAGTAAATGAAAACGGATCAATTTTGTCGTAACATTAAAAAAAATGTCCTAGCGTACCGTAAAGTGGAAGTACGGCCATATTTCAACATTTTTGTGATAACTAAGTGATCATAATTGATTATAAATGTGTTATATCTCATTTCTTATCAGCAAAAAAGCCATTGCTCAATAATTGCTCAAATAAATATTTTTGCATTACCCGTATAGTCATGTTTGTTCTGTAATTATTTGGTAAAACTTATCTTTAGATGACCTATAGTTGACAGTAAATGCAGAATAAATTTAAAATTAATTATTATTATACTATTCATGCATTAATAATAATAATTTCTAAGTTATTCAATACATTATTGCAGAATTTAAGGTTTTTTATGGCATTAAGAGACCAGAATTCATGAAGATTAAATAATCTGTTATTTGTTATGAATAAAGACGCAATTGTTTAAAAATTATTTTAATAAATATTGAAACCTAATACTGCAACTTGATACTAAAGTTTTTACTCAATTAATTCAGTATTAATATCTAAAAATAATTTATTCATCATTGACTATTAGTGCCTGAATTTTCGTCACATAATAAGAGGATAATACGTATAATTTGCAACAATATTTTGAAATCTTTGGAGATTTAACAAAATCCTTCAAATCTTTTGAAATTCCTTGAAATACCTTAAAATCTCTTCAAAATTTTCCTTAGGAATTGCTAGGTATACCATGAAATTTCATTCTCTAAAATTTAATCCTGTAGAAATCTCTTGAAATCTTTAAACGTCCTACAAAATTCTTTGAAATCCCTTGACATTTTTTTAATGTCTTGAAAATCCTTTAGAATCTTTAAAAAGAAACTCAAAATCTTTACAATGCTTTGAAATTTTCTAAATAGATTCATATCTCTTGCAATTGTTGAAATCCCTTAAAATAACATTTAATTTATTTCCTTAAGTTCAATAGAAATTCATTGAAATCCCTTTAAATCCTTTGAAATGTTTGGAAATCATAAAAATTCATTAAAATAACTAAAAATCATTTAGAATCCCTTGAATTTAAAATAAATGAAACTTATTAATTAAAGTTCTCTAAAAACCCGTTCAAATCTCTAGAAATCTTTGAAATCCCTCAAAATCTTTTAAATCCTTGGAGATTCAATGCATTCCTTTAAATCTTGTGTAATTCCTTGAAATACCTTCAAATTCTTTGAAATCTTTGAAATCCTTTGAAATAATTTGAGATTAAATAAAATTCTTTAAATCTTGTGAAATTCCAGGAAATGCCTTAGAATCCCATAAAAAATTTGAAATCGCCAAAAATCCCTTGAAATTCCATTTTATTTCATTTTTTTTCCAAAGTCCTCTAGAAATCTCTTTGAATCACTGGAAATCCTACAAATTTCTTTAAAATCCCTTGAACTTTTCGAAAACTCATGAAATTCTTTGGAATTCTTTAAAATCCTCGAAAATGTTTGAAAATCGATGAAATCCTCTAATATCCCTTAAAATGTTTCGAAATCTTATGAAATCCGTGGAAATATTTGAAAATCTCTTGAAACCGATGAAATCCTTTCAAATTAGTTGGAATATTTGGAAAGCCTATGAACTCCTTTTCAAAACCCTAAAATTCGTGGAAGTCTCTCAAAATACGTTGGAATCTTTTGAAATCCCTTAAAATACCTTGATATATTTGAAAATCTTTGAAATCATTTCAAATTCTCTGGAATTCCTTGAAATTCGTTGAAATCCATTGATTTACTTGAAATTTTTAAACTCTTTTGGAATTATGTAAAATTCCATGAAATCTGTGGAATCCTTTGAAATCCCGTGAAAAAATTTGATATCCTACGTTAAGTAATTTAATAAATAATTCGCTTGTAGTTTCTCTATTTTTTGCGTCAATTCTTTCAATATTTTAACAATATTTATTTCTATACTGATTTTATTATAAGGATATAATGATATCATAGACCTATACTGAATTTCCTATAATATTTTTTCGTAAGAGAATATGAAAAGTGATTGTGAAAAATTGCATTGGATGGCAAGGGATTGCAGGGAATAAAATATTTCCCTGTTAGGGATCATTTGTCACAATTTGTCCCCGAAGGTTTCCTTAATAGCGGAAAGAATCACCACTTAAAGTCAATTATATCTTTCAGCAAAGATCTTAATAGGATGTCGAAAAACAACTTCCGCTGATTAAAAGGAAGCAGAAAAAAGGTTGTTAATTTCGTCTCACGAGATAATAAAATTGTTATGATGTGACAGATGAATTTTTTTCCTGACATCTCGTCCGGTCTCGGAATAAAAACATATGGTCACCACGTGTTGGAGCACTTCCCGCTTTGATTCGAGTTTGACGAGTATATATATTTTTTACTTTTTCAATTTGTAGGTAAAACAGGATTCACGACTTACCCTCGATAGATAAAGTAGATTTCAAGAATGATGGTAATGGAATCGTATAGTGTCGGTGGGAAAGAAATCTGCCGGTAGCTAAACGTTCGTCGATAAAGAAGGTGACTTTATTTAGCTTAAGAGAGGTGGCGCTGCAAGCCTCTTTCGGAAAAGTTCAAAATTCAAAGACTGAAAATTTATAAACAACTTTCTCAAATCGAACTGACTAATAATTTTTTTCTAATTCGTATATGTAAATCTGTTTTATATGAAAGTGAATATTATTCTTTTCTTGGAGGGAATTACCAAATTCGGTTCTTTGATTGTGCAACATGACAAATGATTATACGTCCCAAGGTGTGGCACTTGAAAGGACAATCAGATAAAAGGGCAGGCCAAAATAAATTGTAAAACCAGTCGAGTCGACGTGTAGGTTGAATTCGTGTCCGTGAAGTTGGCACTCCAACAAAAAAAAATCCGAATTTTTTTGGTGGAATCGTTTGGTGGTGGTTTTTTACGTTTGTTTATAAAAATTACAAAAACTACAGCATTTTCAAAAAAGGGGTGCCAACTTCACGCTGCACTCCACTTTTTAATGTTTTTCAACAATTCTTTTTGAAATCGTTTGGTGGTTGTTTGATGGTCGTCTGGTGGTGTTTTTTTTTTTACTTTTGGTGATAAAAATTTCAAAATTGAAAAATATTGAAAAGTGGAGTGCAGCGTGAAGCTGGCACTCCCATCTTGAAAATATTGTAGTTTTTGTAATTTTGACCATCAAACGTAAAAAACCACCACCAAACGATTCCACCAAAAAAAAATCGGATTTTTTTTGTTGGAGTGCAGGGTGTCTACTAACTGGGGAAACCGGGATATAGCCAGGAATTGAAATCAAATCATGAAATTGTACTTTGTTGCGCAGAGCTTTTTAATTTGAACCCTTTCATAATTTTTTGAATGTTTTTCAACATATCGCAATCTAAGTATTTGAAATCTTTGGAAATCTTTGAAAAAATGATTTTCAGTCTTTTGGAATGTTTGTGAATTTCTTTGAAATATTTGAAGTCTTTGAAATCTTTTGAAAACTTTACGAAATCTTGGAAATCTTCTGAAATCGTTGTGAAATCATTGAAATCTTTGCGAATCTTTATGAATCTTTGTGAAAAAGGGATTTCGAAAATTGACGAGTTTTTCAGGAATTTCTAGCGGATCAGAGATTTCCTGAACTCTTTAAGAATTTCAACGGATTTCAAAACTTTTAGGGGATTTTAAGATTCGAAAGGATTTTACGCGATTTTATGGGATATGTATATTGTATACCAGATTTCAAAAATAGTTAAGCCCTCGATCTAATATTTAAAAAATTGCTTTACACTATTTTGCTACTATTTTTCATAATTTGCGCTACTATTGACACCATTTTGAATTCTCCAAATGAGTTCTAGGTATGCAACGGTCATTTGTCTATAAAATTGGATTAAAAAATTAACAAGTAATATCTAATGACACATTTTGATTTTTGATTACACTGAATATCATTGGCAACCTAATTTAAAAACAGTTAGGATAACAAATTATTTTCATTTACCTTTAAATGTCCACATTGGTAATTTAAATAATTTAATGTTGATAAAATAATCAATAAATGTTTAATGACAAAATTTTATTACTAAATATCTTTCGCAACATGGGGGAGAATTAATAGAAAGAACTATTTCTATCTGCCTTCAAATCTCCATACTGGGCATCTGTTTATATGATTTGTTTATAAAATTAAGATAAAATATCGAACGACAAATTTTCATCATGAGACACAATTGGCAACATAAATTGAGGAGAATTAAGGGGGAAAAAACAATTTCTTTCTGCCTATAAATGTCTATAGTATGAATTTTTAAAATAAAATTTGTTCATAAAATTAACAAAGAATATCGGATGACAAATTTTTCTGATCAAATATCACCTGGTCGATTAAAATGAGTAATTTTCACGCAGAAATATATTTTGCAAACAAAAATCCTTCATGTGGATTATTTGTTAATTAAATTTTTGTATAATAATTAACTTCACAGCTGACAAATTTGTTTTGTTCCAAATATCCCCGCACATTAAATCCAAGTGATATTATTTATTTTCATGTTATTTGCAATGACATAAAAGTTTAAACATATAACAATTCAAAACTTTGCCTACACATATCTCTTTAAAATTGAATGAAGAATTTTTCTAAAACAATCTAAAATGGGTCAAGGATTGGTTTCTGCAAGTTATTTTGAACCTTATTTTCTTATTTCTCTCCACTGTGGGCGCCTTCTACGGCGTGGCGCCCCTAGGCATTTGCCTATCTTCGCCTAATGGGTAAACCGGCACTGTATACACCTGTTTAAAATAATTTTAATAGATTCAATGTATCCAAAGGTATTCAACATTTAGAGCCTTTTTTGGACGTTAAATCACAGACTTTAACCCAAAGAAGCTCCACTTTGGAGTTACACTGGAACTCATATTTAAGTGCCCTCCATTTACGCCTTACGAGAAATTCAGCCGGCCCGCATTTGTCGATGAGGGGTCCAAGGAGGGGTCCAAGGGTCCGAGAGAGAGGATTGCTGCCGGCCTCGCATTCGTTGATGAGGAGGTCCAAGGGGCCGCGAGAGAGGCGCGTGAGCTCAGCGGAGTTACGCAGTTCCCCCTGTTTACATCGTAGAAATTCTTAGAAGAGCCTCACGGTCATAGCAAGCCATACCCGAGACCCTCTCTTAATCGAGCTTCCAGTCTATTTTTATGAAAATATATATAATAATCTCCAAATAAAAATAAAAAATTAAGTTTATTCAAAAATCCCTCGAGGGATTTTTTTCTTTTGGTCTCAAAATGATCGTGGGGTATCACGGTAATGAGATTAGAAGAAAAAACGAGAGGTGAGAGCCCTTTTGGGTTGAAGTCACTCGAGACACATCGTTCCTCATGGAGTGCCAACTTCACGGATATGTCGGCGCTTCCACTGCAGAGGGCTCCAAGTTCTTTTCACTCCGTATACAGGTCCAAATTTGTTCCTTCCGTATACAACTCCAAGTTTTTTTCTGCCCGTATACTGCTCTGAGTCACTTTGAGCAAACTTTTCAGGAGAGCCGATTAAAGTTTAAAATGTCTCCATAATTCAGGAATAGGTAGTATAAAATAATTCAAATGGTATTAATACATAGCTTAAGTTTTTACCTCCAAACTGATAAAAAAATTTTGCCAGTGAACGGCGTGTTTGATAGTATAATGTATAATTAGGCGGTGACTTTTCTGTTGCAATATTGTTGTCTAATGCTCCCTCATGATTTGCTATTTCACTGAGGCAGCTTTCATCTTGAATAACAATGAGATCTGAAATTTATTATATAAAATTGTATTTCAGTAATGAAAACTGAAGAAAATATTTAGCATAAAGTTAGTCAATATTATTCGGATAAAAATTTATAGGTTATGTAGATTCATTAATCCTTTCTCAACTTACCTACGTTGGAAACATCAACTCTGTTATTGCAGCAAAGATCAATGGGAGATGCGTCTAGAAAATTTAACGATTTTCTGCATTCTCCCATTTTTATCTGAATAAAAAAACTTCACACGTGGAACGAACAACTGAGCCGGCTTCGCCTATACATTAACGTCGAATTCGCAGAGCAACACGTGGTCATGTGATAATAATAACCTACACGGTGGCCAACTTATGTGTCGATAATATTTTGCAACATTTTGTATCGGGGTTGTAAAAATGTACATACGAAACAATGTTGGAGCCTTCCTGCTGTGAAATTGAAGAAGTAACCAATTTTCGTTTTTTATTATATTCTCCTTCAATATTCCACAGAATTGTATAATATTTTACCGGACGACGCGCAAAATGATTAGTTCATTCATGCTATAATAAAAACCCAAAATTAAAAAAAATGACTTGGAGCCCTCTGCAGTGGAAGCGTCGATGTTGAACTCGGCAAAATCAGAGGCAAATTCTAACTTTTAACATTTAGCAGAAGCAAAGTAAGGCGGAAAGAGGAGATATATGAGACGACGATCTGCAGGATGTGGGGGAGGTTCCAGCGTCTCTTCCGGTCGAGCAGGTATAGTGTACTGTAAGTATAAGTAGGTGCACCATGTTTGCATTTTGCATTTTGCTTTTGCTGATGCACCTAGACCGGAAGTCTCGCTCCAGCCACTGCCGGCAGACCTGATTTTTAGATTCTCATCTTCTCCAGCCAGCGTGAAGATCTGTAGAAAGGTACTCCGGCTTCTTAAATTTCCACTTCTTTATTTTGATGATAGACGCCATGGGATTCGATTTAAAAAGGTGGGAACAATGTCTACACGGTTTGGCCTTGCGCAACAAGCTTGGGCAACAATAACTTTGAAAGGTCTTGGACCTTGGGCACCTTGAGATCCGGCGCTTCGCTTATTACAATTGTATCGGAACACAAAAATCTACGTTCGCTGACCTCAATGATGCAATTACTTGCTTTATTAAAAGAACATGAACTATTATTTTGGGGATTAGGTTTTTATAATTAAATATTTCATCCTCAAAAGTATGCCGAATTCGGTGTAATTTTGAGTTACAGCATTTTCAACCGTCTTCAAAAGAGGAGGCTCTGTATTTACCTGATGGATTTAGATCAATTTAGAGGGAGGGGGGATAAAAATATTAAAAATAAATAAAGGAAAAACCGACTTCAAAAAAGTGCTTAGCAGTAACAAATAATTTCTCAAATGCAAAAGTATAAGTAATTTTGAAGTTGGCGCCAGATTAACTATCAAGCTGAGGTGCCGAAATCCGAATTACTTATACTTTTGCATTTAAGAAATTATTTTTTACTGTTTAGCGCTTTTTTGAAGCCGGTTTTTTATTTATTTAAAAAATTTTTTTTGAGACACGAAAACAGGAGCGGACTGGGCGTGGAACTGAATCGATGCAATCGCCGATAGGTCGGAAAACATAAAATAAAAACTCTTAAAATCTTTGAATTCCTATTAAAATCCCTTAAACCTTATGAAATGTCTACATATTCCTTGAAATATTATAAAATCACTTGAAACCTTCATAATCCGTGGAAATCCTATAAAATCTCTTGAAAAACCTGTAAAATTCGATGAAATCTGATGATATTTCCCGAAATCTTTTTAAACACATAAAAATCATTCAGATCCTTGGAAATTTCTTGACATTTTTAAATATCTTGAAAATGCCTTGGAATCTTTCAAAATATCCTAAAATCTTAAAGGTTCTAAAAAAGCCTTCCAGATCTCTTGAAATTCTTTAAAACTGTATGAAATTTGTTTAAATACCTAAAAATGACTGAATTCCTTGGAAATTTCTTGACATTTTTTTAATCTCTTGAAAACTCCTTAAAATCTTCTAAACTACCATAAAATTTTTGAAATCCTTTGAAATCTCTTGAAATCGCTTCAAATTTTTGAAATTTATTGAAAACTCCTTAGAGTCTTTTAAAATATCCTAAAATGTTTAAAATTCTTAAAAATCTTTGGCACTACCTCGAAGTGTTTCAAAACCTATTCATACCTTTGAAATCCTTATGAATTTCCTCAATTCTTGTGAATAAATTCATTGAATATCCCAAAAATGATTGAAATGCTCGGAAATTTTATAAAATCCCTTGAAAACCCGTGAAATCGTATGACATCTGATGATACTCCTCGAAATACGTACCTTGAAATATTTGAAGTCTTATGAAATCCTTTCAGATCCTATGATATTCATTAAAATACTTTATTGGGTGCCTTTAAAATCCCTTAAAATGATTGAAATCCTCGGAAATTTTGTACAATCAGTTGAAAACCCGTGAAATTACATAGAATCTGATGATATTCCTTGATATCCCTTGAAATATTTGAACTCTTATGAAATCCTTTGAGATCGTGGGCTGTTCATTAGAATACCTCATTGAGTGTCTTTAAAATCCCTTATAATTATTGAAATCCTTGAAAATTTTATAAAATCACTCGAAATCCTTTAAAAATCCTTTGAAATATTTAAAAATCCTCTGAAATCCTTCGGAATCTTCCAAAAAATCTTATTTTCAATCAATCCTATGAAATCCTCTCAAATCCCGTAATACTTTTAAGAATCTCTTCGAATCTTTTAAACCCTACAAAATTGTGAAATTCTTTGAAACGTAGACACATCATAAAATATTTAGAAATTTTTTTATATCTATTGAAATCCCTTAAAAACCTCTTGAAATCCTATAAAAATTCTTCAAAATCTTTGACATTCTCTGAAGTCCCTTAGAATACATTAGAACCTCGAGTTAGCTCGAGTCTCTAGCATTGCCTACTTTCACCGTGAGACTCTTTCAAGAATTTCTACGATGTGAACAGTCAGGGCCGTATGAACCAATACTCCCGATGCTGGCTGTGAACTGAACTGATGAAATTATCCGCTTGAGGCACTGCCCGCTTTGTCGCTCCGGTACTGCGTGATTGCATCAAGGTTACCGCGTCTCTTTCCCTATCCTCGGACTCCCTCGTCTGCAAATGTGGGCTGGCAGAATTCTCGAAAGGCAGTAAGTCGAGGGGAAATATATCGAGGTCCCAGTATAATTTAAAATACCCAAAAACATTTTAAATCCTATGAAATCCTTCAAAATCCTTAGAAAGTTTAGGAAATTCTTTGAAAACCTATAACAATTTTTTAAATCTCTTAAAACCCCTTGAAGTCTTCAAAATAATATCAAATTCCTTAACTAATCCTTGCAAAATTCCTTGTACAGTCTTAAAATCTTCAAAAATTCCTTAAAACGTTTGAAAGCTTTGAATATTCCTTTAAATAATTAAAATCCTTGAGAATCCTATGAATTCCCCTGAAATCGGTTGAAACTCTTTGAAATCCCTGGAGGTCTTTAAAATCTTTTGAAATCTTCGGAATTAAAAAAAATTACGTAATACCGCTTTTAGGGCCGGTCCCAATCCGCTTCTGTACGGAAACAAATGAAGACCTACGATTTTCTGTACAAATTTAAATATTTCAAAATTTCCATCGTGTTCATTTTTGAACTTTCAATTTGTATGTTCTTGGCACAGTTATAGACTTCGCAATTGTGGATTTCTAGCCATAGCCTTTTCGACGTCTTCCGCATTTGCAATTGAGTCACCTCGCGATAACTCTTATATTTATATTTAGGTATATCCACAAACGAGACCATTCGGGAGACCATTTCTATCGAATTACCCTTGCTTACCCAATACCCATACTGGTACCCACTATTGTATCCACATATATTCGCGATTCTCAACGTTCACACGCGGATGGTCACCAGTATTGACTTGACATGAAACTTACTCTCGGAACTCGTCTCGCATCGGAATTCATTTCTGTGATCGCGCCACAGACTAGCAAGTCAAGTAATTGATTCGAATATTGAAAAACGTAACCTTTTAAAACTAAATTGATAAATTTTTCTCATAATACCAGTGTTGCACTCAGGGAAAAGACTGGATAGTATGACCTGTAAAATAGTTGCTGTAACCAATTAGTTGGCTGAGACAGCCACTTTTAATGGACACGGTGGTGTTGCTTGTGCCAACCAACTGCGGTGGCTGCTTCATCCAACTCTGCTGTAATATACAATGTTAATGCGTGCAATATCATTTGAATGCTTCGATAGCAACTCTGCCGTCCCAAATTCAAAAGTCGTATCTACATATTTTGTCGAAAATGACTTATGATAATGGACGTGTTCCTTATGACCTGCAAAATCGTCCTGTATA
>JAUMHM010000086.1:13907787-13919297 GCA_032362435.1 Melikaiella ostensackeni
ACACGCGAAAAGTGAGCGGAAACGTAGAAGCCTCCGTGTGGACAAAGTGAATGAATGAATTTGAAGATTATTATTAATTTTTTCCACTATGTATAATTTTTCCGGTTGGGGTACGACAGAAAACTTCTTTATATATAATCAATTTATAAATATCCATGGTTTATCTATTGAAATTACTTTTCAGTAAACAAAATTGCATGTCCCACAATGAGTATAACGAGAAGATGTATCACTAAATTAGTTCTTGGTACTTCCTTTTCTACGTCGCTGATTCTTGGCCTAACACTGAAAAAAATTCTTAGTAGATTTGACTACTTTTCAACTAAAGTGCTTAGTTCCCTAAGGCCCCAATGTCACTTTTCTAGTCAAATTAATTATGGGATATATAGCTAAGTGAAGTAAGAAAAGCATTCGTTGTAGCAAATGGTTGAGGTTGATTTGACTAAATTCTATAAGAATTGGAACAAGTAAGATTAAGTAATAAATCCAACTACTTTTCTTATTTCCCTGTGGCTCCAATGTAATTTTTGTAGTAAAGTGGAACTATGTGTTCAATTACGGCTATTACTATGAATAGTCATAGTTATACTACAGCAACAATGGTATTATCTATTAAGCAATAATGGTTAATTCAGTTGAGAAAGTAGTTGAATTTACTAATTTCCAGTCAACTACATGACTTAGCTGAATACTTCGCAGGAATTTTTTTCAGTGTACTCATAAAAAATTCCAAAAAGTCTCGGTCCAATTTTATCTTCAGTCTAGTTTGTGGTAATCTTCTCAATTTTCGTCGAAATTGTTGAAGATAAGGAGAATTAGTGATTCCGCATTGCCATAAGTTTAGGAGGTTCCATGAAAGACGCTTTTACTTCTTTCATTATTGGCATAATGGCCTCCTTTATTGGCCATTATTATTCTTATTCTGTTATATAAATGATTCAGCTGTTGCCTTCCTCATAACGCATGACATGATTTAAAAAATTTACAACAATTCGATGAGTTTGAAATTACGGGTTTTTCTGCCAAAAGTAAACGCGTTCACCTTTTAGTACTGGTAGGTAAGATAATGGAGAGTTGATAAATTTTTTTTGCAGAGATGGTTTGGTCATGTTGGGAGAATGAATGAAGAACATTTAAGGAATGAAATGTCTTTAGATAAAATGAGTGGTAGCGCACCCAGAGGTACACCGAAGAAATAATGGTTGGAATATGTGAATGAGACTCTGAAATGAAGGGAAATAAGGAGTCGTAGAAACACAAGAGCGTGCATGAAACGATGTATGGATGTAATGGAAGCAAAAGATGTATGCAACGATAGGGATGTATGGAGGACAATTGTTCATAAGAAGAAGAGTGATGTCTGAAACGAAAAATTTTTGCTACCAATGAGTCCGTGTGAAGAGATTTTCAGGAGGATAAAATAAAGACCTGAATTTAATTTTTGTTTTTGATTACTTGGCCAGTTTTGATTTCACAAAATTCATTTGCTAACAGATAACATTGTACGTGGCCAACTTTTTGCATCATAGATATTTGTTGTGAGATCTTATTAGTAGAAGAAAAGAGTCCAAGGTCTATTAAATGTTTTTAATTGTTAAGTGATTAACTAAAGATTATTTGAATATATGGAGGGATGTATTTCTGGAGTTAATATTTCTGTAGCACGTTTTTAAATTACCTTCATATCACACTAAATCCTAAGGTTTCAAACTTTGATACAAATTTTATCAATTCATTGCAGTGGAAAAAACTGTTCATAAATAACTTCTACATTGAAAATTACAACTGCATTCACATCGTCCTACGTAGATGTCAATTATTTTTCCCACTGCAACGAATTGATCCACTTTTGGATAAAAATTTGACGTGCCTTGGGATTTAGTGTGATAACATCACATGTAGCTAATATATATTCATAGCCTGGAACAGATTTATTAGTAAAGTATAACCTCCGAATGATGGAGTACATGTATAAACAATGACTCCAGTTTTTTTAGTATTTAATGACATGTTAAAAAAGTACTAGTGATGTCACCGGTATGTCACTTTTATAAAGTCACCCACAACGTTTATACCTGGAAGCTTGCCTGAAAGAGATTGTGTTGCTTGGGCGATCTGATTCCCGTTAAATGCCTTTATACTGTGTTGTAGATATTGTCTCGCAACATTGGTGTCGGTTAAACGTCTTTTTCTGGGGTAGGTCTGGCTGAAGGGATTAAAGTTATGCCACAGAAAAATCAAAGTGTGAATTAAACAATAATTTCAGGGTATCATTTACCTGCAAGAAAAACTACCCTCGGTAGTGTGAATGCTACACTTGCAACAAGTGAATTTCTTAATTATTTCCATGACTGAAGGTAATTTCCCTCGGATGTACAGGTAGGGTACAAAGTGTCAACCACTTGGGGTAAGAAGTATCGTTTACTTGGGGTATGAAATGCAAAATAAAACAAACAAAACAACTCGGCATTTCGTAGCCTGAGTCCGAGAGATATTTGAATCACTACCAAGATAATGTAAACACCGTTCTAATTTTATCTGCAACAAAATTTATCCCTAAGTTTTTACTGTGGCATTACCATTATGATTCTTTGACGATTCCAAAGTATTCTTCCATCTGTGACTCTTTCTATGACAAGATCCAGAACTGTGAAATACCAAAATTTGTTGAATCAAACATATCGAAATAATTCTTCGCGACTTTTCCTTTTTATTTCTAATCAAACGATCATCAAATACTTTGGACTGAGGGGTCCCGATAATTCTCTCATGTACTCTATGGAACATTACTGGATCTGTTTTCGCAAATTGTATTGAGATGAAGATCGCACAAATCACAAAAACTTCCATGCACAAACGAAAAATTTCAAAATTGCACAAGTTCCATCTATAAGGAAGAATGGTACAGTTGCAAGAAAAGTGGATCGACTACAACGAAATCGAATTTTATATTACATAGTATGGGATCATTGGTTCAGCTGTACAAAAATGAAGTTTTGTCCTACGCTGTTGATTTTGATGAGAGACAATGTTTTTGTCCAGTACTACCGATTTTAATCATGTCAATTTTTTTGTATCCTCTACTTTATCAGCAGTTTATGTAAGACTGATAACACGTCTGCTTGTAAAAATAATCTGCATCCTTGCACACTTCTTAAATTTTGAAGCTGAATTTTGAAGCTTTGCACATAGTCAAAGTTATGCTTGGATCAATGCCAATTCCTCTTGACATTGAAAAATCTTCACAAAGGATCGCGATCGTGCTCCTGTATACCTTCGCTTTTGTTGTTTTTTTTTTCACTTTTCTTCGACCAGCTACGCACTATTTGACAGTATTGACAGACATTAGACTAATGACCGATTCAGATCTTATATGAATAGTTCTTTGGAAGATCTGTATAAATCATTTCTTACACCAATGTTTCAAAACAATATCTACAACAGTAGGAGAAAAATGGATGTTTACCCACAAAATCTATATGTACAGGGTTAACATATTTTATTGTTTTTTTATTCAAAAATAGGACAGCCATCTAGATGTTGAAAGTAATATCACAGTCCACTGTAAAGACATGCTCGCCAAATGTTCATTTTCAATATTTGCTTGTAATCAAAAATTTTATAAGCACATTATTATTGAAAAATAATCATTTTAAATTTTAATTAACATTAATAATTGAAATATTATAATATAGTAGGTTAGACAGGGGCAAGACCGACCGCCGGGGCAAAGACGACTTTGCAAATAACATTGCTATTCCTGGATCATATTAATTAATATTTGCATAAAATAATCTGTTTCATTAGATAAATGGTGCTATGCACTCAAATCTTTAAAATTTACGTTGTAAAAGAAAAATTATGCAGAAAACAGTTTTGACAAGTAAATGAATGGAAGATTCCCTGGAAGGAATTTAACGTTTGCAACATATTAATTGAAATACTTAGAACATGAAACTTTGATCTCCTGGTAGATAAAACATTATTCCATCAAGTAATTATGAAAATTAAACTTAATTCAAGTCCTTGTTACTTAGTTCTTTATTTCGCAAATACCTGCGCATGTATTCTGCACTTATAGCCGAATGTCAACGAATAAGGGATTATATTAAAGCTATCACTATTTTCAATAAAAATAGCTTCTAATTATTACTGCATATGTTTAAAGGTAACTTTTCCAGTGCATAAAATATCAAAGATTCCAACTGTCAATTTTTTGTTGTATTTCATTTAATTTAATAAAAATAACTTTTACTTCTTACAGCATATATTTAAAGGTAACTTTTCCAATGCATGAAATATCAAAGAGTCCAACCGTCAAATCATTGTTTTATTAAGATAATGAAATTAATACGTATGGAAATATGATAGACACTAATGTGGGACTCTTCATTATTGGTCAGCAAAAGTTAAAAACCGGTTAACTCATTTCAGGTAAATCTTGTTACGCTCCTAGGGCGATCTGAAAATGGTAATTATGTTTTAAAAGGTTTTTTGTTCAATGCAATTTAATGTTTATTATTCGATGCTATGTTTAATGCAAAAAATGAATTTAAAAATTGTGGGAATGACAAATGGATAAAGAGCATTTCGTTTTTTCCCCCAAACACAGTAAACATTTTTTTATGCTTCACCTCCCTAAAACATTGTAAATAATAACCACGTACTTCTACATTTTTTCCCGAACTTTCTATCACTTGGTATAGACAAATTTTTTTTTTTTTGATTGTGAATATCTAGTTGTCATTCTCACAATTTTATGAATTCTTATATTCCAGTACAGACGTTTTTCCACATTTTGTCATGTCAAAGCATACATATTTTGCATATATTTTACAGACTTGAAAAAGGCTTTACAACATTTTTCAGTTTTTCTCAGGAAATACGAAATTTTAAATTTTATTAGATGGAAAACTGGATAAAGACCATTTCGTTTTTTCCTCCTCCCACACGGAAAAAAATGTATATTAATTTTTTTACATTTTTAGTGTAGAGCTCTTGAGACACGTACTTCCATAATTTTATTACAATTTTATATTTCAGAGTCTACCACAGGAAACTTTCTTTTTCATACTGTAAAATCGTATTTTTAGTCTTTATCCAGTTGTGATTCTCATTTCTTCATATATACATAATAAACTGCCGTCTTGAAGATTCAAATATTAGGTTCAAAATTTGTCTTTTATGGTAGAAAATTAATTCTCTTAGTTGAAAATTCCACTATTTGATTGAAAACTCATTAATTTCGTCAAAAATGCAATATTTTTACTTGAATAATTTAATATAGTACCTATATTAATTTTATTTAACAGAATTTATTACATTATTTTCGTGAAAAATCTCCTTACTTCCACTGTTTTCAGAGCATTTTTGGCCTGTGAAGCCTATCATCGATATGTTTAAGAGAATATTTTTTTTATTCTCCTTGGAAGTGTCGGAGGGGGGCACACAAAGGGTGTTTAGTCCGAAATTTGAAACATTTTAGGCCCTGGTATATTATTTTTTTAACCGACTGAAAAAAGGAGGTTCTGTATTTGCCTGTTATATATGTATGTATGTACACTCAACTCTCCATTTAATTCCAGTCTCGGGTATGACCTGCGATGACCGTGAGGCTCTTCTAAGAATTTCTACGATGTAAACAGTCAGGGGCGTATGAACCATTTCCAGTAGGAATACATAACATTAATTAACTGCATTTTGTACGAATGTAGATTTTTTTATCATAAAAGATGGACCTTCTTTAATAATGAAGACTAATTAATGAAAATAGAATTTTCCGCGTATATTTAAAAATAAGTGCGAAATTTGCATGCGAGTCTTCGAACTAACCGCTTTGTGGCTACGAAACTGCTTAATTCCGCTGAGCTCACAGCAACTCTCTCTTGGCTCCTTGGACCCCCTCATAGACGAATGCGAATTTCTGGGGAACCAGTGAACCGATTTTTATGAAAGTTTTTCGGAACGAATATTCTTGCTTCAAATAAAACAATATATTTTTAAAAAATTGAAAAAAAAACCGAGTTCAAAAATTCATGCATAATATTAGGATTAAAATTTATAAATTTAGTTCAAATACAATGTTCTGAATTTGTTTATCAGGCGACACTTATAAAAAGTATGAAATAAAAAAAATATTAACAAGAAAAAATCAATAACCGACTTTGAAAAAGCGCTAAACAAAAAAAAATAATTATTGCAAAAGTATAAATAATTTTGAAGTCGGGGACAAAAAAAACTATCAAATTGAGGCGCCGAATTCAAAATTTTTTATACTTTTGCAAGTATTTATTTTTTACTGTTAAGTGCTTTTTTGAATTTGTTTCTTTATTTCTTTGTAAATACATATTTTTTTATAAAAATATTTCAAGTCGCCCATGTAGAATCCGCCCCTGGACGAAGCCGGTAGGATACAGAAAGTGCGGGGGGAGTCGACCCACGATGGAACGATGGAAGTGAGGCCTGAAGCTTGAAGCCAGTCGCGCTGCTGCCTTCTTTCGAGTTTGCGTCCCTTTTATGCTAGCAGTTGGACCTATACGTTCTTACAGTGCATTTATTCGCAACGGGTTTCGCGCCCACGATTCAACACTTTCTATTCTGACCTCGGTTTGTCTCGCGACTAAATGTCCGTGGGCGTTATTACTTATCCCCACACTAAACTTGACTTTCCAAGTTCATCTCCGCCCAAAACACCGAAAAAAGTCAAAAATTCTCTTCAAATACGGTTGAAAACTCACTTAAATATTGTCAATCTCGCTATCATCAAAGCCGGTGAGGATGACAGCTGTTCGGAATTTAAATCCGCTCAGTAACAAACTATCACGTGTTTCAAATCCGCGAGCGAAAGTTGACCGGTGCCGGGACGCGAGATAATTGCTGTTTAAGTTTTGATAAAGTGTTTTCGTGTGATTTCTGAACTTTTTGTCAAAAGGAGAATTCTGCTTTGTGTAAGGAAGTGTGAAAAACGGAAGGAGGAAACAGCTGCCTTTTTTTCGAGGAAAGCGAGAAAAAAAACAGACGGAAGTGACACTTGTAACAGTTGTAAGGAAGAAAGTTTTGATCTTTGCGGCGCCGAGGGACCGAGGGTTGAATTTAACTTTTAAGCTCGCTTTTAAGTGGCCTTTGAAATTTGAGAATAATCAAGACTGTTTCCAAGTTTACTTAAGTATTCGCAATCCGTCCGTGACGCAAGACGCAGGAATTAGAAGGAGAAGAAATAGAAGAAGTTGAGGAATCAGGGTTGAGAGAAGAGTTTATTTACGTTTCCAGTGGTTTGCAAGCTCAGACTTGACGTCGCCGGATTCAAACTATCGGAACGGATCAGTCATCCCGACTTGGAATAAAATAATTGTTTGTAAAACATCTTTCTAAAAGTCTAGCAATTTGTTAATTGCTCTCGTGTTTAGTGAATCGTGAAGAGAGGACTGTCAGTTAGTTTTCGTTGTGAATGTTTGAAACCCAGTGAAGGAGATTTAAATTTGAATATTTAAAACCCTTGAAAGGCAAGTGAAAGAGGGAATTAGGAGAAGATCCGAGTGTAACACAAAGCGATCATGATGGGTGTATTGAGGTGGAGGCAAGACTTAAGGTCGGAAGCTGGTCAACAGAGGCCCAACTCCGAAAGATCCACACATTCTCATACACTACCGAAACTCGTTACACAGGTAAGAACGTGAGCCAGGTGTGGGTGTCAAAACTTTAGGTTTGGGGGTTTCACTTTCAACGTTAAAAAGTGGTGGTGGAATTCCGTTAGGTTAGAACTGATTCCACAGCTATACCAGTTTTCGCTTGAAAAAAAGGGGACTGCGAAAGAATAGTTCAAAGATTTCTTGAAGATTCTATATTATCCTGGTAAGAAGGCTTGCATTAAAAAGTATTCAGAAATTTCCCAGTAAACAAAAAAGGATTCAAAGGAATTTAAAATAATAGGGTCTTTTGGTAGGTCGGAATTACGTCAATCCTGAATATAATAAATGGACGGAATATCTCATTCTATTCGTATTAATTCTTTCCGTCCTTTTTTGCAGGTTATGTTTGTTCAGATTTTTGGTAAGGTTATGTCTTTTGAAATTCTGTAATTGGAATTGAAGCTAATTTATGAGAAAAAATAGCTATTCTGTCGTATATCAGTTAGGACCAATTTTAAAAAGGGAATTGTGTGATGATTATTAAAAATTCCGTTGAATTTGAAGTTTATTTCATTCATTCTTCTTCTCGATTCGCAATGACCGCTGTGCTAAGATTAATTCATGTAAATAATCAACATAATATTTGAATGTTTTTTATGAATTATGACAAAAAAATTGATACAATTTGGATAGATAATAAGGAATAGGTGATATTCAGCATATTATTTGCCTGTAAATAGAATATTGTCGACTGCGACCAACTGTGACGCGACGCCTCTATGCGATCACGCGTCCCGTTTTTAGTTTTATTAGCGACAAATATTATAGTATAAATAAAAGCTCTTTTAGAGAAAAGTGAAAATAGTGTGTTTGAGCTACAAGCAAAAAAAAATTTTCACCTAGATACTTACTACAAACTGTTATTGTTTTAAGAGTTCAAGTGCAGCCGTGAAAATATAACCTCACAATACATTACAATCTAAGGTACTTTTTTCTAATCAGGGTCTATATCTATAGAAACCTTAAAAAGACTTGATTTGTAGTATGTGAATTGATTATTCCTTTCAATTGTACGCGTTTTTAGTAAAAGTTCCACTTGAAAAGCGTTTATTAATTATTGATAACAAATTCATTACTCCATGTGAAATATCCATACCCTTCTGAATCCCACATCTATTATTTCTATTGCATGAAATCAAATATGTTTCAATATGTCTTTCTAGCCTAAACATTTAATTTCATTTGTTGAACAGAAAGAAATACAAATTTTATGTCTGTCTATTCCTCTTAATCCCAAAAAGAGGGTTCAAAAAACGGATTCAACAGAAATTCCATGATTCCAATTACGTTTAATTCATTTGAATCTTTTTTCGTTTACTGGATTCAATCTTTAAGAATAACGTTTCTGTCCTTCGTTTTGAATTTCCAATTAGGTAGTGAAAATAATAACATTCCAATCCCTTTTAAAGCCGATCGGAGCTGCCAAACGTTACCTCAAATAAATTAAAACACTTTTCGTCTAACGCATTAGAAGGTACTCCAAAAGCACGAAATTTGCAAAATCTAGTAGGATTGTGCACAACAATGCATCGCTTTATCGTAACACACTCGCTTTATTCAAAAGTTATCAATTACAAAAACAAAGTCATGATAAAAAATTTTAAAAATCATTTTTCACCGCTGGTATCCGTGTAGAAATCAATCCTCACATCGTAAAATGACCAATACTATGTTTAAAAAAGATTTTTACGTCATTATTGTTCGAAAAGCAGTAAATAAAAGTATCAATACTTGCTTAATTGAAGGGGATTAAAATGTTTCTATTCAATGGTTAGTTTGCGGTATCCAAAAGTATTCATAAAAATATTGTGGCCGCTGAATACAGAAAGGGATTCAATTTATGAGATAACTTTTACTGCTATGCGTGGAGAATATTTATCCGTTAAATTTTACAGAACTTAGTTCGATGAACTGAGAACATTACGGCATTTTGTTAAAATTTCAGTTTCAGTCATGTAAAGTAAATTCAAAACGCGAGGACTAAAATGGGATCTAAAAGTATTCAATATTTGTCACGTTACCATTGGATGCAGGAAATTTTACAATACTTCTTAATGCAAGCCTTCTTACCGGGATAAGATTAAACTCTTTGAAAGCCAATTCCAACTCCTGCTAATATTATTAAGAAGAAAAGATTTTGCTTTAATAGAATGAGAACCATTTTGCGAAAGCATACGTCAGGCTAACTATACCCTTGGTGAAGTATACGAGGACGATAAATCTTTAGAGAAAAGGCAAACAGGGGGAAATCTTGTTAGATTTATCGTAATACTGATCAAGCTGGTCCAAATCTACTTCACGTATCACAATATTGTTGATATTCATTTGTATCTGTCAAATTAGCCACCATTAATCATTCTTTGTCGAAAGGAGTCAGAAAAGACGTTTTTATTAATCAAGAGGTGGAGAATAATGAAAGGAGTGAAATTAGTCATCGTATGTATTTTTGAATCTCACAATATTTAAGTATAAGAAAGTTTCGTTTATAGAACAAGAAACAAGATTGATATATATGGAAGAAGTTTAACCGATTTTCTCGAGACATTTATATTGTATATGATGAATTTAGAAAACTTGATTTCCAGAAATGATCCGAGAAATGATTTCACATCCGCGAGACAAGGCAATAAAGACTGAAATACGTTTTATGGTTTTTAAATTTACAAGATTCGAATATGTGCTTCAGTTCTGAACGTTCAAATGAACGAAATTTTTTACTGATGGCTTTGAAAGCTTGATACAGTGCTAAAATGTTTGTTTATTTATATTGGGAGTAATAGATTATCAAAAGAAACTTATAATGCATTCTTTTAAATTATAGTTGGAACAATATTGTGCATAAAATAGAAGTGAGGAAAAATGTTTGGTTCATTTGAACGTTCTAAACTTTAAGTACATGAGTCGAATACTCTTCAGCTGAAACGTTTTCTTTCTAAGCTGAGTAAATGCTGAAAACTGCTTTTCTGCTTTTAGCTGCGCTGGTTATATGCCATGTATTATGTATATGTTAGGAACATTTTCAAAGCATGTAATGTAATCAAGCAGTATGCATATTTCATGGTTGATCAAGACATATTGCAGATCGTAATTACTCTAATCGAACATGATCGTTCTTCCACGGTTGATCAAATATTGTGGTATTACATCGTTGTTTACCTAACCAAGGTGCTATATTACAGAATGAATTTCTCTTTTATTATTTTTATTATTATTATATATAATTTTATTTATTATTTTTATTACTTTTTCAAGATACATATATAATTACTTCATCCTTTCATAAACCCTATAAATATGCCTCAAGCTGTCATTATAAATGATTACAAAGTATGTGAGTAGTTGAATTTATAGCACAATGTTATATTATTATGAACTCATCTAACATTATAGCGTTGCCAAATGTTGATAATAATAATTATTATCCTCAATACAAATATAAAACAAAGCAATTAAATAGTATAAGAAATTATCATGAACTATGTGGACCTGTAAACAGCAGGAAATGACCGACACTTTTTGAAACCGTGAAATTATTCATTTAATTAGCAAAACGTATCTAATCACTTTATATATCTCTTTAAATCTGAATTATCGTTAAATTTTACTAACAATTACAAACTGATGAAAACTTCTAGCTTCACCAATTTCCTAAAACTAACTAATTGTTAGCCAGAATAAACTAATGCAATTAGTGAGATTCGACTAAACATTAGTTTATTAATAGCTACTGAAATCAACGATATTGCTATAATTAACATTAAAATTATAATATATTAAATAAATTTTATTTCATTAATAAATTATAAATGTTCATAATTTTTT